>OX336890.1:28578723-29033640 GCA_946959425.1 Argyrosomus regius | reverse complement strand
AGTCTGTTGGTCGGTTCTTGGTCAATTGCAGGTTGGTTCCAGGTCAGTTTTGATCAGTTTTGGTCAGTTTTTTAGTCTGTTGGTTGGTCTTCGGTCAATTTCAGGTCAGTTCCAGGTCAGTTTTGGTCAGTTTTGATCAGTTTTGGTCAGTTTTTAGTCTGTTGGTTCGTTTTGGTCAATTTCAGGTCGGTTCTTGTCAGTTTTGATCAGTTTTGGTCAGTTTTAGTCTGTTGTCTGGTTTTTGGTCAATTTCAGGTCAGTTCCAGGTCAGTTTTTAGATTGTTGGTTGGTTTTTGGTCAATTTCAGGTCAGTTTTGGTCAGTTTTTTAGTCTCTTGGTTGGTCTTTGGTCAATTTCCAGGCAGTTCCAGGTCAGTTTTGGTCAGTTTTTTAGTCTGTTGGTTGGTTTTTGGCAGTGTTGGGTAGTAACGTTATTAGTAACGCCGTTACGTAACGTCGTTACTTTTTTCAGTAACTAATAACGATAGCAGCGTTGTTTTCTTAAATTCAGTAACTCCGTTTCCGTTACCAAACGCTGCGTTACTCCGTGCCTTTTGGTGAGGTTTTACATGGGTTTTACAACGGCACACAGTTCCCATAACACTTTAGCGATCAATAAAGTTTAATTGAATTGAAAAACAAAGCATTTGTCGCCCTGTAAGCGTCCACACGTAAACAAACACGCGCCATGCAGAGGACTGTACAGGTCAGGGCACGGCATGATGGCGAGCGAGAAGGGGAGGATAAGTTTCTCCTCGTGGAGGTATTCACATTATTTTAAACTGGAGAGCAGAGGGGAAAACAACATCTCGGTAACTTGTAGATTGTGTCCCGGTTCAAAAGTACTTTCAACGGCGAACAACAGCAACAGCAACCTGCTGAAGCACCTGGAGAAGCGGCATGTTAAAAGTTAGCAGCTAAGGTAGCTAACGCAGCATCTGAGACGGAGTCAGACAGCAGCGAGCTTGTTTTTGAATACCAAATAAGAAAGATAGGCTTGCAGTTTATAGCCTATGGAAGACTTTATGGCCTGACTGAAATAAATAGGCATTGAAAAAATACTTTGGTGTTTGTGTCAAGGTTTGTGTTGGTGCACAACGGATCATATTGCTTGGATGATTAGATTCAGTGATGTGGAAGCAAATGAATTGAAACAGTTGTTTTAATCAACAGTCTGTATTATTCAGTATCAGTACAGAACTGAAATGACGGCTAGAGGGGGAACTCAATCAATCAACCTTTATTTAATGGGAGCAATGGAAAAACGTTGTACAGTAACTAAAAAGTTACTTTCTCAGTAACGCATTACTTTTTGGTTTAAGTAACTGAGTTACTAACTGAGTTACTTTTTTACAAAGTAACTAGTAACTGTAACTAGTTACTATTTTTCAGTAACTAGCACAACACTGGTTTTTGGTCACTTTTCCTGTGAGTTTGGTCAGTTTTTAGTCTGTTGGTTGGTTTTTAGTCAACTTCAGGTCGGTTCCAGGTCAGTTTTTAGATTGTTGGTTGGTTTTTGGTCAATTTCAGGTCAGTTTTGGTCAATTTTTAGTCTGTTGGTAGGTCTTTGGTCAATTTCAGGTCAGTTCCAGGTCAGTTTTGATCAGTTTTGGTCAGTTTTTAGTCTGTTGGTCGGTTCTTGGTCAATTGCAGGTTGGTTCCAGGTCAGTTTTGATCAGTTTTGGTCAGTTTTTAGTCTGTTGGTTGGTCTTCGGTCAATTTCAGGTCAGTTCCAGGTCAGTTTTGGTCAGTTTTGGTCAGTTTTTAGTCTGTTGTCTGGTTTTTGGTCAATTTCAGGTCAGTTTCAGGTCAGTTTTTAGATTGTTGGTTGGTTTCTGGTCAATTTCAGGTCAGTTTTTAGTCTCTTGGTTGGTCTTTGTTCAATTTCCGGGCAGTTCCAGGTCAGTTTTGGTCAGTTTTTAGTCTGTTGGTTGGTTTTTGGTCACTTTTCCTGTGAGTTTGGTCAGTTTTTAGTCTGTTGGTTGGTTTTTAGTCAATTTCAGGTCAGTTCCAGGTCAGTTTTGGTTAGTTTTCTTCAGTTTTTAGTCTGTTGGTTGGTTTTTGGTCACTTTTCCTGTGAGTTTGGTCAGTTTTTAGTCTGTTGGTTGGTTTTTAGTCAATTTCAGGTCAGTTCCAGGTCAGTTTTGGTCAGTTTTTAGTCTGTTGGTTGGTTGTTTTTGGTCAATTTCAGGTCAGTTTTGATCAGTTTTTAGTCTGTTGGTTAGTTTTGGGTCAATTTCAGGTCAGTTCCAGGTCACTTTTGGTCAGTTTTTAGTCTCTTGGTTGGTTTTTAGTCAATTTCAGGTCGGTTCCAGGTCAGTTTTTAGATTGTTGGTTGGTTTTTGGTCAATTTCAGGTCAGTTTTTGTCAGTTTTTAGTCTGTTGGTAGGTCTTTGGTCAATTTCAGGTCAGTTCCAGGTCAGTTTTCATCAGTTTTGGTCAGTTTTTAGTCTGTAGGTTGGTCTTTGGTCAATTTCAGGGCAGTTCCAGGTGAGTTTTTAGGCTGTTGGTTGGTTTTTGGTCAATTTCAGGTCAGTTCCAGGTCAGTTTTTAGTCTGTAGGTTGGTCTTTGGTCAATTTCAGGTGGGTTCCAGGTCAGTTTTGGTCAGTTTTTAGTCTGTTGGTTGGTCTTTGGTCAATTTCAGGGCAGTTCCAGGTGAGTTTTTAGGCTGTTGGTTGGTTTTTGGTCAATTTCAGGTCAGTTCCAGGTCAGTTTTGATCAGTTTTTAGTCTGTTGGTTGGTTTTTGGTCAATTTCAGGTCAGTTCCAGGTCAGTTTTGGTCAGTTTTTAGTCTGTTGGTTGGTTGTTTTTGGTCAATTTCAGGTCAGTTTTGATCAGTTTTTAGTCTGTTGGTTAGTTTTGGGTCAATTTCAGGTCAGTTCCAGGTCACTTTTGGTCAGTTTTTAGTCTCTTGGTTGGTTTTTAGTCAATTTCAGGTCGGTTCCAGGTCAGTTTTTAGATTGTTGGTTGTTTTTTGGTCAATTTCAGGTCAGTTTTGGTCAGTTTTTAGTCTGTTGGTAGGTCTTTGGTCAATTTCAGTTCAGTTCCAGGTCAGTTTTGATCAGTTTTGGTCAGTTTTTAGTCTGTAGGTTGGTCTTTGGTCAATTTCAGGGCAGTTCCAGGTGAGTTTTTTAGGCTGTTGGTTGGTTTTTGGTCAATTTCAGGTCAGTTCCAGGTCAGTTTTTTAGTCTGTAGGTTGGTCTTTGGTCAATTTCAGGGCAGTTCCAGGTGAGTTTTTAGGCTGTTGGTTGGTTTTTGGTCAATTTCAGGTCAGTTCCAGGTCAGTTTTGATCAGTTTTGTTCAGTTTTTAGTCTGTTGGTTGGTTTTCGGTCAATTTCAGGTCAGTTCCAGGTCAGTTCCAGGTCAGTTTTGTTCAGTTTTGGTCAGTTTTTAGTCTGTTGGTTGGTTTAGGGTCAATTTCAGGTCAGTTCCAGGTCAGTGTTGATCAGTTTTCAGTCTGTAGTTTGGTTTTGGTCAATTTCAGGTCAGTTCCAGGTCAGTTTTGATAAGTTTTGGTCTATTTCTAGTCTGTTGGTTGGTCTGTGGTCAATTTCAGCTCAGTTCCAGGTCAGTTTTGATCAGTTTTTAGTCTGTTGGTTGGTCTTTGGTCAATTTCAGGTCAGTTACAGGTCAATTTTGGTCAGTTTTTAGTCTGTTGGTTGGTCTTTGATCAAAACTGACCTGGAACTGACCTGAAATTGACGAGTTTTTAGTCTGTTGGTTGGTTTTTGGTCACTTTTCCTGTGAGTTTTGGTCAGTTTTTAGTCTGTTGGTTGGTTTTTGGTCAATTTCAGGTCGGTTCCAGGTTAGTTTTGATCAGTTTTGATCTGTTTCTAGTCTGTTGGTTGGTCTTTGGTCAATTTCAGGTGGGTTCCAGGTCAGTTTTGGTCAGTTTTTAGTCTGTTGGTTGGTCTTTGGTCAATTTCAGGGCAGTTCCAGGTGAGTTTTTAGGCTGTTGGTTGGTTTTTGGTCAATTTCAGGTCAGTTCCAGGTCAGTTTTGACCAGTTTTTAGTCTGTTGGTTGGTCTTTGGTCAATTTCAGGTCAGTTCCAGGTCAGTTTTGGTCTGTTTCTAGTCTGTTGGTTGGTCTTTGGTCAATTTCAGGTGAGTTCCAGGTCAGTTTTGGTCAGTTTTTAGTCTGTTGGTTGGTTTTTGGTCAATTTCAGGTCAGTTCCAGAACAGTTTTGATCAGTTTTGGTCATTTTTTAGTCTGTAGATTGTTTTTTGTTCAATTTCAGGTCAGTTCCAGGTCAGTTTTGATCAGTTTTGGTCAGTTTTTACTCTGTTGGTTGGTTTATGGTCAATTTCAGGTCAGTTCCAGGTCAGTTTTGATCAGTTTTTAGTCTGTTGGTTTGGTCTTTGGTCAATTTCAGGTCAGTTTTGATCAGTTTTTAGTCTGTTGGTTGGTTTTTGGTCACTTTTCCTGTGAGTTTTGGTCAGTTTTTATTCTGCTGGTTGGTTTTTGGTCAATTTCAGGTCAGTTCCAGGTCAGTTTTGATCAGTTTTGGTCAGTTTGTAGTCTGTAGGTCAGTTTTTTGGTCAATTTCAGGTCAGTTCCAGGTCAGTTTTGGTCAGTTTTTAGTCTGTTGGTTGGTCTTTGGTCAATTTCAGCTCGGTTCCAGGTCAGTTTTGATCAGTTTTGGTCTGTTTCTAGTCTGTTGGTTGGTCTTTGGTCAATTTCAGGTCAGTTCCAGGTCAGTCTTGATCAGTTTTTAGTCTGTTGGTTGGCCTTTGGTCAATTTCAGGTCAGTTCCAGGTCAGTTTCGATCAGTTTTTAGTCTGTTGGTTGGTCTTTGGTCAATTTCAGGTCAGTTTTGATCAGTTTTTAGTCTGTTGGTTGGTTTTTGGTCACTTTTCCTGTGAGTTTTGGTCAGTTTTTATTCTGCTAGTTGGTTTTTGGTCAATTTCAGGTCAGTTCCAGGTCAGTTTTGATCAGTTTTGGTCAGTTTTTAGTCTGTTGGTTGGTCTTTGGTCAATTTCAGGGCAGTTCCAGGTCAGTTTTTAGTCTGTTGGTTGGTCTTTGGTCAATTTCAGGTCAGTTTTGATCAGTTTTTAGTCTGTTGGTTGGTCTTTGGTCAATTTCAGGGCAGTTCCAGGTCAGTTTTTAGGCTGTTGGTTGGTTTTTGGTCAATTTCAGGTCAGTTCCAGGTCAGTTTTGATCAGTTTTTTAGTCTGTTGGTTGGTTTTTGGTCAATTTCAGGTCAGTTCCAGGTCAGTTTTGATCAGTTTTGGAAGTTTTGGTCAGTTTTTAGTCTGTTGGTTGGTCTTTGGTCAATTTCAGGTCGGTTCCAGGGCAGTTTTGATCAGTTTTTAGTCTGTTGGTTGGCCTTTGGTCAATTTCAGGTCAGTTCCAGGTCAGTTTTGGTCAGTTTTTAGTCTGTTGGTTGGTCTTTGGTCAATTTCAGGTCAGTTCCAGGTCAGTTTTGATCAGTTTTGGCAGTTTTGGTCAGTTTTTAGTCTGTTGGTTGGTCTTTGGTCAATTTCAGGTCAGTTCCAGGTCAGTTTTGATCAGTTTTGGTCAGTTTTTAGTCTGTTGGTTGGTTTTTGGTCACTTTTCCTGTGAGTTTTGGTCAGGTTTTAGTCTGTTGGTTGGTTTTTGGTCAATTTCAGGTCAGTTCCAAGTCAGTTTTGGTCAGTTTTTAGTCTGTTGGTTGGTTTTTGGTCAATTTCAGGTCGGTTCCAGGGCAGTTTTGATCAGTTTTTAGTCTGTTAGTTGGTCTTTGGTCAATTTCAGGTCAGTTCCAGGTCAGTTTTGGTCAGTTTTTAGTCTGTTGGTTGGTCTTTGGTCAATTTTAGGTCAGTTCCAGGTCAGTTTTGATCCGTTTTGGAAGTTTTGGTCAGTTTTTAGTCTGTTGGTTGGTCTTTGGTCAATTTCAGGTCAGTTCCAGGTCAGTTTTGATCAGTTTTGGCAGTTTTGGTTAGTTTTTAGTCTGTTGGTTGTTTTTTTGGTCAGTTCCAGGTCAGTTCCAGGTCAGTTTTGGTTAGTTTTCTTCAGTTTTTAGTCTGTTGGTTGGTTTTCGGTCAATTTCAGGTCAGTTCAGGGTCAGTTTTGATCAGTTTTGGTCAGTTTTTAGTCTGTTGGTTGTTTTTTTCGGTCAATTTCAGGTCAGTTCCAGGTCAGTTTTGATCAGTTTTGGTCAGTTTTTAGTCTGTTGGTTGGTTTTTGGTCACTTTTCCTGTGAGTTTTGGTCAGTTCTTAGTCTGTTGGTTGGTTTTTGGTCAATTTCAGGTCAGTTCCAGGCCAGTTTTGGTCAGTTTTTAGTCTGTTGGTTGGTTTTTGGTCAATTTCAGGTCAGTTCCAGGTCAGTTTTGGTCAGTTTTTAGTCTGTTGGTTGGTTTTCGGTCAATTTTCAGGTCAGTTCCAGGTCAGTTTTGATCAGTGTTCGTCAGTTTTTAGTCTGTTGGTTGGTTTTTGGTCAATTTTCAAGGACGGATTTTTCTGCAGGGAAGCAGACAAAGCAGTGTCGCCCCTGACGATCCATTCTGTACCGGAAGTCACACAAATTATAGACCTACACGATCAGGAAAGCCTCGTGCTACTAGTGGTCAAGTTGTTTCAGTGATAGTTACAACGGTTTGGCCACAAATCGATCTTCTCTGTCGGGTATTTACTGCCGTTAACAGCCGTGCTCTCTCTGTCAGTCTGACACACACACACACACTGCTCTAATTAGGGCCCGGCAGATGGCGCTGGTTGCTTGGCAATCTCCAGCCTGCCACTGACACAAGCCAGAGGGAGGAGAGGGGGGGCTATTTTCACTGCTTTTTATATAATACTCTACTTTTTTCAGCTAATCTTACACTTTGTTATAATATCCTACAAATTCATACAATATTTCACAATATTCTACAATTCTCACTTTTTAAGTCAAGTCAACTTTATTGTCAATGGTGCAATGCCTACAGTACATACAGAAAATTGAAATAGCATTTCCCTCAGATCCCTGGTGCAAACAGCAATATACATGCAATGTAAAACATACAATATAAAAATATATACAAGATATCTAAGACAGTATAAGTATGGCAGATATAGGAAGATTACTCAACTTTTTTCAGCTTATTTCACAATTTGTTAGAATGTTCTACAAATTTATACAAGATTTCAAAATATTCTACAATTCTATCTTTTCATACAAATTTCCACAGATGCATTGGGCATTTCAGCAGGGCATCCACACTGCACTTTCCGCAGGAAATGCAAATATTCTAGTTACTATTCCCCATACTTATTATTCTTACGTATCCCAGGAATTTTGGCGCTACTCCTCCCGCAGTATCAGTTTTAAGTGTTTACACAGCATTATAGTGAAATTACAGTATTTTCATTTTACTGTATTTTATTTACATTATTAGTACTGTTTTTCAATTAGTATTACAATACATTATTTTTTACTGCATTTTCATTTACAGTATTAGCTACTATTCACAATATTACAGTAAAAGAAATGGTTTTTAATTACTTTAGCTTCATTTACACTTCATTGTAAGTGGGTTTACTGTAGAGAGTAATTACAGCACTGACCTAATATTTTCCCACAATCCTTTGCTGTTTACAGTAATATACTGTATACATGTATGGATTTTGGGAAAATATTAGGTGTGCATATTGTTGGACCTAAAGGCGGCTATTTCAGGTGCGGCTTTTGGAGGGAATGATGTCCCACTTCTTTTCACAGTCAGATGCAGTGAATGCAGGAGATATGCAACGTGTTCAAAAGTTTGGATATGTTCCTCACATGCCTTTTTCTTTTCAGCACTAGTTAATGTGGGACTGAAGTTGCCTTGTATAATAGATTAGATTAGATTAGATTAGATTAGATTAGATTATACTTTATTTATCCCGCAATGGGGAAATTCTTTTGTTTCAGCAGCAAGGGTGTAATATACACTACAGAAGTACAATAGAGGATAAAAATAAAAATAGAAAAGGCAAAAACAACAACAGACCAAAGTATCCTATTTTTCAGTAACTAGCACAACACTGGTTTTTGGTCACTTTTCCTGTGAGTTTGGTCAGTTTTTAGTCTCTTGGTTGGTTTTTAGTCAATTTCAGGTCGGTTCCAGGTCAGTTTTTAGATTGTTGGTTGTTTTTTGGTCAATTTCAGGTCAGTTTTGGTCAGTTTTTAGTCTGTTGGTAGGTCTTTGGTCAATTTCAGTTCAGTTCCAGGTCAGTTTTGATCAGTTTTGGTCAGTTTTTAGTCTGTAGGTTGGTTCTTTGGTCAATTGCAGGTTAGTTCCAGGTGGTTGGTTTGTCAGTTTTTAGGCTGTTGGTTGGTTTTTGGTCAATTTCAGGTCAGTTCCAGGTGGTCAGTTTTTAGTCTGTAGGTTGGTCTTTGGTCAATTTCAGGGCAGTTTCCAGGTGAGTTTTTAGGCTGTTGGTTGGTTTTCTGGTCAATTTCAGGTCAGTTCCAGGTCAGTTTTGATCAGTTTTGTTCAGTTTTTAGTCTGTTGGTTGTTTTCGGTCAATTTCAGGTCAGTTCCAGGTCAGTTCCAGGTCAGTTTTGTTCAGTTTTGGTCAGTTTTTAGTCTGTTGGTTGGTTTATGGTCAATTTCAGGTCAGTTCCAGGTCAGTGTTGATCAGTTTTCAGTCTGTAGTTTGGTTTTTGGTCAATTTCAGGTCAGTTCCAGGTCAGTTTTGATAAGTTTTGGTCTATTTTTAGTCTGTTGGTTGGTCTTTGGTCAATTTAGCTCAGTTCCAGGTCAGTTTTGATCAGTTTTTAGTCTGTTGGTTGGTCTTTGGTCAATTTCAGGTCAGTTACAGGTCAATTTTGGTCAGTTTTTAGTCTGTTGGTTGGTTGTTTTTGATCAAAATTGACCTGGAACTGACCAGTTTTGATCAGTTTTTAGTCTGTTGGTTGGTTTTTGGTCACTTTATTCCTGTGAGTTTTGGTCAGTTTTTAGTCTGTTGGTTGGTTTTTGGTCAATTTCAGGTGGTTCCAGGTCAGTTTTCAGGTTAGTTTTGTTTAGTCAGTTTTGATCTGTTTCTAGTCTGTTGGTTGGTCTTTGGTCAATTTCAGGTGGGTTCCAGGTCAGTTTTGGTCAGTTTTGGTCAGTTTTTAGTCTGTTGGTTGGTCTTTGGTCAATTTCAGGGCAGTTCCAGGTGAGTTTTTAGGCTGTTGGTTGGTTTTTGGTCAATTTCAGGTCAGTTCCAGGTCAGTTTTTAGTCTGTAGGTTGGTCTTTGGTCAATTTCAGGTGGGTTCCAGGTCAGTTTTGGTCAGTTTTTAGTCTGTTGGTTGGTCTTTGGTCAATTTCAGGGCAGTTCCAGGTGAGTTTTTAGGCTGTTGGTTGGTTTTTGGTCAATTTCAGGTCAGTTCCAGGTCAGTTTTGATCAGTTTTTAGTCTGTTGGTTGGTCTTTGGTCAATTTCAGGTCAGTTCCAGGTCAGTTTTGGTCAGTTTTTAGTCTGTTGGTTGGTTGTTTTTGGTCAATTTCAGGTCAGTTTTGATCAGTTTTTAGTCTGTTGGTTAGTTTTGGGTCAATTTCAGGTCAGTTCCAGGTCACTTTTGGTCAGTTTTTAGTCTCTTGGTTGGTTTTTAGTCAATTTCAGGTCGGTTCCAGGTCAGTTTTTAGATTGTTGGTTGTTTTTTGGTCAATTTCAGGTCAGTTTTGGTCAGTTTTTAGTCTGTTGGTAGGTCTTTGGTCAATTTCAGTTCAGTTCCAGGTCAGTTTTGATCAGTTTTGGTCAGTTTTTAGTCTGTAGGTTGGTCTTTGGTCAATTTCAGGGCAGTTCCAGGTGAGTTTTTAGGCTGTTGGTTGGTTTTTGGTCAATTTCAGGTCAGTTCCAGGTCAGTTTTTAGTCTGTAGGTTGGTCTTTGGTCAATTTCAGGGCAGTTCCAGGTGAGTTTTTAGGCTGTTGGTTGGTTTTTGGTCAATTTCAGGTCAGTTCCAGGTCAGTTTTGATCAGTTTTGTTCAGTTTTTAGTCTGTTGGTTGGTTTTCGGTCAATTTCAGGTCAGTTCCAGGTCAGTTCCAGGTCAGTTTTGTTCAGTTTTGGTCAGTTTTTAGTCTGTTGGTTGGTTTAGGGTCAATTTCAGGTCAGTTCCAGGTCAGTGTTGATCAGTTTTCAGTCTGTAGTTTGGTTTTTGGTCAATTTCAGGTCAGTTCCAGGTCAGTTTTGATAAGTTTTGGTCTATTTCTAGTCTGTTGGTTGGTCTGTGGTCAATTTCAGCTCAGTTCCAGGTCAGTTTTGATCAGTTTTTAGTCTGTTGGTTGGTCTTTGGTCAATTTCAGGTCAGTTACAGGTCAATTTTGGTCAGTTTTTAGTCTGTTGGTTGGTCTTTGATCAAAACTGACCTGGAACTGACCTGAAATTGACGAGTTTTTAGTCTGTTGGTTGGTTTTTGGTCACTTTTCCTGTGAGTTTTGGTCAGTTTTTAGTCTGTTGGTTGGTTTTTGGTCAATTTCAGGTCGGTTCCAGGTTAGTTTTGATCAGTTTTGATCTGTTTCTAGTCTGTTGGTTGGTCTTTGGTCAATTTCAGGTGGGTTCCAGGTCAGTTTTGGTCAGTTTTTAGTCTGTTGGTTGGTCTTTGGTCAATTTCAGGGCAGTTCCAGGTGAGTTTTTAGGCTGTTGGTTGGTTTTTGGTCAATTTCAGGTCAGTTCCAGGTCAGTTTTGACCAGTTTTTAGTCTGTTGGTTGGTCTTTGGTCAATTTCAGGTCAGTTCCAGGTCAGTTTTGGTCTGTTTCTAGTCTGTTGGTTGGTCTTTGGTCAATTTCAGGTGAGTTCCAGGTCAGTTTTGGTCAGTTTTTAGTCTGTTGGTTGGTTTTTGGTCAATTTCAGGTCAGTTCCAGAACAGTTTTGATCAGTTTTGGTCATTTTTTAGTCTGTAGATTGTTTTTTGTTCAATTTCAGGTCAGTTCCAGGTCAGTTTTGATCAGTTTTGGTCAGTTTTTACTCTGTTGGTTGGTTTATGGTCAATTTCAGGTCAGTTCCAGGTCAGTTTTGATCAGTTTTTAGTCTGTTGGTTTGGTCTTTGGTCAATTTCAGGTCAGTTTTGATCAGTTTTTAGTCTGTTGGTTGGTTTTTGGTCACTTTTCCTGTGAGTTTTGGTCAGTTTTTATTCTGCTGGTTGGTTTTTGGTCAATTTCAGGTCAGTTCCAGGTCAGTTTTGATCAGTTTTGGTCAGTTTGTAGTCTGTAGGTCAGTTTTTTGGTCAATTTCAGGTCAGTTCCAGGTCAGTTTTGGTCAGTTTTTAGTCTGTTGGTTGGTCTTTGGTCAATTTCAGCTCGGTTCCAGGTCAGTTTTGATCAGTTTTGGTCTGTTTCTAGTCTGTTGGTTGGTCTTTGGTCAATTTCAGGTCAGTTCCAGGTCAGTCTTGATCAGTTTTTAGTCTGTTGGTTGGCCTTTGGTCAATTTCAGGTCAGTTCCAGGTCAGTTTCGATCAGTTTTTAGTCTGTTGGTTGGTCTTTGGTCAATTTCAGGTCAGTTTTGATCAGTTTTTAGTCTGTTGGTTGGTTTTTGGTCACTTTTCCTGTGAGTTTTGGTCAGTTTTTATTCTGCTAGTTGGTTTTTGGTCAATTTCAGGTCAGTTCCAGGTCAGTTTTGATCAGTTTTGGTCAGTTTTTAGTCTGTTGGTTGGTCTTTGGTCAATTTCAGGGCAGTTCCAGGTCAGTTTTTAGTCTGTTGGTTGGTCTTTGGTCAATTTCAGGTCAGTTTTGATCAGTTTTTAGTCTGTTGGTTGGTCTTTGGTCAATTTCAGGGCAGTTCCAGGTCAGTTTTTAGGCTGTTGGTTGGTTTTTGGTCAATTTCAGGTCAGTTCCAGGTCAGTTTTGATCAGTTTTTAGTCTGTTGGTTGGTTTTTGGTCAATTTCAGGTCAGTTCCAGGTCAGTTTTGATCAGTTTTGGAAGTTTTGGTCAGTTTTTAGTCTGTTGGTTGGTCTTTGGTCAATTTCAGGTCGGTTCCAGGGCAGTTTTGATCAGTTTTTAGTCTGTTGGTTGGCCTTTGGTCAATTTCAGGTCAGTTCCAGGTCAGTTTTGGTCAGTTTTTAGTCTGTTGGTTGGTCTTTGGTCAATTTCAGGTCAGTTCCAGGTCAGTTTTGATCAGTTTTGGCAGTTTTGGTCAGTTTTTAGTCTGTTGGTTGGTCTTTGGTCAATTTCAGGTCAGTTCCAGGTCAGTTTTGATCAGTTTTGGTCAGTTTTTAGTCTGTTGGTTGGTTTTTGGTCACTTTTCCTGTGAGTTTTGGTCAGGTTTTAGTCTGTTGGTTGGTTTTTGGTCAATTTCAGGTCAGTTCCAAGTCAGTTTTGGTCAGTTTTTAGTCTGTTGGTTGGTTTTTGGTCAATTTCAGGTCGGTTCCAGGGCAGTTTTGATCAGTTTTTAGTCTGTTAGTTGGTCTTTGGTCAATTTCAGGTCAGTTCCAGGTCAGTTTTGGTCAGTTTTTAGTCTGTTGGTTGGTCTTTGGTCAATTTTAGGTCAGTTCCAGGTCAGTTTTGATCCGTTTTGGAAGTTTTGGTCAGTTTTTAGTCTGTTGGTTGGTCTTTGGTCAATTTCAGGTCAGTTCCAGGTCAGTTTTGATCAGTTTTGGCAGTTTTGGTTAGTTTTTAGTCTGTTGGTTGTTTTTTTGGTCAGTTCCAGGTCAGTTCCAGGTCAGTTTTGGTTAGTTTTCTTCAGTTTTTAGTCTGTTGGTTGGTTTTCGGTCAATTTCAGGTCAGTTCAGGGTCAGTTTTGATCAGTTTTGGTCAGTTTTTAGTCTGTTGGTTGTTTTTTCGGTCAATTTCAGGTCAGTTCCAGGTCAGTTTTGATCAGTTTTGGTCAGTTTTTAGTCTGTTGGTTGGTTTTTGGTCACTTTTCCTGTGAGTTTTGGTCAGTTCTTAGTCTGTTGGTTGGTTTTTGGTCAATTTCAGGTCAGTTCCAGGCCAGTTTTGGTCAGTTTTTAGTCTGTTGGTTGGTTTTTGGTCAATTTCAGGTCAGTTCCAGGTCAGTTTTGGTCAGTTTTTAGTCTGTTGGTTGGTTTTCGGTCAATTTTCAGGTCAGTTCCAGGTCAGTTTTGATCAGTGTTCGTCAGTTTTTAGTCTGTTGGTTGGTTTTTGGTCAATTTTCAAGGACGGATTTTTCTGCAGGGAAGCAGACAAAGCAGTGTCGCCCTGACGATCCATTCTGTACCGGAAGTCACACAAATTATAGACCTACACGATCAGGAAAGCCTCGTGCTACTAGTGGTCAAGTTGTTTCAGTGATAGTTACAACGGTTTGGCCACAAATCGATCTTCTCTGTCGGGTATTTACTGCCGTTAACAGCCGTGCTCTCTCTGTCAGTCTGACACACACACACACACTGCTCTAATTAGGGCCCGGCAGATGGCGCTGGTTGCTTGGCAATCTCCAGCCTGCCACTGACACAAGCCAGAGGGAGGAGAGGGGGGGGCTATTTTCACTGCTTTTTATATAATACTCTACTTTTTTCAGCTAATCTTACACTTTGTTATAATATCCTACAAATTCATACAATATTTCACAATATTCTACAATTCTCACTTTTTAAGTCAAGTCAACTTTATTGTCAATGGTGCAATGCCTACAGTACATACAGAAAATTGAAATAGCATTTCCCTCAGATCCCTGGTGCAAACAGCAATATACATGCAATGTAAAACATACAATATAAAAATATATACAAGATATCTAAGACAGTATAAGTATGGCAGATATAGGAAGATTACTCAACTTTTTTCAGCTTATTTCACAATTTGTTAGAATGTTCTACAAATTTATACAAGATTTCAAAATATTCTACAATTCTATCTTTTCATACAAATTTCCACAGATGCATTGGGCATTTCAGCAGGGCATCCACACTGCACTTTCCGCAGGAAATGCAAATATTCTAGTTACTATTCCCCATACTTATTATTCTTACGTATCCCAGGAATTTTGGCGCGCTACTCCTCCCGCAGTATCAGTTTTAAGTGTTTACACAGCATTATAGTGAAATTACAGTATTTTCATTTTACTGTATTTTATTTACATTATTAGTACTGTTTTTCAATTAGTATTACAATACATTATTTTTTACTGCATTTTCATTTACAGTATTAGCTACTATTCACAATATTACAGTAAAAGAAATGGTTTTTAATTACTTTAGCTTCATTTACACTTCATTGTAAGTGGGTTTACTGTAGAGAGTAATTACAGCACTGACCTAATATTTTCCCACAATCCTTTGCTGTTTACAGTAATATACTGTATACATGTATGGATTTTGGGAAAATATTAGGTGTGCATATTGTTGGACCTAAAGGCGGCTATTTCAGGTGCGGCTTTTGGAGGGAATGATGTCCCACTTCTTTTCACAGTCAGATGCAGTGAATGCAGGAGATATGCAACGTGTTCAAAAGTTTGGATATGTTCCTCACATGCCTTTTTCTTTTCAGCACTAGTTAATGTGGGACTGAAGTTGCCTTGTATAATAGATTAGATTAGATTAGATTAGATTAGATTAGATTATACTTTATTTATCCCGCAATGGGGAAATTCTTTTGTTTCAGCAGCAAGGGTGTAATATACACTACAGAAGTACAATAGAGGATAAAAATAAAAATAGAAAAGGCAAAAACAACAACAGACCAAAGTATCCTTCAGCCTACAGTAAATAAGAAAAACCAATAACAAACAACACAACACAGATGTGCAAGGATGAGTACTAAAGGTGAAAGTGGCATGATATAAATAATAAGTCAGAGGTAAGTGGTATGATATAAATAATAATAAAGCAGAGGTAAGTGGTATGATATAAATAACACTGCAAAGATAATGTAGTGACTCGTCCTGATTAAGTTATGTTTTTGTCAGTTCTTCCTGTTTTATTTTTGTATACTTACCCTTTCCTCTTGTTTCAGGTGTCTTGACTTCCCTGCCCTCATGTTCTCCCATGTGCTGATTGGCTGCAGCCCGCCCTGATTGTTTTCACCTGTGTCTTTGTCTCCCCCTTCCCTAGAGTATTTAAGTCCTGTGCTTTGTGTCTGTCTTTGCCAGTTCGTCTTGTCTGTTGTGCCGTGAGTTTCTGCCCGTCATCCTTGTGAGTTTGTCAACCTCAGTACCTAGTTTAAGTAGAGTTTGTTTTTGTCCTGTTTTGCCTTGCCGTTTTGAGCATTAAATTTGAGTTTTTGAATCCACCTCTGAGTTTTGGGTCGTGCATTTGAGTCCTTGCCCCTGATCCTTGTCAGTACGAACTGACCATGACAGACTCAGCCGACTCTGATTCCGTGCGCTCTGCCCTCTACTCCCAGTCCCAGAGACTCTCTCATCATGATGAGAAACTCAATAGTATCTCTCAGCGCCTTTGTGATCTCGCTGCGTTGAGTGAAAGTTTCCAGTCATCCATGGGGAATCAAGTGACGCTCCTCACTGAACAGCTCCACCAACTGCTATCTCGGGGTCCTGCTCCAGAGCCGTCTGCTCCTGCTCCTGCTCCTGCGCCTGCTCCAGCCCCCACCGGCTTCTCCTCGCCTCACCTGGCACATCCTGAGCGCTTCACAGGAGACTCAGGTGACTGCAGAGCCTTTTTAGTTCAGTGTGGACTACATTTTGAGCTACAAGCCCCACTTTTCCCCACGGACAGAACCAGGGTCGCTTATGTCATCTCCCACCTGGCAGGCAGAGCCGAGGCTTGGGCCACTGCAGAATGGCATCGCAATTCCCCTGTGTGCTCCTCTTTACAACTCTTTATGGACACTTTTTGTAAGATTTTTGAGAATCGTCCTCCTGGCAGGGAGACGGCGAAGGCACTTTTTGATTTAGAACAGGGCAAAGCAAGGGTCACAGACTATGCGATTGAGTTTCGCACACTCGCTGCAGAAAGTGGATGGAATGCGTCTCCCTTTTTGACGCCTTCATTCATGGACTTTCAGACCAGATCAAGGACCAGTTAACTCCGCTAGAGTTGCCCCCAGATATTGACTCCCTGATTGCCCTGTGTGTCAAGATTGATAATCGCCTCAGAGAGAGAGTTAAGCGTCTTGCCAAGAGTCCTCCACGCCACCAGGGGAGCCCTACTCCATTCCTCCGTCCTGTTGGGAAGCTTCAGCCTGTTGCACCCTCATCACCTGCTGCCTCGGAGGAGCCTATGCAGCTGGGGCGCACCAGGCTCCCCCCTGAGGAGAGACAGCGACGCCTGGTGGAGGGACGGTGCTTTTACTGCGGTCAACTCGGTCACCGCTCTTTGCATTGTCCAGTAAAAGGCCCGGCTCATCAGTGAAAAGGAGGAGCATCATCGTGTTTTGACCCCTGCTGTGATTTCCTCTCCTGATCAAGTGGTGAGTGTGAAAGTTCTCATTGACTCTGGGGCTGATGAAAGTTTTTTAGACTGGGGTCTAGCCCGCAAATTAAGACTCTGTGTTTCACCGTTAGACTCACCGATTGAGGCTCAGGCTCTTGATGGAAGTCGGTTGTTCAGGGTGACCCATGTAACTCAATCTGTCAAACTCATGATTTCAGACTCTCACACCGAAACCATGACTTTCCACCTGTGTTCCAGCCCTGCACATCCAGTGATTTTGGGGTTACCCTGGTTAAAACAACACAATCCACATGTGGACTGGGTTACTGGGGAGATTCGGGAGTTGAGCAAAGACTGTTTGAAATCCTGTTTGTTGCCTACTTCACCTGACTCACTCCCGGAGGCTCCCTTAACCACCCTGTTCCCTGACTCAGACTATCCTAACCTTTCCAAGGTTCCTGACTGCTACCATGACTTGAAGGAGGTTTTCAACAAGACAAAGGCAACATCCTTACCACCACACCGCCCTTTTGACTGCCCCATCAACCTCCTCCCTGGTTCCATGCCCCCTAGAGGCCACTTGTACTCTCTGTCTGAACCGGAGAGGCTAGCCATGAAAGATTACATTGACTCATCCCTAAGAGCAGGTATCATCAGACCGTTTTCCTCACCTGCAGGGGCTGGGTTCTTCTTTGTGGACAAGAAGGACAAGTCCTTGCGTCCCTGCATTGACTACCGTGGACTCAATGATGTCACTGTCAAGAATAGGTACCCCCTCCCTTTAATTTCTTCTGCTTTTGAGCTTCTGCAGGGAGCATCTGTTTTCACTAAACTGGATCTCCGGAACGCCTATCATCTGGTGAGGATAAGGGAGGGGGATGAGTGGAAGACGGCCTTCAATACTCCCACTGGTCACTATGAGTACCTGGTAATGCCTTTTGGACTGACTAATGCTCCTGCAGTCTTCCAGAACTTGGTTAATGAAGTACTTAGAGACATGCTCAACCAGTTTGTTTTTGTATATCTTGATGATATCCTGATCTTCTCCCCTGATCTTAAGACCCATGTGCAGCAGGTGTGTCAGGTTTTGCAGCGGCTGTTACAGCCAGATCTCTATGTCAAAGCTGAGAAATGTGAGTTTCACCAGGCATCCGTTTCATTCCTTGGTTTTATCATTTCCAAAGATCAGTTGCAGATGGACCCTGAGAAAGTCAAGGCGGTGGTGGAGTGGCCTGTTCCCCTAGATCGCAAACAGCTTCAGCGGTTCCTGGGCTTTGCCAATTTCTATCGGAAGTTCATCCGGAACTACAGCTCTGTTGCCGCTCCACTCCATGCATTAACATCTTCAAAGGTCAAGTTTTCCTGGACACCAGAAGCAGACCAAGCCTTCAAAAGATTGAA
Organism: Argyrosomus regius; assembly: GCA_946959425.1. Taxonomy (NCBI): domain Eukaryota; kingdom Metazoa; phylum Chordata; class Actinopteri; family Sciaenidae; genus Argyrosomus; species Argyrosomus regius. The sequence continues at coordinate 29,016,023 of OX336890.1, read as the reverse complement.
GGTACGTTTCACCACTGCCCCCATTCTTACTTTGCCAGATCCTGAGAGACAATTTATTGTGGAGGTGGATGCCTCGGATGTGGGGGTAGGGGCAGTGCTCTCTCAGGTCAGTGCTGAGGACACCAAGTTGCATCCCTGTGCCTATCTGTCTCGCAAGCTCTCTCCTGCAGAGAGAAATTATGATATAGGCAACAGGGAGCTGCTAGCCATCAAGGTGGCCCTTGAAGAATGGAGGCACTGGCTGGAAGGAGCACAGCATCCCTTCATCGTGTGGACTGACCATAAGAACCTGGAGTATGTTCGGACAGCTAAACGCTTAAACTCTCGTCAAGCCAGGTGGGCCTTGTTTTTTAATCGTTTTAATTTTTCTCTGTCATATCGTCCTGGTTCAAGGAATGGAAAGCCTGATGCTCTTTCAAGGATGTACTCACCTGTTCCTCCTTCCGAGGTCCCCTCCAACATCCTGCCCTCGTCCTGTATGGTAGGAGCTGTCACTTGGGGAATTGAAAGCAAAGTGTTAAGAGCCAATGTCAATGTTACCCCACCTAGGGGCTGCCCACCCAATAGACTTTTTGTGCCTCCTGATCTCCGTCCTCAGGTCATCCACTGGGCTCACACTAGCCTCATTGCTTGTCATCCTGGCTCCCGACGCACCCTGTTTGTGGCTAAGCAGCGCTTCTGGTGGCCAGGAATGGAGAAGGATGTCCAGGACTATGTTTCCGCCTGCCCCACCTGTGCCCGCAACAAGGCCACCCATTCGCCTCCGTCAGGCCTCCTACATCCTCTTCCGGTTCCGTCTCGCCCATGGTCTGACATCTCTCTGGACTTCATCACAGGTCTCCCAGAGTCTGAAGGTAACACTGCCATCCTCACGGTAGTGGACAGATTTTCTAAGATGGCTCATTTCATTCCTCTGCCTAAGTTGCCCTCAGCCAAGGAAACTGCAGAGGTCATGCTGTCAAATGTGTTTCGTCTTCACGGTTTCCCCAAGGACGTTGTGTCAGATCGTGGTCCCCAGTTCATTTCACAGTTTTGGAAAGCTTTCTGTACTCTCCTAGGGGCCTCTGTGAGCCTGTCATCTGGTTATCACCCAGAATCCAACGGCCAGACGGAGCGTGTTAACCAGGAACTGGAGGTCATGCTGCGGTGTCTGGTGTCCCACAACCCGGCCACCTGGAGTAAGCACATAATCTGGGCTGAGTATGCTCACAACACCTTGCTCTGTTCATCTATAGGAATGTCGCCTTTTCAATGTGTTTTCGGATATCAGCCCCCCCTTTTCCCAGCCCTGGAGGATGAGGTTTGTGTTCCTGCTGCTCAGGCTTTGGTGAGACGGTGTCGGCGCACTTGGACCCGTGCCCGTCAGGTGCTGCTTCGCAACTCTGCCCTGCGCAAGTCCATAGCGGATCGGCATCGAAGGAGTGCACCTGTATATCGGCCTGGCCAAAGAGTTTGGTTGTCTGCTCGGGACCTTCCTCTTCGTGTTGAGTCTCGTAAGCTCGCTCCCCGCTTCATCGGCCCCTTTCCCATCGCCAAGATCATAAATCCGGCAGCCGTCCGTCTCCGTCTTCCCAAGCCTCTCCGGATTCATCCCACGTTCCATGTTTCCCGCATCAAGCCTGTTAAGGAGAGCGACCAGGTACCCTCCTCCAGACCCCCGCCTCCCCCCCGACTCATTGATGGTGTAGAGGTTTACACCGTTAAACGGCTGTTGGCAATGAGACGCAGAGGCCGGGGTCGTCAATATTTGGTGGATTGGGAGGGATACGGTCCCGAGGAGCGATCATGGGTGTCTTCCAGTAACATTATGGACCCTGACCTGATTCGGGACTTTCATCGGCTCCATCCCGAGGTCCCTGGGCCGTCAGGAGCCGTCCCTGGAGGGGGGGGTACTGTAGTGACTCGTCCTGATTAAGTTATGTTTTTGTCAGTTCTTCCTGTTTTATTTTTGTATACTTACCCTTTCCTCTTGTTTCAGGTGTCTTGACTTCCCTGCCCTCATGTTCTCCCATGTGCTGATTGGCTGCAGCCCGCCCTGATTGTTTTCACCTGTGTCTTTGTCTCCCCCTTCCCTGGAGTATTTAAGTCCTGTGCTTTGTGTCTGTCTTTGTCAGTTCGTCTTGTCTGTTGTGCCGCGAGTTTCTGCCCGTCATCCTTGTGAGTTTGTCAACCTCAGTACCTAGTTTTCGTAGAGTTTGTTTTTGTCCTGTTTTGCCTTGCCGTTTTGAGCATTAAATTTGAGTTTTTGAATCCACCTCTGAGTTTTGGGTCGTGCATTTGAGTCCTTGCCCCTGATCCTTGTCAGATAAGTGGCAGATATAAATAATATTGCAAAGATAGTGTCAAGAAATAATATTACAAACGTAAAATAATAAAATAAATAATGAATAATATGTTTCCTTTCTTCAACCAATTCCACGCGTTGCAGTCTTTCTTCCTCTCTCCATGTGGTTTTCTTTTAGAATCCATGGCTGTGATCACATAAAATTTTGTCTTTATATAAGTACGTACTGACATAAGACAGTTAACCACGCACCAGTTTCATAAAGAAATGGTCGCAACAAATAGGAAACTGCTTGTCTTTAATTTACTATATGAATATAATGGACTATTTCAAACATTCTTCATTAAAAAGACTTTATTCTTTATTGTGTTGAATGTGAACTTGTGAGTTTCACAATTTATTTGGACATCTCTCTGAAAATATCCATATATAAGAAATCCATTTCAGAGATTGGTCCTTGCCTGGAGTTTTCTAAATACTGTACATCATCCAGGATTCCCTTTGCTGCACAGCAAAATGTCGGAAATCAACTCTGAGACTGACACCTAGGATTTAGTCCTACACTTTGCTTAAAGTGAGACTGTGATGACTGATAACTAACTTTTAAGCACAGCTTTGAGCCAAGATTTTTTTTTTTACTCTTAAGTCAGTTCTCAACAGCAATCTTAAGAGTATTTCTGAGAAGCTTGATAAATACGTGCCCTGGATAACAAGTTGGACTGGTCCCTTATGTAATTTCCCCTGCCTCCCTTCACTATGACAGAAGTTTTAGTGAGTTGTGAGTTGTTTAGTGAGTAAAGCAAACCTGCAGAGGCACAGATGCACTCTACAAAAAGTGGCAGAGCTGCCTCTTATTCTTGAGGAAGCTCAGATCTAACCCTAACCCTAACATCTGTAGTAAGATGTTGTATCAGTCTGTGGTGGCAAGTGTTTTATTTTATGCTGCAGTCTGCAGGAAGTGTTAGAAAAAAAGCAGGCAAGGAGGCTGGATAAGCTTGTTAAGAACTCTGGCTCTGTGATCAGAGTAGGGTTGGACCCTCTCGAGGAAGTGGTGGAGATATACACACTCTCTCTTCGTTGCCTGACAGAGATATATATGAGATCTTTCTTACCCACAGCCATCAGACTGTGTAACTCTTTAATAAATAGATGAGCTCATTGACTTAACTGAATTTCCCTTTGGGATAAATAAAGTTCCTCTTATCTTATCTTATCTTATCCTATCCTCCTTATCCTGGACAATCATTACAAGTCCTATAAATGTGTAGACATGACCTGGAAGGTGCGTAATGGGACCTGGAAGGTGCGTAATGGGACATTTCCCATTACGCACCTTCCAGGTCATGTGACCTAATGACTCAAAAAACATTAGTCCAGTGACTGGTTAAGATACACATGTATTTTTATTAACATTTAATGGTCCTCATGTCGGATGCTGGATGAGATACACCTGTCGTTTTTAAAATTGAAATCTCTAAATATGTTTTTATTAATTTTTATATATAAATATTAGATTTTAGCTCAATAGCTTCCAGGTCATGTGATCAATTGACTCAAAATCAGTGTGGGATCATAGTACTACACTGGCTGCATGAGATACACCCCTTGTTTTTACATTTTATCCTCCTGAGACCCTGCGTACTCATATGAGGACATTACATTTTTGCTGTTCTGCACCATGATACTTAATTTGTAAGAACGTTGACCCATCGACCTCATCTGGGGACACTGCCTGCACCACCTAGTGGTCTCATAGCAACATTACAGTCATGTGATAAAAAAACAAGATGGCTGCAATGCCTAGCAAAACTTTTTATGGCAGCCCCCGACCGAAATATGGAAATGGTAAGAATCCTAATTGAATTTTATGAATGAAACTTGTATATTTATGCACAATAACGTCTGTAGCTTCATATGGCATGCATATTTGATCAATTTGAGCAATATTAGCAAGCTACAACGTCTGTAAACATGAAGTACTCGTTTGAGGACATCGGTTCTATCGTCATATTTTTTTTAATCATTTATATCACAGGATCACACACAGGATCACCAATTGTAGTCCCGTTTCAGGGAGGGGATGAACAACTAGTTGAGAGAGCTGATTGGTGGCCAGAGTTTGCTATGACACTGGGACAAGGGACGTTCATAACCTTTGCATTTTTTTATGTTTACACTTTTATCTGCACTTTTGTTATCAAAAAATGCACTTTTTTAAAATAAAAAATTGTACTTTGTTAATGTAAAATGTAAATGTAAAAAAATGCTGTCTTTATTGTGTCATACAGAAAGTCTGGACAGAAAACAGTGTAAATCTACATACTGTGAAACTGATTTACACAGGTGTAAATAATAACATTGATTGATAAGATAGGCCCATTTTCCTCATATGAGGACATTGTTTTTGACATATATCTAGATCACGTAGAAAGCTAAAATTTAATTTTAACTAAAATGAGGTCCTACTTATCCCAAATAGTAAGGAGACATAAAAAATGCACATCAAATAAAAGTCGGGGTCTCAGGAGGTAAATATTTTTTATTAATTTTTATATGTAACTATTAGCATTTTAGCTCAATAGCTTCTCAATAGCTTTAAACACAGTATCTCTGCTTTAAATATCCCACATTTTTATTTTGAAAACAGGAAGTCGGTACACGCTGCTCCGTGTGTTTACTGCAATACCTACGGGTGCACTTGAAATGTTGGAGTGGCTTGCTCGGAGTCGCACTGTACCTGGAGCGAAGAATAATATCGTGTCATAAAATGCGCGAGGATTGCGAGTTGGACAGTGTGAAGCAGATAAATCATGCCGCTTTGTGGTGGATAAACTCTTGGAGACCTGTGATGTACTGTGTGTTCAGCAGGACTTGGAAAGACTGAACTCCCTGCATAAAGACTTCTATGGGGCGGCTCTATGATCAGCTGGTTAACGTGGTCAGGCTGGATGTTGATTGGGCCACAAAAAGTTAATCCTTCAGAGCATCTATACACTGTGAGAGTTTCCAGAATGAAGATGAGTATCTCAACAGCAGTGTCGTCGCTACCATAACGCACGTTACGCGCTGTGTGTAAGGCACCAAATGCTGGAGGGGGCACTAAAATGGCCCAAATATCATCATGCCATAAGAGTAGCGTAATTCCCTTTGAGAATACAGAGAACGAGCGGCGGAGACGTGCAAGTGAATACGGGCGGATGGAGGAGCTGTAGGTTAGCGGAAGGAGTTAGGTTAGGAATAACAGGAACATGGTCATAAAAATGAAAAAATTACAAAAAAAACAACAGGAGTCTGGTTCTGAGAATAGGAAAAAGAAGAAACAAACGGGTGAGGGAAAAATTACTTGATAAGTTTAATTTAGTTTAGTTTCACATCACAACACAAGTTTTGTACTGAACAGATTGTTGAGTTGTTTTCATCTGTTCAGAGGGGTATTGCACAAAACCAAGATAAGGGATTAAGCCGGGATATGTTGGTTATCCTGGCTGAATTTAGCCTCAAGTCGGTTGCATGAAAGCAGCTCAAACTTAACCCGGCCAAGTTACTATGGTGATTTATTCTCTGCAGCTAGCCTGCTCCAGACCAGGCTAACAGCCAGGCTAAGATTAATCCTGGTGATTCACCTGTATTTCCACCGTCAATCCTGTGAGGAATTAATGTGTTTTACAGCATGTCCATGGTTTTTCTAAGTATGTTGCATCATTTTAATTATAAAAATAAAAAAAATAATAAAATATTAAGTAAAATATTACATATATAGTCATTTCTCATTTCATTTAAATCTGTTGGCTGTTTGTAATTGCAACAGTCTTTTTGTATTGATTTAAGTGGTAGTATTATTACTCAGGCCAAGTGTTATATTGCTATGCTAATGAAGAATGCTTGTCAAATTGCTGTCAGGTTTCATAAATATGTGTTTCATTGCAGTAATTGAGATTACAAAACACAGCTGATGAAGTTGCAAAGATGTTTTCAATGAAATCTGTATATATATGTATATACATATATATATATATATATATACATATATACATACATATACACACACACACACACACACACACACATATATATATATATATATTCACTCTGTTCTTGTCCTGTTTGGTGGCCGATCCAAACCAAACAGTGATGGAAGAGTCACTATATGATATATGTATTCATGCAGCAGGAATTTTAGGAATAAGATCAGGATAAATTCACCAGCACACCTAAAAAAATAAATAAAATAAAATAAAAGCTCTAAATGTAAATTCTTTTACTAAACCAAACTTGTAAATATTGAGTCTAAAAAAATGTGGGGGAAAATAAACAATATCCAGTATGTGTAAAGATTTAAATGAATGAGGGATTTGTGGTTATTATGACCTACATTCCTAATTCTGTGCATTTAATGACCTTAATAGGTTACAACTTAACATTTCAGATGATCTGTGATGCTGACTGCTTTGTCAGCAGTTTAGAGACAAAGTGGCCTGGCTCAGTGCACGACTCCAGTTTGTTTGAAGGATAGAAAGATAAAATACATAAAAACGTAACATGAGAAAAATAGATTAAATTACACACATTGTGGATAATTGTTTGCACTTAATCATGCTCTACAGAGTAACATGCACCTCTACTTGCCACTTTTTTTTTTAAGATTATTTTTTTGGCCTTTTCAAGCTTTTATTTTTTGACAGAGACAGCTGAAGAGTGACAGGAATGTAGGGAGAGAGGGATGGGGATTGACATGCGGGAAAGAGCCACAGGTCGGATTCGAACCCTACTTGCCACTTTAAGTGCACAACAGTTGATTAGTGGACTTGAAAAGTACTGTAACTCCTTTAATTGTAGCCTAATTATGACAGTTCCAGTGGAGCACTGTTTATTAAATGTACAGTTTTGGACTACGTACGCATTAAGCCGGTCCGCTATTGTCTGCCAGTCTTTCTCGCGTTCTTTAATTATGGCATTGGTATTGCCTTTTTTTCTTATGGTATCTTTCAACTCTATCAGGAGCTGTTGTTCAGCGGCCGTGAAGTATGAAGCGCGACTTTTATCCATGTTTCCATCAGTGATTCTGTGAGCGATCACGAGGTCTATTTAAGTATGCCGTGAACACGCACTTATCCCAGCTATCTTCACCTGGCTTAACATAGCCGCGCCTTTTCATCCTGGCTCAATTAAGCCAGGATGCGCCGAGCAGGCTAGGTCAAGCCGGGCTTGCTCAGTTATCCTGGATTTCTTTATTCTAGTTTTGTGCAATACCCCTCTGGTGACAACACAACAATAACAACAACAACTGAAAGCAGCAAGAAAAGAGGAACCATCACAACAGCAATTAATGATGATTCAACAGAATTAAAAGGTAGTGACTCAACATCTCTCTCTGGGTGGTCAGATTGCCTTTATTCCCAACCTGACCACTAAACACACGTTTTGTGCCTTTTTGATAATAACTTTCTTCACTGACATTATGTTTCTGATCCACAGCTCGTGCAGATGGTTCTGTTCTGGACTACATAATATTGGTTATGTGGCTGAACTCCTCCTGATTACTGTGATTACTGTTCTTATCAGAGCTCGAGGTGAGAAAATTCACACCAACATTTGTTCAGGCTGATGAACACAAACTGTAAGTTTAGAGCTGAAACGCCGGCGACGTTTCTTGCGGCAACGCCTGCGTTGCGGGCTGCCGGTGCGGAAACCCACGACCCCCACTGAAATGAATTGAAAAACGCCGCCGGCATCCGGTTTGCCTGTCCCTGTGTGAACGCCGCCCTCTGCTTTATTTCCCAGGGAACCAGAGACCACCTGAACATTGCGAGTTGAAAACTAAAACTGAAAGTCAGTGTAAATGATGATGAGCTGCTGGAGGTAACTGTTCATGTTACTGTAATGCAGGACTTTTTTTGTTTGTGCAGGTTTCAAACTCAAGAAGAAGACAACGAGTGATGCATTCAGGTGCAGCAGACAGTCAGGTAAAAATCAGATCAGATCAGACTAACTGATGGTGCATTCAGGTGTTAAATGTGGGTCAGTGATGTTAAAGTTGTCAGTTACAGTGACAACTTTTACACCACCCATTAGTGAGGGTGACACTGTGTGTCACAGTGAGGGTTTGTTTGTTTTTCACAGGTGAATAATGATGAAGATGATGGTGTGGTGAAATAGGAAAACTTCCGTATCGACATCAACTCATCAGAGAAAAGACTCACTGCAGTTTAATAACATCACATTTACATGAGTGGTTGAAGCCTTCATATAACAAAAATCTTATAAGATCATTTTTAGTTTTGGATGACTTTATTTTTGTTTTTATTCATCAGATCACATCATAAATACGCACTGAACCACATTTTTGATTTCAAGTCTTATTTAATGTCATATCAGGAAGCCCACTGTGAGTTTTATAAAATGTTTTTTTTCCTTCATTTTTATTTTGTGCAGCCAGTTCAGGACACAACAGCTGGATTTTCCTGTTGGATGAAATGATGAAAGCATCATTTAACTCGTTAACTTCCTTAAATTGTTTTCCAGTTGAAAAATTCAGACCTGATTTGAAGATTTACTGGTTGTTTTTGAAGCTCAAGCATCTTGAGCTCAGTTTCATGTATCTGTGTACGGAAGAACTCATTTTAAATTACTTTCATTTAACGTTGTTGTTGTTCGCATATTTGTTGATATGTTTATGTGCTTGGCTTGTTTTCAGTCTTATTGATAACAGTATAATCTGTAAATAAAGAAATGTTTGCTGCTTTATCCTACACTGCGTTTTGTGATTCCTTCATGTAACCTAAATTAATAACTGATCTCTGTGATGTGATTCAGTTATAGTTGTTGTGTTTTCTGCAGGTTTTCCTCTCACCTTGTGTGTTTGCGTCATGATTTTAGTATCTTAGATTCTTGCATTCATTCTGGCTCGTCATTTGTTCATGTCCTAACTCTGTTGTCATTTCACACCCAGGCACTCCTTCCAGCCAGTCTTCTGATTATAGAATGATCTCACCTGCTCACCCTCATCACTCACCTGTTTGTTATTCTCTCATTAACTCTAGTATATATACACTGGTCTCTGCCTGACTGTGTTTGTGCCATGTGCCTTAGCTTTCCAGTGTCCAATATTTTGCTGCCTTGTTGTTTTGTAGTTTTTAATTAAAAAAAAAAAAACAACAACTTACAATTGCAACCTGTACATCAAATTAAAGGTTAGAGTTCACTTCCTTGCATAACCAGGCAGCTTTTAATAAACAAATCAATAGTTAATCAATAGTAATTCTGAGCTGCTTTCATGGCTCAAAAACTTGTATGTTATATATATGTGGTGATATATGTATATGATAATGGCACTGCTATGAGCTGACCTGGGTTAGATTAGTTTAGTTACATAAGGCAGTTGCACAGGATTGGTCGCCTGGGCCGAGCATGCGCAGAGCTTTGCACTTAACAACATAAACCATAACCGTGTGTACAGAATTTGAATTGAACTGTGAGTGCTTTTAATGAAAGGAATTCTTCCCATGAAGAGCAGTGGTGAGTTGTGAGTATGTCCTCGTACTGCTTCCAGTGTGTGTGATGCCTTTCTTTGTGCACTTACGGAATAAATAGTCAGAAACGAGGACCGTCGCGGCGTATGCTAGAGTGGGAAGCAGACAGGTATTAAATATAGACGCGAGTACATCCCGTACTCAGCCACGTTGTGGATACATTCTATACTGGAAGTCACTGTTACTCTACCTGAAAAGTTGAAGGCGACGCGCTGAACAGTAGTATGTCATTTCTTATCGGGAACAAAATGTTCTGAATTCTCTCCGCCTGTCTGAAGATGAAGCTGTGCTGAATACTTTTTCACAGCTCCTAATAAACTTGGGCAGTGCTGTCCATAACCTAGCATTTAATACAAGTACAGCGGTTATTTATTTTGAAATCATCAAAGATTCAAATCATTTTCTTTGAGTGGTTTCGGTCACACACAAAACGTTTTTTCTCTGTTATAAAGAATCGTTGTTGATTTGTGTATCTACGTGTGTCAAATGTGTTGGAAAGTTATTTTTCCTGTCCTGTTTGTTACAGGGACAAAGTTGGAGTCGTCATCATGAATGCATGACGATAGAGAGCACACGCCTCTGTCCCGCAGATCTCTTAAACACATACGCACACACCCCTCCGTCCCGTATTGACTAAATGACTACCGACATTTGGGAACTCTTTGTTCCTTTTTACTTAATCACGGTTTCAGTCAATCAGACTGGCTGTATTTACCCTCATTATTAGTTTAATAAAGACTTACGTGTGTTCCGTCGCTTGTTGTACGATTTGTGCGTGTTTGAAGAAAAAAAAGCACATTCAGCGTTTTGTGCAACAGCGCTGCTTGTGCACTCTCTTTGTCTAGTTCTGTCTTCTGTACGACCCTCTTTATTCATGTATGCACATGAAATTAATCGCATGCGATTATCCTGAAAATGTGGCTTATCGACACCTACAGCTGCCAACACTAAAAGATAAGCCTGTTGTGATGTTTTGATGTTGTGCTGTTGTATTTTTTCTTAACTGTATAGTAAGTGTTTGCATATGTATTTTGTATTATATTGTACATGTATTGTGTGTGTTTTTTTTTCTTTTTCTTTTCTTCTTTTTTTTTAAATGTAATTTTATTGCCTTTTTACATCATGGCCAGGGGACTACAGATGAAAACTAGCTTTCTGGCTAATTCTGGCTTTTTTAAACATGTGTAATCATGTGTTTTATTAAATTGCACTGTCCCCTTTTAAATAAACAAATAAATAAAAAATAAAAAATCAGCTTTAAATGTTTACAGTGTTCAAATGAATTGAAAGTCAACTGAGTGAACCCCACTCACATTTTACATGGTTCTTGTTATCAGAACATCATGTACCAAAATTTAGTTGTGTGTCAAAGGCAAAACGATCTAATAATTACAGAAAAAAAACATACGATTACCAAACAATGGACATTCAACGTGGTGGAGTGAACAGTGCTGTTACTTGATATCTTTCTATTTTGTTGATATGGTATCTGAAATTTGGCACCAGTGTCAAAAGGATGGAAGAAAAGAAACACAATTTCTTAAATGTTGAAACACAAGCAGTTATATAGAACTTTATTTAATAAAGTATAGTTTTAGATTGGCCAAATTATAATTGAATTTGTACAGATCTGATTAAATAATAAGAAACAAGACAACAAATCTGACCAGACATTTGATGCCAAGTTTTGGTGCTTTGGTACTTGGCCACAGACACATTTCAGTCAGTACTAGTCTTGCATAGTCAGGCCAGTCTCCACACAGTGCTGTGCCAGTGTGACAATGATGTTTCAGATATGTAAAAACACATGAACATGCCATCGTCACAGTCCCTGCCAAGTTATTAAATGCTGCCAGGGGTCATTCAGCCTTCCTCAGGTCAACAGACAAACCCATGACCTTACAATATTTTTTTTATATATATCATGCCACTTCTACCTTCAGTACTTTAGTTTTGCACTATGTCTGTTGTTTGCCGATTGTTTGTTTTTTTGTTTATTGTGTAGCTTATAAGATACTTGTCTGTTCGTTGTGTTTTGCCATTTCTACTTTAATTCTGTAATGTATATTACACTTTTCTGCTGCTGTAATAAGTGAATTTGCCCGTTGTGGGATGAATAAAGTATATAATCTAATGTCTTTGCTGATTTTTAGATTAGCCAGCAGGGGGCAGAGGCAGGACTGCCAAGATGCTGACATTCTGAGCATCACATACAGCTCCTCAGAAACCTGTGGGTGACATGTGCAGCTCAACCATTTCAAAATGACAGGCCTCATGCCGAGACAGTCTGAGTGTCACTGTGTACATTCACTAAAATAATAAGTTCTGTTTGATAAACCCAGAGTGTTACTTGATTTCAGCTAGGGTGATGCATGATCTATTCTATTCCATAAGTAAGTTTTCTGTAATATTTTGCCTGAATGTTACTCCTACTAAAAAAAACATGTTGCTGCATGTTGTGAGTCTCTTGGCAGATTTTAGTGTGGATCGAAAAGTCAAAATTATACTGTTTTTTAATTGGATTAACCTCAGAGGAGAAGTGGTGTGACAGGTTAGTTATGTTAGCTCCAGGTACTCCTTCACTGCCACTGAATTTAAATAATTTAAAACAGTCCTGCCTGTGACTGTGCTCTGAACAATAATGATAAAATAAAAATGTAAAAAGAAATCTAAATTAGCTTCTTATCTAAACTAAAGCTAACTTTATATGGTAGCTTTCACAGTTTATTACTTTCACTAGAGATCACTGAGGATTAACTGGGATTTGTTGTGGCAGGTAGATTGAATCAGGTTACCACCATCACGTGTTAAGTTCAAATTTATCCCATACAGAGCAATTAACTAATTTAGAGGCATCTGCTGGGATTGGGAGAGCTATGGATTTTCTAAACAAGATTAATAATTTATTAGTTCATTGCTGAAATGTTTTTTTGTATGTAATTGTACTATAATGGTACACATCAACATAACTTCACTATACATAGATCTACTTATGCTTCCAGTTCCAGTGGTTCAGTGGTTAGTTTGTTTGGCTTGTATTTAACTTGGCTCAAGACATCCCAGCTATTCATTAAGCAATTGTATAAAAGCTCAGTGTTTCCTGTAGAAAAAGACTGATGTACTGAAATGTTATATGGTGGGGGGCAAATCTTTTGGTCTTCTTCCATTTCTATGTTCATGTACTTGCTGTTTTGGAAGCAAGGCTTAGCGAATTGGAAGCGTGGCACTGCACCACACTGAAAAATCTTTAGCTGCTATACTTTGCCAGCCCCAGTAGTCGGTGCAGGCCAACTGAGTGTAGCTCCTGCTAGAGCTGTATTAGTAAATTAATTAATATTGTATTAGGATATTGATATGTGTTATGGGAAATATCCAAGAGTGACCCTTCAATAAGGAAGACTGGAAATGAAGCAAAGTTTAAGTTTAAGTTAAATTTATTATTCTTGTACAAGAGGGAGCGTTTAACAGTGCAGCACACAAAAGGGGTTACAGAGAAAAAGGCTCCCTGTGGAGCTCTAACAGTTGGTTCTTATACATTCTCTAATGGGCTGTCTCGGACACCTCCCCATTGATACAAATAACGTCATAACATCTTTTTTAGTTCTCTGATCAGTAATCAACAGGATGTTCCTTTGTCCAAAGGATACCTCCCTAACCTGTCTCCAACCCTTGTACTACTGAAACCTGGCTGTGTGATGAAGAATATGTTAACTTCTATAAATTCCACTCCCCTGACTCATTTTAATACTCACATTCCTCGAAGCCATGGAGTTGACTCAAGTCTAGTTATAAATCCTAAACCTAAATTAAATTATAGAATAAAATAGATATTTTATAAATCCCTCTAGGGGAAATTCTTTTTTCACTTAGTTTTTACTCAAGATGCATGTTGCACCCAAAATACAACCACACACTCACAAAGGGCTCATAGACATGGAAAATGTGGAGAGATGGTGCAGTGATGAGCAGCCACACAGAGCAGTGCCCTGGGAGCAGTTAGGGGATTCAGTACCTTGCTCAAGGGCACTTCGGCAGATAAACTGGCACCTCTTCAACTGCCAGTCCACATTCCATAATTTGGTCCATACTGGACTTAAACCGGCCACCCTCCAGTTCCCAAGCCAGATCCCTACTGACTGAGCTTCTGCTGTCATTTGAAAGCCTTGTTCATAGTCTTTCACACCTAACCTGGAAAACATCACAGCCATTTTTTTTTTTTTTTTACAGTGTATCACACTGGTCCATATTCCAAATTTGATCTGAATACTTGAGGTTTAGGTCTAGGCAGATAAAGTTATAAATGTATGTGATTTTAATAGATAGATAGATAGATAGATAGATAGATAGATAGATAGATAGACGGTCCCCTGTGGTCCTCCAGTGCAGCTGACATACTGTTGTCTCTCCTTGAGGTAGCCCGTAATCCATCTCACAAGGTGTGAGTCCACCCTCATCTCTGTCAGCTTGTCTCTCAGCAGGAAATGACGAATGTTGTTTAAAAAAAAAAACTTGACACATGACATCACAGCACTGCTCTTCTTGTCCAGATGAGAGTAAGCCCTGTCTTCCAGAGCACTGGGACCCTGCCCATCTGCAGGCTCAGGTTGAAGACATGCTGAAGCGGCTCCCCCAGTTCAGCAGAACAGGCCTTGAGGATCCTTGGACACACCCTGTCCGGGCCCGCCGTTCAACAAATTGGAAGATTTGCGTTTAGTCTGGCAGGATAGTCTTGAAACATACAACATGTTATGGAATTTTCTACCCTTAGGTTACACGGGGTCACGTGTGGGCCCTGAGGTCCTCAGCAGTAGTAGTTGTTTGGCTTTGCTTGAGAACAGTAGGTTCCAGCCTATCTCAACACTGTGGTGGCCAGGGTCAAAGGGACCTAATGTTGCCTTCCTAGACATAATAGATAGCTTGCCGTTGACGTTTCTTTAACATAAACAGACAACAGTGTCTCCAGTCTAGAATGTGCTGACCGTAACACTAACATGGTAAATACATTCTCTTTGACTAATTCTGGGCGTATAGCATTTGTGATGTTATCTGTAGGGGTTTAAAGTCTGACCACCATCATGAGTTAGGCAGAATATGAGACCAACTCAGGCACTTCTGATGTACTTTGAGAGTGTCTCTAATTCTTCTTGGCCAAGCATCAATAAATATTACAGCATAAGACATCAGAGGCTCCTGAACACTTTCTTCCCTCCTGACCTCACCATTGACCATTTGGGCGGCTGTGGCTTGGAGGTAGAGCGGGTCGTCCACTAATCAGATGATCCCCGGTTTGATCCCCTCCAGTCTGCATGTCGAAGTGTCCTTGGGCAAGATACTGAACCCCAAATTGCTCCCGAAGGCTGCACCATCGGTGTGTGAATGTGTATGAATGGTTAGATCCTCAAACTGATGAGCAATTGGCACCTTGCATGGCAGCCAATGCCATCAGTGTATGAATACATGTGTGAATGGGTGAATGAGATATGTCCTGTAAAAGCGCTTTGAGTGGTCAGAAGACTAGAAAGGTGCTATATAAGTACAGTCCGTTTACCATTTACTTCAGCAATTTCTCCACAACACAACATTTGTTAAAAACAAAGCTGTTGTTACTTTTACTCTGAGAAGAGAGAGAAGTATCTCTACTGCTTTATTTAAGGCTTTATTTTATCTGTGTACGATTTATTTCCTGTAGGTGATTTTAAAAAGAAGTACATCTTTTCTTTCTTTCACTTAAGTTTGAGAAAGTTTAAGAACTTACTTGAACACTGCAGTTAGAATTAGATTTCACTAAATCCTACATACTGGTTATTTATGTGTTGCCTTCTCTGTTATTGTATCGATTCATCTTTGCCTTATTGATATTACACTGTTGCATGTATGTTTGTGGGGTGACAACAGTAATGGCTGACTGAGGGTCTAAACATAGCTTGCTTTCTGTTCTGTGTTGTGTAGAGATGAAGTTTCCTGTGGATCTCCTGGCTGATACTAGCCAGGCAGAGCTGGAACAGTTGGCCCACAACTACATGAACGACCTCCTGTACAGCAATCCTGATTCTCCTGAACAACTCATCCTGTCTGACTCCACTCAGGTAAAATACGCCCCCTGGGGCGGGGGGAAGATAGATAAATAGAGAGAGATAGAGAGAGATAGAGAGACACAGATGCACAGCAGCAGCAAATCATTAACTAACTATAAACTCTAATGGAGATATGGTAGCAATAATGACAGTAATACTATATGTAGTGGACATAGTGCAGGACAGCTTGTGAACAGTTCAACATGTCAGTCTATCTGGTGGCTTGTGTTACCTCAATGCAGCTGTGGGGCCAACATGCCGTTGTGTAATCTCAGCCAAGATTGGGGTACAAACAGGCTGGGCAACCTGGAGATATGGTAGCAACTGTGTGTGCAAAGTGAGGCTGTACATCAGTTTACACAGATAATCAGTTTGCTGTAGTGCTACTAGCGCCTCAATATGAATTCTGAATCCTTTCGAATCCCTCACAAATTGTTTGTCATTCAGGAAATCCCAGACCTCTACTTTGGCCGAACCCCTATTCATCTCAGAGAATGGTCAAGTGGTTACTCGCTTCTGGTTTCATCAGCATCTCCGCCAAGTTCTTTCTTTGTCCGGCATATCTCCAGTCCATTACTTGGGACACTCTTTCAGGATAGGAGTGTCGTAACTCGTCGTAACATCTGCCTCCCGTAACGAGCATCTCATACAAATCTTGGGCCACTAGACCTCCCAAGCTTATCACAGATACATCTGTTCCGACCTAAATGATCTTTGATCCATTCAATCTAGCCTACAGTAGGGGAAGCGTGTTGGGGGTCCGTCGAGCCTGAGCACCATGAGCTCCCCACAAAGCAGCCGCACCCCGAAGTTCAAAACCACAGCATTCACCATTTCATTTTTGTCAATAAATATTTCAGTCTCATCTGTTGATGGCATGTTCCTTGCCAATAAAATGTCATCCCACTAGACTGCCACGTGGGGAAAGTTTTGGAGCAGATTGTTCAAGGTGTGTTAAAAGACAGCCTGATGCAACACCGATGTTGGGAATTTACAAATGGTTAAAAGGGGCAAATTTGGTTATTAGCAAAACAGAAGATATTGTAGTGGCAGAACTTCGTTTTGGCTTTTTCTTATAACCTCTTATTTCCAGTTTCCTTTGTTTTACCACATAGAGAAAGCAGCGGTGCAGTGTCAGTGTTTGTGATCAAATAAATCCAGTGAGAGTTGATTGAAGAATGATGCTGGTAATTTATTGTAACTTAAGCAAACACAGAAAATAAAACGCATTGTTTGCAGAAGTCATAAAATATTTTATAACTGGCAGGACCAGGCTACAGCTAAACTCGATTGTAGCTCCAAATAGCAACAAGCCGAGAGTGCCCACGCAGCTTCACGCGCTGCAGCTCCTACACACCGGCCCCTTAATTGTTCTTTATAGAATCAATTATTGAAATATTTACAAAAAGGAGCCAAAAGAGAAATTCAAATTCAGTAAGCACTTAATGCTCTTTTATAAAATGTATGAACTGTGATAAAGATATGT
Organism: Argyrosomus regius; assembly: GCA_946959425.1. Lineage (NCBI taxonomy): Eukaryota > Metazoa > Chordata > Actinopteri > Sciaenidae > Argyrosomus > Argyrosomus regius. Next base: position 28,998,650 of record OX336890.1, on the reverse strand, counting down.
ATACATTTCATTCCTTTATAATGGTCGGGAACACTGGTCACTCATCAGCCTCAAGAATTCGGCACAGCTTAGTGATGGGCCTCTCAAGGACCGACGTCTTGGTCTGGACTTTCACAGAGCGGACCAGGCCTTTCACATCTGGTTTGGCCTCCAGCACTCTCCCCATTAGCCAGGACCCTCGAGGAGCAGTGGGGTCAACAACCAGGACAATGTCTCCAACGTTCAGGTTTTTCTTTACTGATGTCCACGTCTGCCTCTCTTGCTGTAAAAGGAGATACTCCTTGGTCCATCTGTGCCAGAAGAGGTCAGCCAGGTACTGGACCTCACAAAGGTTCAGTACCAGCGGAGTCTGGCGTAGAGATCGGACCTCACAAAGGTTCCGGGGGGAAGAGTGGGCATAGATTTGAGCAGGAGGATGTGATTGGGGGTCAGTGGCTCCAGGTCGTGTGGATCTGAGGACACTGTGGAGAGCGGACGGTTGTTGAGGATTGCCTCTGCCTCACAGAGCAGGGTCTGAAGGCCTTCATCATCGATGGACTGCTGATGGAGAGTGGAGTTCAGCACCTGCCGGACGGAGCGTATGAGCCTTTCCCAGACTCCGCCATGGTGTGATGCGGCTGGTGGGTTAAGCTCCATTCTATTTCATCAGTTAACAGGGCATCCTGGATCCTCCTCTGGTTCAGTGACATCAGGGCCTTCTTCAGCTCAGCCTGAGCGCCCACCAGGTTTGTCCCATTGTCAGACCTGACCCCTCCTGCAGACAAATCTCCTCAAAGCATGTATGCATGAGTCAGTGTCCAACGTGTAGGCAACCTCTAAGTGAGTGGCTCTACTGGACATACAAGTGAAAAGAACGCCATACCTTTTGATAGTGCCTCTTCCTCGTTTCACTTCAATTGGGCCAAAGTAGTCCAAGCCAACATTGGTAAAGGGAGGGAGATCGGGCAGGATTCTTTCCATCAGCAAGTCCGCCATCTTTTGTTCACCTGCTTTGCCCCTCACAGGCCGACACATGACACATCTAGAGAGCACCTTTCTTGCTACCGAGTTTACCTTTACAATCCAGTATCTTTTGCGGAGCTCTGAAAGCATGTGGTTTCTTCCACTGTGACCACTGTGCTCATGGACATGTCTGGTGAGAAGGATTGAGATGTGTGAGTCTTTGGGCAAGATGCAGGGGTGTTTGGTTTCTTCAGGCATTGCAGATTTATGCAGACGGCCACCCGCTCTTAGAATGCCCTCGTCAAATACGGGGTCGAGCCGGCAGAGACTGCTGCTCTTGTGCACTCTGGGTGGTGACAGTGCCAGTGTTGCCATTTCTACAGGGAATGCCTGCTGCTGGACATAGGAGATGACTGACCTTTCGGCCTCTGTTAGATCTTTCACAGAGAGGAGCTGTCCACCAGTGTTGGTCCTGAAATCAATAGACTTGATCTTCATCTTTTCCTTATTTGAGCGGGTGTTGATTTGAGGTGAGGGGAGTTGTTTTTCCCTTTTTATCTTCATGCTCAACATCAAATTGTGTTTTAGTCTAAGGTACCATGCCACTGGCTTGAATTATTTCATCCAGTTTGAAAAGAATGAGATAAGGTGGTCTGTGGGTGTTTCAGTTTTTACCACTGCTGTAATCATAGCAGTGCCTTTCCTGACCTCTGGATCATCCTGAAACACTGGGCCCAATGCTCCTGCCACTGGCCAACTTTCTTTTGGCTTCCACAGGAATTCAGGAGCATGAATCCACCTTTTCTGCTCCATGAATTGTCTTGCACTCAATCCTCTTGAGCAGTCATCAGCAGGATTGTCTTTGCTGCTAACATATCTCCACTGAGACAGCCCTGTGTTGTCTGGAATCGAGACCCTTGTTACGGGAATTTTCAAGAATGACCAACTTATACATATAGTTGAACTTTATCTCTCCCTGCCAGCATCAGCAAATACGCAAACAGAAGGGGAAGTGTCCACAAGTCATGTAAAAAATAGAAACACACACAGACATCTTATGATTAAAAACATCTGACCCCAGTATAATTCTAATTTTTTAAATCAGTGTTAGTTGATTCAAATAATCATGAATGATGTGGGAGCGAAAAACCTGTCTGGCAGCTCTCTAACATTCTTATTGTTTCATACTGTTACTTTCTAGACAGGAAAATTCTCCACACGGCCCCACTGCCCCGGCGACCAATAATCTGTGTTAATATTTGTTACAGTCACACTAGTATACTTAATCACACTTCACAATGTAAATATTGATTCTAACAACAGCAAATGTATAAATACATTTATGAATCTAATAAAGAAAAATAAGTGTCCTCAGCCGGGCTGATCGACTCAGCGGACCCAGCCACGGGGACCTTTCCCTGCCTACGGGTGTTGTCCCTGAAACAAAAATAAAATAAAACCTTTAAATGTATATACATTTTGCTGTCAATCTTTTCCTCTTAAGCATACATTACATCAGAACACTATAACTTCTTTTCAGATTTTCTATAGGTTCTTCATTGTGCTGTGGAATAAAGACTAAACAAGTGTGTCATTTTCAGCAGATGCTTCTTTTCTTATGGGCACGTAGATGAACTCTCCTATTTGCTTGAGCTGAACATATTCTCCATACTCCTCCTCATTCCTGTATCTAATCACGACCTGTCCTCCAGTCACCACATGCCTCTCGAACCCATCATCTGCGGAGACAGGTTGATACAACAATTGTTGTTTCGTTAGTGCAGTAGTAATCAATCTTTATATCAATTCTCTCATACATGGAATACAACAGCATCCACAAGTGACCAAAGCAGCAATCACAATCTTGCTGGATTCTGATGAGTTGGTGTATGTCCTGATTCTACAAATGTATATTCTTCTATAACTGTCATCTGCTTAGTTGTTTTGTTTATTACTTATCTGTAGGTATCGGTGCTCGTTTGCAATGTGTCAGGTGTATCCACGTTGTTCTCTCAGCTATGCGTACTGCTGTGGGCGTTGCGAGTAGCACTTGAAATGGACCTTCCCACCTCAGAGAACTCCAATTCAGTTCAGTTTAAGTGTTTTGGTAAATACCCAGTCTCCTGGCTTCACAGATGTCTCTTGGTCAAGGACCGGCTCTGTGGGCGAGAGAACTGTAGACATTGTTTCTTTGTTTTTCAACATTTTAGTCATATAATCTACAATCGTTTCTGTCAATTCTGTGTCATCTCCTTTCAAGTTAATCAAAGGTACTCTGTAAGGTCTACCATACAAAATTTCAAAAGGTGATAGCCCTGTATTATTAGGTTGTATGTGAAGACTTAGCATTACTGCTGGCAAACAAGTCACCCATCCTTTCCCTGTCTCTTCCATGGCTTTCCTGAGTTTAGCCTTGATTGTACCATTCGCTCTCTCCACTAATCCTGCTGATTGTGGATGATAAGAACAATGATATTTCATTTTGATGGAAAACAGTTCACTTAATTTAGCAATTAAATCATTTCTGAAATGCGGTCCATTATCACTATATATGATTTCTGGAAATCCAAATCTTGGTGCAATATGTGTTGCTAGAGCTTTAGCTACTGTTATTGCATCATTTCGTGTGGTTGGAATAGCTTCAATCCATTTAGAGTATAAGTCTATGATCACTAAGCAGTACTTTTTGTTTTCACATTTATTTAATTCAATGAGATCCATGCATATCGTATGAAATGGGTATTGAGCATTAGGCATTTTACCTGGTCTTAATCTACCTGGGACATTCTGTTTTCCACACACTAGACATTACGCACAAAAATCTTTTGCATAATTTTGGAATCCATATGTTGTATATACTTTATTTATTAGTTCATACACGTATGGGTTAACCCATGCGTCAACACATAAATTTTTTGGAAGTATGTACTTGCCCTCTGGTCATTTCCATAACTCTTTATCAGATAACGTCGCCCCCCTGTTCGCCCAAGATTGTTTTTCTGATTCAGGTGAGCTCTGTTGCATGTCTTTTAAGATGTCATGGTCAATGTGTGTGATCTCCTCAGCTGTGTACATGTCCTCATATTCAAATCAAATCAAATCAAATCAAATTTTATTTGTATAGCCCAAAGTCGCAAAATACATTTTGCCGCGGAGGGCTTCACAACCTGTACAGGGAGTGACACCCTCTGTCCTTAGACCCTCGGTTCGAGTGAGGAAAAACTTGCCCACAAAAAACCCTTTTAACAGGGAAAAAAGTGGAAGAAACCTCAGGAAGAGCCACAGAGGAGGGATCCCTCTCCCAGGACGGACAGACATGCAATAGATGTCACGTGTACAGTCAACAAGTCAACAGAAACATTTTGTACAATTACAATGAAAAATGACAATGGATTACAATGAATGATAAAATGATTACAGTAGCAGTGGAACCTGTGATAGAGATAGAGAGACACAGATGCACAGCAGCAGCAAATCATTAACTAAGTTACTATAAACTGTAATGGAGATCTGGTAACATTAATGACAGTAATAATATATGTAGTGGACGTCATATTCTTGCCTAGTAGCAGCTATTTTCGCTTCCTCATCTGCTTTGCGATTACCTTGTGAAACCAAGTCAGTTCCTGTTGTGTGGGCTGCACACTTACATACTGCTATCTGAAGTGGCAATTGTACAGCTTTTAATAAGGCTAAAATCAGATTTGTATGCAAAATCGATTTTCCTGTGGATGTAATCATACCTCTATTTTTCCACTGTTGTGCGAAAACATGTAGGGTATTAAAAGCATATGCGCTATCAGTATAGACAGTTATTCTCTTCCCTGCTCCTAACTTACATGCTTCAGTTAGTGCAATCAATTCTGCCGCTTGAGCTGAAAAGTGGGGTGCGAGTGCTCTAGATTTTAACACTTTGTCTATGGTTACCACTGCATATCCACTACTGTTTGTCCCATCAGGATTCTTTTTGCATGACCCATCTACAAACATCACTACATCTGGGTTTTGCAATGCAACATCAGTCAAACCTGCTCTTGGCAATACCTTTTTTGTTGTTTACGCTACACAATCATGTTTGGCGCCTTCTGTCTCGTTTGGCAGTAGTGTTGCTGGGTTTAAAGTCGTACACCTTTCAATAGTCAGATGAGGTTGAGAAAGTAGAATAGTCATGCAATTGAGATGTCGAGCTGGGGACATGAAAGCTATTTTTGACTGTGTTAGTAAAACATCTACAGCATGTGACACCTTCAGTATCAATGGATGAAATAAGACGATTGTTGCTGAACTCTGTATTGCTAAGGCTGCTGCCTGTACGGCTTGCAAACACTGTGGCATTGCTCTGGCTATTGGGTCTAATTTAGACGAATAGTATGCTATCGGTCTAAGTTTACCCCCGAAAGGTTGAGTCAGCACACTAGTCATAAATCCTCCTCTAGCATCGCACATTTGTATAAACGGCTTCTTATAATCTGGGAGCGCTAAAATTGCTGAACTCACTAGCAATTGTTTTATTTTTACAAAAGCATGTTCTCCCTCTGGAGTCCATGTGATCACATCATTAGCTGCCATAGGTTGGTCATAGATAAGCATTTGGAGTGGATGTGTTACTTCAGCATAATTTGCAATCCATGCTCTACAGAAGTTAGTCATCCCTAAGAAAGACATCATTTGTTTTTTAGTCCGTGGTTTGGGTGCATGTAATATTGCAGTTTTTCTATTTTCATCTAGGTGTTTACCTTCAAAGGAGATATTGAAACCTAGATATTTCACTACTTCTTTCCATAATTGCAATTTATTCTTACTTACTTTATGGCCCTGTTCTGCAAAATATTTTAATAGCGCAATAGTATCAATTTTGCAATCCTGTTCATTTTCTGAGGCTAGCAAAATATCATCAACGTACAATAATATCTGACTCCCTCTCGGGGGAGTGAATTGTGCTAGATTAGACGACATTGCCATTGAAAAAAATAGTCAGGCTTTCACAATATCCTTGTGGAAGTCTTGTGAATGTACACTTTTTACCTCTATACTGAAATGCAAACCAGAATTGATCTTCCTCGTGAAGTGGTATAGAGGAAAATGCATTAGCTAGATCTACCACTGTAAAATATTTAGCTTTTGGATTTAGCTCGTTTAGCAGCGTGTGTGGGTCTGGAACAAGGGGAGCACGTGGTATTACTGCTTTATTTACTGCTTGTAAATCCTGTACCATCCTCCATCCTGTTGATGGAGCAGCCTTTTTTACAGGGAACAAAGGGCTGTTACATGTCGCATCTGGGCTTTCCCTAATGACCCCTGCATTTAATAAGTCCTGTATTATTGGTGCGATTCCTTCTTCGGCCTCTGGTTTGAGCGGATACTGTCTCTGGTATGGTCTATAGGAGCTTTTTGGAGTTATTTTAACTGGTTGTACCCCCTTAATGAGTCCTACATCAGCTGACCCCTTGGACCATAATTCTTGAGGCAGGTTATTTAGTTCTTCCTCTTCTTCGGTAGTTAAAACATATCAAGCAGTACCGAAATCTAGGCTAGTTTTCCCACTAAGGTGGACTGCCTTGACCGCTTGAGTTACCCAGTTCAAATAGGTACTATACACGTTCAATTTGGGTGCAAACAGCACCTTCCCTCCCAGATCTTTCCACTCACAGTTTGACCTTTTTATTTTTGAGATGAACCCTCCCAAATCTTTCCACTGTGAATTAATGGTCTTTGAACAAGAAATGTGTGGTGTGAAGCCTCCTCTGATTGATTTAATTTCTGGGCTCTGGAGACTGATGAATCCAGGCAGGCCCCTCCACCGTGAATCAAACGTCTTCAAACAGGAACCTTGCGGTGAGTAATCTCCTCCAAACAGTTTCATTTCTGGTTCTTGGAGGCTCACTGCGCAAGCACAATTTCCTTTTTCGTCCCAGTATAGTTCAGTGAGAGTTATTTTACACCTGGGCTCTTTAAAGAATTTATCATGATATTCTTTATCTGGTCCACGCTCGTGTCGGAAGTACATTGTGCAATGTAACTCTTCGGGTGTGTGCATTTCAACATTTTTCATTTCGGCGGGAGGAATTCGAGTTTTTACCAATTTCATCAATTCTTGAGTTATGCTACTTGGTCCTGTTTGAATCAAATCTAAACTGTACCAGTAGTTTAGTGTTAGTCCTTCGCGCACAAATGTTTCTGTTTCGTCCTCGTCATCACTGTCTGCTGTTTTTAGATTTACACGGCACGCTTTCATACCAGAATCACTTTGGTCTGGCAGAGGTTAATGGGACACAGTTGTGATAATGCCACTGAGGCTAGAATGCTTTTCTTTGTTTTAGGATCGCTTATTCCTAGAGGTTTGGTCAAAGGTTCAACAGTTACATGCCCTGTGGCTGACCTAACTCTCAAACCGCTGTTTGGTTGCAAGGGAAATTTTGTTCCTGTTTCGTCACCTCGTACAACTGTTCTACAGGCTCCGGTGTCACACAAAAAAGTTAATGACTTTCCCTGCACTTTTAATACTATCCATGGTTTAGTTCCTTCCTGTGATAGTAAAACTTCAGCTGTTTGTAGCGATAGAACTTCATCTGTCTCTGCCTCATCATCTGTATATGTGCATGTTTGTGTGTGCGTGTACATGACCTGTTTCAGAAGTTAGTCATGCGGTGTGATCTTTTTTCTTCCTGTCCTGCCCGGGCTCCGCTCCTTCGCCTCCTCCCGCTCCCCGTCCTCCCCTCATCCATCTCCTCTTTGGGGCTCTGCAGCTTCTCGCGTAGTGTCCGAATTTTCCACAATTGTAGCACGAATTGTTGTCCACTCCTCTGCTCTCACCGCCTCCATGTCCTCTCCTTTTCCCGTAGTTATCTCGGAAGAAAAGTTCACCAGTGTTACTATCATAACACAAAAATGCATTTGTATCTTTTTTTCTTTTTTGCTTCAATTGTTTCTTCTGCATGAATTGCATAATCAATGGTTCTCTGCAATCCTTCATTTTTCCAAGCAATCAAATGTTTGATTATGAACTGCTCATTTGCGTGTGTGGTGTGACTGTATACTGTACCGCTTCGTGTCTTTGGAGGAGACCGAAGGTCTTGTGGAGTCATCTCTCTTTTTCGTGGAGTGACATTAACCCTCAGGAAGGGGTTGCGGGGTGAGTGGATGGGAGGCAGTGGAGCAGTTGGTGGTACAGGAGGAGGAGGTTGAGGTGCGGGATAAGGCGGAGGATCCGCCACATAAGGCGGGATAAGGCGGAGGATCCTGGCACGTACTCGTTGTCATCCTGAGGGTCTCGGGCAGAAAACAAGACAGGATATATGTTAGATTGTTTCTCACTGCTCTGTTGAGCTTCTTTCTGTTTACCTGCATTTTCTTGTCTTTTAGCAACTTTCTCTTCTCCTTCTCTTTTTCTTCTCCTTCTCTTTTTCTTCTTCTCTCTTGTCTGGCCCTGGCTTCTATCAGCCACAACTTAGCCTGTAATAGTCCTTCTTTCTTTGACTTACCTTTCCTTTTCTCCTTCTCACAAATAGCTTTCACTCTTCACATTCTTCTACATCTAATCTTCCTACAAAGTCATACTTCTCCTGCCATCTCTTGAGATATTTAACATTATCAGGATTTAATGTTTCCATACGTTTGGCATCTCCACTATACTGTTCTTTTTTACGACTCTGAGAACTACCCATTTTTATTTTTCTATTTTATATCATCATGCAATAAAATTATCTTACTTCCCTTATTCTCCCCTTAACAGCCAACCACTTTGTATGGAGTTCACCCGAGCAACTGGTCCGATCAGTGAAACAGGTGGACTTTCGTCTTTCTATTTCACTGAGACACTGTTAATAGCTATCACTATTTTTTTTTTTAATGATATTTTAACCTATGTATACAATTTATATCTATTTGAGGTACATATATATATAGACAAACACTAAAGCATGCCTTATCGGAGTCCTAGACTCCCAGTATTACCTCTAAATCCCTGATTTATAAGTAACACTATACTGGCGAAGTCCCTGACCTCTTGTTGACGTCTTTTTGATTACTCAGGCCTGAGGGATTGAATTTTTCAATTGTCATTCCAAAGACATTAGCTTACACCCCCTCTAAGTCCCTGACTTAGGTCTATTTAGTTTAAGTCCCTGACTTAAGTATCCCTCTAAGTCCCTGACTTAGGTATAAGTGATCAAAATTCAACTTACCCTTTGTTTTGTTTTTTTTTGTGTTTTTTTTTCGAATCCGTGGGTCCTTCTCCTTTTTTGTTTTTGGTTGACCCCGTCACTGTCTCATCTCTCAGCTGGTTCTGGCCCTCGCCAAAACGGGGTTTTAAGAACCTCGTGGCGGTGGTTTTTAGTCAATGCACCTGCAGGTTTTTTTCCAGTACCGTTGCTTCCAGAGGAGAACAGATATTGGGGCCCCATGTTGGGCGCCAAATGTTACGGGAATTTTCAAGAATGACCCTTCAATAACGAAGACTGGATTCGAAGTATCAAAGTTTAAGTTGAATTTATTATTCTTGTACAAGAAGGAGCGTTTAACAGTGCAACACACAAAAGGGGTTACAGAGAAAAGGCTCCCCGAAGAGCCTTGACACTTAGTTCTTATACACTTTCTAATTGGCTATTTTGGACACCTCCCCATAGATACAGATAGCATCATAACATCTTTTTCTGTTCTCTAATCAGAAGTCAGCAGAATATCCCTTAGTCTAAAAGACACCTCCCTGACCTGTCTCCGACCCTTGTTCTGTTCTGAACTTCCTCAACTTATACATATAGTTGAACTTTATCTCTCCCTGCCAGCATCAGCAAATACGCAAACAGAAGGGGAAGTGTCCACAAGTCATGTAAAAAATAGAAACACACACAGACATCTTATGATTAAAAACATCTGACCCCAGTATAATTAACTGGAATGCACTTTTACTGCACAATGCAGTGAGATCTTTGACCAGCTGGATGGCATGAGATTCTCTGGCCACAGACTTGGCACAGTCATCCACATAAAAGTTGTGGCAGATGGTCTCAGCCACCTGAGGGGGGAAACAGTTCTCATTGTCAGCAGCAGTCTTTTGCAATGCGAAATTGGCAACACTTGGGGAGGACACAGCACCAAAGATATGCACAAGCATACGGTGTTCCTTTGCTGTCTGACAGGTGTCACCTTGTGGCCACCACAGGAACCTCAAATAGTTCACATTGATTTGATGTCAGCCATGATTCCAATGGGCTCCTTACGAAATCTCAGAATGACTCCAATCAGAGAATTTGTCAGATCAGGACCCAGGAGCAGTTCTGTGTTCAGGGATACGCCTTGATAGGAGGTGGCACAATCAAACACCACTCTAAGTTTTTTCTTTTTAGGGTGGTACACCCCGTTGTGTGGCAAGTACCATACCTTTCCTGGTGGCTGTGTGAGTTCCTCCTGTGGAACTTCCTCCGCATGGTTGTTGTATGTCACTGATAAATGTGACATAGTCCTGTTTGAATTGCTCATCCCTTTTTATTCTCTTTTTCAGGCTCTGCAACCGCTGTTCCGCAACTTGGAGATTGTTTGGCATGAGTACATCAGAGTTTCTAAAGGGCAGTTTCAGACTGTAATGTCCATCTTTCAAAAGTGCTTCATTAGCCATTTTCAAAAATCTTTTGTCCTCAATTGACATTTCAGTCTTTTCCTCCGAAGCAATTTCATTGAAATCCTGGCTATACTGTGATATCAGCATCCTTTCCAGATTCACCACTGAAATCCTGTTCACAGTCACCCTGTCTACACAGTCAGCAGCACTTCTCAGTGGTCCATTTACAAAGGCATAGGGACCCCCCATTTCGACTGTTAATAACCTCCCATGGCTCTAATAAGTTTGAAGCATTTGTGCCAATTAGAAGCTCCACCTTAGAACTGATGGTGGGGATTGTAACCTGACTAAGATACAGTTGTGCTCATAAGTTTACATACCCTGGGAGAATTTATGATTTCTTGGCCATTCTTCAGAGAATATGAATAATAACACAAAAACCTTTCTTCCACTCATGGTTAATGGTTGGGTGAGGCTATTTATTGGCAAACAACTGTGTTTACTCTTTTTAAATCAAAATGACAAAAGAAAGTACCCAAATGACCCCGATCACAGCAAAGATTTCAGCCACAACTGCCAGGAAAATAATTTGAGATGCAAAGAAAAATCCACAAATAACTTCAGCTGAAATACAGGACTCTGAAAAATTGTGGTGTGGCTGTTTCAAGATGCACAATAAGGAGGCACTTGAAGAAAAATGGGATGCATGGTCGAGTCGCCAGAAGAAAGCCATTTCTGCGCAAATGTCACACAGTCTCCCGCTTACATTACGCCAAACAGCACAGAGACAAGCCTCAAAACTTCTGGAACAAAGTAATTTGGAGTGATGAGACCAAAATTGAACTTTTTGGCCACAACCATAAACTTTACATTTGGAGAGGAGTCAACAAGGCCTATGATGAAAGGAACACCATTCCTACTGTGAAACACGGAGGTGGATCACTGATGTTTTGGGGATGTGTGAGCTACAAAGGCACAGGAAACTTGGCCAAAATTGATGGCAAGATGAATGCAGCATGTTATCAGAAAATACTGGACGAAAATTTGCACTCATCAGCCCGGAAGCTGCGCATGGCACGTTTTTGGACATTCCAACATGACAATGATCCAAAACACAAGGCCAAGTCGACCTGTCATTGGCCACAGCAGAACAAAGTGAAGGTTCTGGAGTGGCCATCTCAATCTCCTGACCTCAATATCATTCAGCCACTCTGGGGAGATCTCAAACGTGCAGTTCATGCAAGACAGCCCAATAACTTACAGGAACTGGAGGCTTTTTGCCAAGAAGAATGGGCAGCTTTGCCATCTGAGAAAATAAAGAACGTCATCCACAACTACCACAAAAGACTTCAAGCTGTCATTGATGTTAAAGGGGGCAATACACGGTATTAACAACTGGGGTATGTAAACTTTTGATCAGGGTCATTTGGGTACTTTCTTTTGTCATTTTGATTTAAAAAGAGTAAACACAGTTGTTTGCCAATAAATATCTTTACCCAACCATTAACCATGAGTGGAAGAAAGGTTTTTGTGTTATCATTTATATTCTCTGAAGAATGGCCAAGAAATCATAAATTCTCCCAGGGTATGTAAACTTATGAGCACAACTGTACTCCCAATGCGTCAAGTCAGTCTGCTCTGGGATGCTACTTGCAGTGACTGGCATTTCCTTTTGAGTGAGGGTGTCGGGAAGAGGAAGGAAGTTGTTGCTCTCCAGTGCTGAAACTTTGAGTCCTGACACCACATAAGTTAGGACAGACATTTCCTGATTTAAGGTTCGCAGCAGGATGCGAGTCCTTTTGCCTTTGAGGTTGAGATGTGACATGAGCTCCTCCAAGCAGAAAGTGGCAGAGGACCCAGGATCTAAGAGAGCATACACTTGATAGACATGGCTGCCCTTTGCTGCCTTAACTCTGACCGGAACAATGGGAAGCACACTCTCTTGGTCTCCGGCCCCTATATGACCACATAACTCTGCTGATGCACTGCCTATAACATCAGAGGGCCTTTTTGGCTCTTTAACTGTGCTGTCTTTATTTATACTGTTTTTGGGTTCTATGTGAAGGGTGCTTGGATGAGCCTTCTTGCATATGTTGCAGGTGAGACGGTTTTTGCAATCTTTACTAATGTGTCTGCCTATGGAAAGGCATCCAAAGCAAATGCCCTTTGTTTTCAAAAAGCTGAGCTTGTCTCTGTGGGCTTTCTTTCCAAATTCTTTACAGAAATCCAATGGGTGGTTTGAGCTACAGAAGGGGCAAGAGCGCACAGGTTTTGTCTCTTTTGGGGGAAGAGCCACATTTGTGACATAGCTGCTGCCAGATGAATTTAAGGCCTGTGACATAACAGGGGACTTAGTCTTTCCTCTAACAGCTGTCTGATCCTGAAGATAACCAAAGACTGGGTCAGCTGCTATGCGAGCTTGCCTTTCAATAAAAGAGACAAGATCCAAGATAGAGCTTTTTCCAGATAAGCACAAGAGATTTTATATTCATTTCCAAAGTTTTCCTTGAGTAACTCTTTTGCTTTCTCATATCCTCTATCTGGTGTCATGTACTCACAGCTCTTGACTAGCCTTTGTGCCTGGTCTTTGGTATACTGAATAAAAAACTGTAGTCTGTCTCTATTGTTATCAGTTTTACGTTTGATCATGTTCTCAAAGGAGCGAATGAATGATTTGTACTATTTGTACTTTGATTTTCCAGAATTTTGCCCATGTGACTTTCATGCGATGATGACATGGGCACAGAGGGATTTTGCCACTGTGGCACAGGGGACTAAGTGGCTTGAGCTGAACTTGATTGTGACTGGGGAAGGACAGAGGAAAAACTATGAGATGATGTGTGTTGTGGTTGGGACACATCACTAGTGGGCCTGGGATGGAGAATAGACCCGGTGTGATGTCTATCTAAAGCTTCAATTTCAGCATTCAGTTCCAGTGTTTCTAACCTTTTCCTTAACACTTCCTCCTGTTCCTCAATCACGTGTTTCTCCTGTAATTTAGACACCTTGGCCAATAAAGCCACTCGTTCGGCCTCAGCGTTAATGCGCAATGACGTTGATGTCAGTCAAAAAGTCAAGGTCTGGGTCGGCGTTATCAGCGGAATCTGGCAGAGGATCTTCCACGTGCGCAACAGACGAAGTGTCCTTGGCTAAAATGGGGGAACTGGGATCCTCTATAGCTCTAATCCACTTTGTGGCTTTTACAATGAAAGCTGTGATCTGTGCGCATCTTGGCTGATGCCATTTTTCATCATCCTCATGATGGGCTTCCTCATCCAATGTTTCAGCATAAGACGCATGCAGGTCCTTAAAGTTGACAAGATATTCATCGAACTTAACCATATTTCCTTTTACCTCATCAATAAATTCCTCTCCAGCCATCAAGTTATGTATAATGTTCATTCTCTGAGTGATATGAGACATTTTTCCTGATCTTGCGGAACGGAGATGTGTTATCGCGTCATCCATGTTTGTTGTTGTTTCTTGTTTGTTTTTTCCGGCCATGATTCAAAAATAAACTTTCAAAAGGCACAAAAAAAATATGAATCTTGTTTCGGACAATGCAATATTACTCAAAAGTCGAAAACAGTCTGCAGTATTTCCAAAAATCCTAGTTGTCGCCGCTTCATTCATGCGTATTATGCCGAGTTTCAATACGCATGTCTTTTTAATCTCCAAAATACGGATCTCAGTCCATAAACTCAAAAATCCTTATCCGAAGTTGTTTTTAAATTCTTTCAATATTATTCCAAAACGAAAAAGTCATTCAGGATAGCGGCCTTTCAAGCACATACCTTGTTTCCTTTATTCAAGTCCATGCCTCAGGCCGACATTTCCTATTGTCTCCAAAGCGTGCCGTTCGAAAAGTTTCCTCCCAATGAATCCACAGCACGTCATTGACTATTGTAGTGGCAGAACTTCGTTTTATTATTTATAGTATTTAATTGTAACTTAAACAAACACAGAAAATAAAATGCATTGTTTGCAGAAGTCATAAAATATTCAGGGCACCACCCTGAAATCAGGGACTAATAACCAAAATATGCTACAGTTGTTGTTTATTTGATGGTGATGATGTGAAGATGATGAAGGAAAAAATCTCCGCTGACACCGTCTTTCTTGTATATAAAAACAGGTTTATTACAAAGAAGTTCAGCATCGAAAACAAGCATCCAGGATTGCTTGGAGAGGATCCAGTGCCAATGCAAATCGCTCTGAGCATCACAATCCTGAACCTCAACTTATATAGAGGAGCTGTTATTGTCTATAACTTGATTTATACCACCTAGAACAGAGTTCATCTTTGAAACAATACAAAACATACGGAAACCCTATCCTATGGGGCACTTTAACCTTTCCTGGGGCCCCTATATCAACTTCCTCCAGAGTCACCATACCCATCCATTTCCTCCTCGTGGTCCTGACAATAATATAAACACTTTTCCTGTAAACACCCTAGTTTATGTCATTTAGCCCCTGAGCCACCTCCAAATTTACATCAGACAAGTTGAACTTCAGATACCTCAGTCTCAAAAATGAGTTCACTAAGTGAACAGTGAAGGAGTGAATCCGAGCACTGACAATCAGAACCAGCAATTCATTGCATGGCAGAGCACAGTTTGTGAGGGATTGTATTCATGGACACAGCTAATTGAACACTCATGGCAAACATATATTGTCATCTAAGGGTAAATAAGCGCACGTGAGATATTAGATATTATTAGGCACCTCATTGTCCACTCATCATATCCACCTGAACACACAGACACATAGAGGGACTTATACAGGGACATACACCCTGCGAGGGTAATTGTGATGATAATGTAGTGTTCTGAGTGACACATATATACTTTTAAATGGAATATAATAAAAGCACACACATAGACACACAAAACACACAAACATACAGACACACAAATGACACAGCTAGGACAGTATTAAATGTTTCTGCGCCACCAGATAACATTCAGTCAGTCTGTTTTCAGGTCGGCCTTGACCAGATTAGGGAGTCAAGCACACACACACAACATACAGTTAGGCCCAGAAATATTTGGACAGTGACACAATCTTCATGATTTGGGCTCTGCATGCCACCACTTTGGATTTGAAATGAAACAACTAAAACAGAATTGAAGTGCAGACTTTAAGGTTTAATTCAAGGGGTTGAACAAAAATATGATTAAACATGTAGGAATTGTAGCTATTTTTATACAAACGCTCCTCATTTCAGGGGCTCAAAAGTAATTGGACAAATAAACATAACCCTAAGTAAAATGCTACTTTTCAATATTTTGTTGAGAATCCTTTGCAGGCAATGACATCACCAAACGCTGGGTTTCCTCCTTTGTGATGCTTTGCCAGGCCTTTACTGCAGCTGTCTTCAGTTGTTGCTTGTTTGTGGGTCTTTCTGCCTTAAGTTTTGTCTTGAGCAAGTGAAATGCATGCTCGATTGGGTTGAGATCTGGTGATTGACTCGGCCATTGCAGAATATTCCACTTCTTTGCTTTAAAAAACTCCTGTGTTGCTCTTGCAGTATGTTTTGGATCATTGTCCATCTGTACTGTGAAGCGCCGTCCAATCAACTTTCACCATGGAAAGGATTCTGCAATCATCCACCACTGTTGTCTTCCGTGGACGTCCAGGCCTTTTTGAGTTCCCAAGCTCACCAGTGCACTCTTTTTTTCTCAGAATGTACCAAACTGTTGATTTGGCCACTCCTAACATTTCTGCTATCTCTCTGATGAATTTCTTCTTTTTTTTCAGCCTCAGGATGGTCTGTTTCACCTCCATTGAGAGCTCCTTTGACTGCATGTTGTGTGTTCACAGCAACAGCTTCCAAATGCAAACGCCACACCTGGAATCAACTCCAGACCTTTTAACTGCTTAATTGATGACAGGTTAACGAGGGAAGAGCCCATGCAGCCTTGTTATTTTTTTTGCAGCCTTCTGAGTCAATTGTCCAATTACTTTTGGTCCCTTGAAAAAGAGGCGGCTACGTATTAAAGAGCTGTAATACCTAAACCCTTGCTCCAATTTGGATGTGAATACTCTCAAATTACAGCTGAGAGTCTGCACTTTAAGCCCATATTGATTATATAATTGTATCCTGAATATGTTTTTGTAAACAGCTAAAATAACAAAACTTGTGTCACTGTCCAAATATTTCTGGGCCTAACTGTACATACTCATGGGAAACTCACAGACAGTACTACGTTCGCGTGACGCTCAGAACACTGACTACGTGATTATAAGAAAGTACAGGATGGTTGGGTCCAGATCTGGCGATTTGACTATGTAACAGTGATGTAAGAATGGTTATAAAAGGTTGTGAAGAGGTGAAGTAAAGTTACGTTCAGATTCGCAAGCAGCTGTCTCCGTGTTGTTATTTCATTAAGTTTTGGGGAGTTTTCTCCACAACATATCAATGTCAAATCAACAATAACTGTTGCAAACAAAGTGTAAACTGTTACTATATTATTCCTAGCACTGATCCAGGAGAGAGAAGGGAGTGTTACGCCCAAACCCCACCAGGCCCGTCCACAGCACGTTGCGTGAGCGCCGCGTCATCGCGAGTAATACGCAGCCATTCTAGTCAATGTATCAACCCCACCAGCTCCGCCATGGTCTGTTTCAGACGTGTCCCGGAAGCGTCTCTACGCTCGGCTACGCGTTAAATACGCGTCTGTTCTATTTTTGACGCTTGGTGCGAACAGCACGCATCAGTTTCTTCAATTAGTATTAGTATTATTAAGAAAATAGTAAAGCAAAGAGTAAAATTTCAGGACTCCTTTGTTATAAAACCACATAAAACAGCATAGAAGCCTTTGCAGAGTCTTATATATGTTTGTGTAAGAATACAGACACTTTTTTCAGACTACTTACTGACTCACTGAATGTCAAGCCTATAGACCAGTATCACTGCTGAATAGGGATCTGTGTATACTAATAGCAGTCTTGGCCAAATGACTCAGAATTCATCATGACCAGTGTTTCCTAGTGTTTTCTAGTGTTTCCTTGTACACTACTGTATAGTAATAGTAAAGCTTAAATTCTAATTTCACAAATATGGCCCTCTTGGATACTCTACTATAAATAAAAAAACAATGCCATAGGTATCTACAGCAGGACTCCTGCAACCACTCCTGCGAGCCTTGGCCATCCATGACCCTGTCACCGGTTCACCAGTTTTCTTTCCTTGGACCACTTTTGATTACTGATCACTGCAGACCGGACACTGCGTAAGAGTGGCAGTTTTGGAGATGTGCTGACCCAGACGTCTAGCCATTACAATTTGGCCATTGTAAAAAAGCTCAAATCTTCAGGCTTGCTTATCTTTCCTGCTTTTAACACATCAACTATGAGGCAACTTGTTGCCTAATATATCCAGACCACTGACAGGTGCTATGATAATAAAATAGTCAGTGTTATTCACCTTACCGGGGCGGCTGTGGCTCAGAGGTACTGTAGAGCAGGTTCTCCACTAATCGATGCCCGGTTTCTCAAGTCTGCATGTCGAAGTGTCCTTGGGCAAGATACTGATCCCCAAATTGTTCCCGTAGGCTGCACCATCGGTGTGTGAATGTGTATGAATGATTAGCTCCTAAAACTGATGAGCAGTTGGCACCTTGCATGGCAGCTAATGTAATCAGTGTATGAATGTGTGTGAATGGGTGAATGAGATATGTAGCGTAAAAGCGCTTTGAGTGGTCGGAAGACTAGAAAGGCGCTATATAAGTACAGTCCATTACCATTTACCTGTCAGCGGTCATAATTTAATGGCTAATGTAAAATCCAGCTTTATTCTCCAAGCTGTCTTTGAACCAGTAGCAACATCACTGGAAACTCATAGTACTGTTACTGAATTTAGATATCTCAGCCTACACCTATAGCATGTTCAAGCTTGTTGCTGTTGAGACACATGGGGTGTGGTGTGGTTAAGGACTGTGTGATCTTGTGTACTGAGTATTCTCTTTGTCCCCAGGTCACCATAGGTATTTCCAGTGTGGGTTTCATCCCTCTGTATGGATTGAGTAATAAACACAAGATTCTGGCCCTCTTCGCTCCCGGTGACCCATTGACTGCCATGGCTCTTTACCTACTGGACCAGTGGTGGGCAGTGGACGACATTCTTAAGACAGCTGACCCTGCTCGAGATGGAGCTGTGGAGGTATGTGGAGTTGTTTTACCAGCTATGAAATCACTATGAAACCATGATCAATGAACATTCCCCACTGAGTATGAAAAAAGGGTTCTTACAGTTAGTATTACTTGTAAAGCACTGTTTCACTATAGGAGGTTCAGTGCAGAGGATGTTGTGGACTAGAGGCTGTTAAAATTTGGAGCAATACCATGATGTCACATCAAAGATGAAAAGCATTTGTGCTTGGATAAATGTAATTATGTGTTTGGCCAAATGTGTCACATTAATATTATGTGACATTAAACACAATGCCAATCATTGGTAGTCTTGTGTTGGTTTACCACACTCACTCTGACACTCTAAAACACTTGACACTTAATCTACATGTTACTGCCAGACACTGCCAGGACAATGACACACATTTGACATCTGCTGAACTGCACAATGTATTTTTGTCCCCTCATCTTTTACAGTGGAGTCATTTGAGTCATGGAATCTCTTAATAGCCAGTCAGAGAAATTATTACAGCAATCAGTAACTCAGTGTACATATGGCATGTGTGGAATATATTAATATAGACAACAAAACTCATAATGAGGATCACTTCTAAAATCTTCTAAATCTTTCTTTGTTATTGATTACTACTTTTGGGGTTTGTCTTTCATTACATAATGTTTTTTTGTTAACTGACCAAGCAGAAATATTGTTTGGACAATCCTTGAAAAGAAAACGTTGTTACTGTTTTGTTTATTTTTGTTTATTTTTTATTTATTTTTTTTATTAAAGAACAAACAAATGTTATTTCTATGTGTGTGCCCTTCAGGTGGAGACAATAGGAGAGAGAATAGTTTTATACGTCCTTAATCGTGTCATCTATAGAGCCAAGGAGATGAGCTCTGAGGAGCTTCCCTTTCTCTGCCATGGAGAAAATGATCATGCAAAAATCTTCTGGAATAAAGGAGAGGCAGTCGGCTTCTACTCAGTCAAACCCTCAGGTAGTTTATGAATTTAAATGCATTTATCTCTCCTGATATACCTTAAATGTTTCCTTTGGTCTGTAGTTTGCTTTCAGTTCTATTATGAAAAGGACAGTGTGCTGACATTGTAAATGATCTTCCCCATATTATTGCTTAATGTGGTTATCACTCAGTTGCATCAATCACTGAGTGGTATTTGAAACTGATTAGCCCAACAAGATGGCTTAGTCCATGTGTGATAAATTATTGGTTCATTCCTTTCTGACAATGCCCTCTTCTTGCAGGGTGCTTATTCAGTTCTTCTTCTACGAAAAGCTATATGCTCCCTGTGATGGACTCTGTATTTGTCAGAAAATGTCAGCGGCGTAAAGGCTTTGGCCTCCAGATGCTGGACGACTTTGTGCTCAGTTTCGAAGAGGACTGTCTGGGGTTAAGGTACCCCCTCACAAAATCCATGTATAAAGGTACATGAGTCCCTGCACTAGTACACCTTACTGATTTACAATATAGATGAACAGTATAACTCTACTTCCTAGCAGTCAGAAGTGTTTATGCTGCTATTTCACAGAACTAGAAACAGTATCTTACAGTAAGTCTAATACGCTCCTCTTTGTTTCTAGTGTGTGAGAAGTACCTGTGTCAATACCCAAAATACTCAGACCTCTTGTGGGAGATACAGAGCATTGGTGGGCCCCACCAGAGGACCAATATTTCCACCAAGATCCAGGCCCTGGGTTTGGATGGTAAGAAAAAAACAGAAGCTGCACTGTAACTAGACCAATAAATTGCCCAAAGATTACCAGAAATGTGACACCATACTTGATGTAGTATTGTGTAATTGATTAGTGTACTTATCTAAGGATTCAAATACAGCATATCACTCTGTTTCTCAGCAGTATCCAAGAGTCTCTCATTCACAGAGGAATCACTTGTGATTACTGAGGTGACTGAAAAGGATGTGGTGATGGAGACAACTGTTAGACAAATGAAAGAAGCTGAATCTATGGAATGCACAGTTGAAATTGTGGTACGTTATCATAATTTATTACAATTTGATGAATATTTATTTTAGGAAAAAAATACTTAAGTATAAAGATAATTCCTGTGATTTTGATTTGTAGGAGGAAGTGACATTACTGAGAGCAACCAAAGGTAAGCATCTCACCATGTTATACCAGCATTGTAAACCTTTTTAATAAAATAATATACATGCACAACCATATAAAGAGAGGGTTGCACTCACATATGTCTGGCATCACACAAAACATTTTCAGCAAGCTGGCCTTCATAGTCTGAGTCTGTCACTAAATCTAATATGAGCCTCTAACTTCAGGAAAGAAAGGTCCAAAGTATCCAGTTCAGCTTTATAAGGGTCCTGTGGATCAACCCTTAATGGAAACAGATTTTTTTTTCTGAAAGGTTTTGATGAAAATTTTTTTTTCAAGATTACCACCTCTGTAGTTAAACCCCACTTTTTCCTTTCCAGTACAATTTAGATCCTCTGTTTTGTGTGCATGTTCACAGAAATTAAGTGCTTCTGAGTGCGACCTTCTTGTCTTTGAATACATGAATACATGTATCTATGACAATGCAACAGTCGATCAAGGTGAAGTGGCAACCATACAAACAGAATAATACATTGTAACAACTGTAATAGTTCCAGAGTCTGAATTGCCTGTTGCAGCCTGGGGTAGGAGTAATGATTCAAAACGAAGGAATACAGGAGAAAAAACCACAGAGAACAAGTCTGAAAAAGTTATCAGGTATGTATGAATTAAACCATGTCACTCATGAAAACATCATCAATGCTTTTATAGTTATAAAAGTTATATAAGATTGTGCAGAATACTGATATCTAGTGGTTAAAAATGGACACTGCAGCTCAAATTCAGAACACTGGAGAGCAGTCTCCCCCCACACCCCTCTCCCCAGACTCGCGCAGGTTGCCAGAGTAAAGACGCTGAACCTCCCTGAGATAAAAAAGAATAATAGATATAGATAATAGATATAAAAATTTAACTTGGCAAGTTGATTACTTAACACATTACATTAAAACAATCATTATTTGTATTTTTAGTTTACACTATTAGGTAAGTAAGTAGATATAATGGCCAAAAAAGATGCATAAAAGAGGCCCCAGCTGAGGTTTGAACCAGGAATCCTCTTGCTCTGAGGTGACAGTGGTATACCACTGCACCACTGTCATTTGGAACATGAAAATTTTAATTTAGTTTTTCAGTATTCATCCTCTTTTTGCGGCGAGAATACTTTCTGGTTCAAAGAGATTTGCAAAGAATATAAAAATTGCAGACCATGGATCTGTCAGATCAAAGATCAGTATCACTAAATGTAATACTAGGCTCAGAGAAAAAGAACACTGTATGGAGGTTAAACACAGGGATTTGAAGTAAAATTTTTAAAAAAGATGATAAGTTGCAAACAAAATTAAAACAATTTGAAGAAATCTATAAAAACACACTCAATTGGGGAACAGAAATGGAAATGGACAAAATAAAGACATTACAATGTGGGAGGGAAATTGATTAAACTCTTGGCTTACAAATTAAAGTAAAGTAGTAAAAAAAAGGAATATACATCAATCATTTGAAACCTTTTATGGAAATGTATATTCCCAGCCCAAACATGGATGCTTTATTTGACCTGATAAAACTACTAAAAGTGAAGGATGACCAAAATAGGACTCTAGTTAAGGAAATTACTAATGAAGAATGCAAAAAAAAAATAGCAATTTGAGATTTGAAACCCAATGAGGCAGCAGGACCAGATGGATATCCATTCTCAAAAGAGGGTAAAGATATAATAATATAATATTAATAATGTAAGAGATAATACATTTAGATCAGACAGGTTTTATCCAGCAAAAGCAAACACAGGACAACATCTGCCAAACACGCTATGTGAGTGAACAAAATAATATCCAGGTAGTGTTACTGAGTCTAAACGCAGAAACAGATTTTGATCGGGTCAACTGGAATTTTTTATATAGAATACTACAGAAATTTGAATGTTTTTTTCTCGTAAACAATGTACTTTGTGTTTGTCACACCATTAACACAAAGTCCTTACACTACAAATACTTGAAATTATTAAGTGATGTACAACATCTTTTAGAGTCGAGGATATTGAAGCAGAAACTGCAAGAGATGAGCAAGTTTTGGTTAAAGAGAAGACGGAACTTCATGATGTCTCTGAGTTGGTGGAGACTGAGGTGTGAATATATGCAAAATCTTATTTGCATGTTTGTCTATATGACCAGTACAGCAACTTATTCATGATTTAATTTTGTTTGTTTATTTTTTAGGATATATTCAGTGTGGCTCCTGAAGGAAAAAGAGATGATATAGTCGATACTGCACCTACTATGTCAGACAAATCAGCCACTGTCCCAGCTTCCCAAGATCTAGATGAAGCTGACGTTACTTCCGCACCTCAGACTGTGGAGCCACAAATACAGGATGATGCCACACAGGACGAAGACTCTGAGGTGCTGGTAGTCTCTGAAGAAGTTTTAGAGGGAACTCAAATTGAGGTTACTGATGAGAAGTCACTAAAAAGAGTTACACAACATGTAGTAAGTCTGTCAACACATGAAACATCAGAGCTTCACATCAGTGAAGATGTGAAAACAGGAATACCTGTTATAAAAACTGTACAGAGAGAAAGGCCCAGACTTAGCTCTCAGCGGCACAGAAAGCTAGAAGAGGGGATAAAGGAGGAACCTACAGCCGAGGAAAGAGGGAGAATTTTGAGAAAAAAAACTGATATGGGTACTCCCACACCCAAACACAAATATAAACAACACAGACAGACAGTATATGAAAAATCTGAAGAAGAGGCTGATAAAAAAGTGGCAGAGGAGAATGATGTTGCTTTAACTGAAGTAGTGGAGGAATTAGCTGTAGCTGAGAGAGAAGAACAAGAAGAAATTACCTCCATAAAAGAGGATGTAGTTGCTGTGGAAGAATTAAGAGGAGATGAAAAGCAACAGCTAGAAGATGAACAACTGACAAATAAAGAGGAGACAGAGAAACAAAAGGAGCCTGAGGTGGAAAATGATCTAGTGAAGGGGAGTCCCAAAGAGGTTCCTGATACAGCAGTGACTGCTCTCACAGAGGAAATTGGGGATGAAAAAGTAAAAGATGAGAAAGAACAAAGGGGTGAGGAGGTAGAAACATCTGTGATGCGGGATAAAAAAGAGATCTCTGATGATGAGAGCGAAGATCTGCCTTTTGTACAGAAGACAGCTATGAGAGACAGCTGTAAAGTCACTGCTAAACTTAAGTCCACAAAACAAAGTGAAAGACATCAGAAACAAAGGGAAGAGCACAAAGACAAAACTGAACTGGAAGCTGTAGATGCAGCTGCTAGTGAAGACAAAGCAGATAAAAAGACAACAGTGAAACAAATAGTGGAACACCAGCAGGTGGAACAAGAAAGGACTGTTGACAAAACAGAAGAGATGTTCACTGAGGAATTAACTATTATGGAAAAAAGTACAATTCCAAAGGCAGTAGAACCAACAGAGGATGTTATTCCTTTGACTGAGTGCAGGGAAGTCCAGGAGGATGAAGAGGCTGAGGGAGGGATGGAAACAGTATCAGTGTGCAAAACAAATGAGAAGGAAGAGGCAGCTGATATGATACAAGAGCCTGGCACTGTTGCTTCAGAAACAGCACCTGAAGTAGAAAATGACACTGCCATAGTGGTAGCTGAAGTCCCTCAGGAAAAGGTCACTGGCTCTGAAATTCCCAAGCTCCAGAAAGCCACTGTCATTTTAGTAGACCTAAAAACAACCTGCCATCATCTAACCTTGAAGGAGGCAGAAGAAACCCCAGATGAAAGAGAGAATGCTGCTCCAGAAAAAGAGCAGATGGAGCTGATAGCAGCAGAACAGACTGAAGTTGTTAGTTGTGTTGCAGAAGAACCTACATCGGAGTCAGAAATGCTAGTGTTGGAAGAGGAGAATGGAGAGGAAAATGAAAAAAGTATAGGAAAATCTGAAGAGGCGAGTGCAGAGGCAGTTGAGAAGGAGCAGGAATCTGACAATGTGGATGGGGAAAAAAGTGAAGCAGAGGAAGCATCATTTATTGAAACAAGAGTCCTTAGGAGTGAAAGAATGTCAGTTAAAGCAAGCTACCAAGAGCAAGGGGAAGGCAACATAAGTGAGGTTACTGCTGAAAAGTGCATGGATGAAAACAGTGAAGAAGAACTGGGAGTGAGACGAGGGAGAATTTCTGCCACGCCTAAAGGAAAATCCAGAAGAACACATAAACAAATCCAGAAAGAAGAGCAAAAGGGTGCAGAAGAATCTAAAAGTGTAGAGGAAACAGGAATAGCTCCTTCTGTGGAGGAAGGGAAAGCTGTGGTAGAGGATGGACAAAATGTAATAGAAGAGCAATCAAAAGTCATATTAAAGACATTTACAGAAAGCAAGGTAGGTGATAAAAGGAAGCCAGTCGTGGGAGATGAGAAAGTGGAACTACCACCAATTGCGGTAACTAGAGCTCTGAAAAGTGGGGGAAAGGCATCCAAAACTCCTCCAAAAAACACATCCAGAAAAAGCAAAAAGCAACTAAATGAAAAGAATGAGGACAGAGGGGCATCTGCTGAGAAAGCTGATGGAGTTGAACTTCCAGCAGAACAAAGTAGTCTGAGAAGGGGAAGATGGTCTGTTTGTAGAAACCACAAACAACCCCAGAAAAAGGAAGAGGGACCAAAAGAATCAGCTGAAGAAGCAGTGGTAGAGGAAGAAGAGGAATCAGGAGCAGGGCTGGGATCAGCCAAACAGCCACCAATAAAAGGGGACATGGGGAAAGCCCCAGAGGAGGATAAAGTAGAGGCAAAAAATGAGGAACTTGTTCCTGTAAAAGTTGAAAAAGGAGTGTCAGAAGAAGGAATGACAATAACTGAAGATGAGGAGAACACAGCAGGAGTGGCATCTGCTGCAGATGATTTAGTACAAGAAGGAGAGACTGATACACCACTACACAACTGTGCTACTAAGTCAGCTCTACTTACACCTAGTGATGAGGAGGCCACATCTTCAGGAGAGAAACAACTAAGTGAGGAAATGGTAACTCAGCTTTCTGATTTCCAAAGAGTGACCGTGGTTTTAGTGGACCTGAAAAAAACCCAACATGAGGTCAAGGAAGAAACAGAAACTGTTGAAGAGGATAATCCTGTAGCAAAGATTGCTGCTGAGACAGAATGGGAGAAAGTGGAAGATGCAGTCACAATACAAGATACTGGGGAGGAGAAAACTCAGGAGATAGCTCAAGAAGATGAGTTTAAAAATATTTGTGATGAGGAGAAAGTACCAGTTATCAAAACAAAAGTTCTGACAAGTGGTGAAAAGAAAGTAGCAGCCACAGCAAGAAACAAAACCATAAAAGGAGATAAGCAAGAGGAAGAATCAGCAGTAGAAACAAGAATCCTGAGAAAGGGAAGGAGGTGTGCTGCCACAGTACCTAGTCGTAAATGCAAAAGAGCCCGGACTCAGTGTGAGACAGGGGAAGAGGGAGAAACTCTAGCTGAAGAGTTGCAAATAGATGAAAACATGGCAGTGCTGCAAGATCATGAAGAAAAAGAGGAAAATAAAGATGAGAGGACTGAAGAAAGTAGTGAAGAGGAAGCTGCATCTCAGAAAGACGAAAATACAGAACCAGCAGATTATGAACAAGTGGAAGAGGCAGCTGGAGAGAGAAGTACAGAAGATGAATTAATGCTAGAAAAAATAGTTGAAAGGAAGAGGAGATCTGCTGCTGTCATAAAAAAACATGGACACAGTGTGAGACAGTGTGAGACAGAGGAAGAGGGAGATGATACAACTAATGAGATGCGAATAGAAGAAACTAAACCTGATGTGAAAGAAGACAACAATGATAACAAACTAGAAGAAAAGGATGCAAATGAGCATGTATCACAGGAAGAAGAAAACACAGACCAAGGAGTTGAGATTAAAAAGGTAGAAGCTATGGTAGAGACAGTGGAAGACAAACAGTCTGCTGTTTCTAAGACATATGCAAATGAACAGAAAGAGACACCAAATACAGATCAAGTAAAAGTCAATCAAAAAGCTGCAGTTGTTGAAACAAGGGTTCTTAGAAGTGGTAGGAAGTCAGAAAAACCCATACAAAGATCCAAAACCACAAAAAGCCAACAAAAAAATAATCAACAAGAGGGAACAGATTTGGAAAAGAGTTCTAGTACAGATGAACCAGCAGTAGAAACAAGAATTCAGAGAAAGGAAAGAAAGTCTACTCCTGCCACACCTGGGCATACATTCAAAAAAGTCTGCACACAGTATGAGACAGAGAAAGAGGAAGAAAAGACTAAAAGACCAAAGACTATTACTGCTGAAGTGAATGAGGGAGAGGAAGGGGTAGGACAGGAGTCCCCTGAGGAGAAAGGGGAGGAGGCTGAGGAAGAACTTGAGAGTGTGGCAAGGAAAGAATGTGCAGTAGGAGATGCAGAGGAAATAAAGGATGATTCCTTGACAGAGGAAGCAGCAGTGTTTGAAATGGAGGACAACAGCATATCAGATGAGGAAGAGACTGATTCTGACATGGTCAAAGTAGAAAAGACAAACTCTGCTGAGGAAGAGGAACCCACAGTCACAGGAAAATCTAATGCTGCAGAAGTGAGATCTCATATTGCCATTGCAGGAGGAGAGGCATTAGTTGCCAATCAATCTGTGATGACAGAGAAAGAAGATACAGCTGTAACAACAAGAACTCTTCAGGGCAAAACAAAAACTTGCCATGCTACACCTCCATGGAGCTCTAAAAAACAGAAAGGCCAGGGAGTCGTGGAGACTCAGCGAGAGGAAGAAGAAAACCCAGAGGATGAGGAAACACATGAAGTGCATCAATTGGCAGATGATTCACCTGAGAACAGAGAAATAAATGCTGAGGAACAAGCAGGAACTGATAAAACATCATCTACTGGACAGGAGGTAGGGCCTTCAGCTGAAGATAATGTAAGGGACCAAGCTAAGGAAATAGCTGATTTGCTAGATAATAGATTAATAGAGCCAGCTAGTGAAGAACTAACAATTGAAGAAATGGAATCACGAGAGAAAGAGGTGCCAGAAAGTAAAGATAACACTCTGGACTCCTCAGTAAGTGTTGCAGACAAAGCAGAAGAAATCCAACTTCCACAACAAAAATCCATATGGAAAAGAACTAGAATGGATTTCAAGGAAAATGATGAGGAGGAAGAGGGAGGTGAGAGTGAAGCAAGCAAGGAACAAGGTGATAATGTGAAACCAAAAGAGGACAAAGACAACAAGAAAGCTGAATGTTCTGCCAATGAACCAAATCTAGAGGAAACCAGTAGGGAAGAAAACATAGGGAATTATGCCATGCATTTAGTATTAGAAACAGATGAAGAGGAAGAGACAGCAGGTTTAAGTCAAGATGACAAGGAAGATGAGCAGAATATGTCAGAGGAAGAAGTGGAGCCTATAGTGATTGGAGAAAGGGTTTTAAGGGGGCGTTCAATTCCTTTACAAATAATCTCACCCCAGTCTAAATCCAGATGCTGCAGCACTAAAGTTCAACAATCAGAAATGTCATTGTCTGATATAGAGAAGAGCCCTCAATCAGCTCAGAAGAGAAGTCTCCGCAAGAGAAAAAATATGGAGGTAACACCAACTTACAAATCTAAGCGTCACAGCAGAGTTTAGAATGTTCTCAATACTATGATTGACATTGACACAAAAAAGTAGTGTGCAGCCACAAAGCTGGGAAATTGCAAAACAAAACAGCCCACTGTAGCGTCTGTACACTAATACACCTATACATGAACATGAACTTTTGATAAAGATTTCATTAAATTTGATTTAAAAAGCCATATTTTGCATTTTTTTAAAGAATTCTTACAGGTAGTTAATGAATATTTTTATATTAGTTTG
Organism: Argyrosomus regius; assembly: GCA_946959425.1. Taxonomy (NCBI): domain Eukaryota; kingdom Metazoa; phylum Chordata; class Actinopteri; family Sciaenidae; genus Argyrosomus; species Argyrosomus regius. The sequence goes on along the minus strand of OX336890.1, from coordinate 28,970,100 downwards.
CAATGTGTGATGTAGTGCCTGAAGGTAAAGTTCTTAGTCTGTTCTACAAAAAGGACTGACAATTTCAGAGTAGAATTTGTGTACTTTTATAGAAAAATATTACCAAAACATGTTTTTGCTTTCCAACTATCAACAGAACTCAGGTTTCAATATTAACCAGCTCTTTAAAAGAACAACAACAACAAAAAAAAACATTTTACATATAACATGGAGACCTGTGGGTGTTAATATACATACATCTAATATGTAATCCCTTCCCATGTGATGATTATTATTTAACCTTGTGAACTTCAGCATTAGACTCAACATCATGTAGCCAATGTCTTCAATCATTTCAGTCATTTTTTAATAATGTGATATTATTTAGTCAACATTATACATTGACATCAGTGTAAATTTAAGTATCATTTGGTATAGGAACCATTTATTTAGCTGTGTGATGTAAAACTTAATGTCTTAGTGTAGCATTTTATGTGGACTAATCAAGGACTGTAGTTATTTTTCCATTTACTGAAATTCCTACAGCTTTGTTTATTTTTGTGGCAAATAAAGATTAGTATTTCAATTTGTCATTTCATTGCTTCTCTGTAGTTCAGAAGTTGTTTGAAACCCCCCTGTCATCATTATTTAAAGGTTACAATATTTTTGTCACCTTAAAATTGAGCCTTTATCAATCAGCGATCAGCAACTACACCACTAAAATCAAATCAAATCAAATCAAATTTTATTTGTATAGCCCAAAGTCGCAAAATACATTTTGCCTCGGAGGGCTTCACAATCTGTACAGGGAGTGACACCCTCTGTCCTTAGACCCTCGGTTCGAGTGAGGAAAAACTTGCCCACAAAAAACCCTTTTAACAGGGAAAAAAGTGGAAGAAACCTCAGGAAGAGCCACAGAGGAGGGATCCCTCTCCCAGGACGGACAGACATGCAATAGATGTCACGTGTACAGTCAACAAGTCAGCAGAAACATTTTGTACAATTACAATGAAAAATGGCAATGGATTACAATGAATGATAAAATGATTACAGTAGCAGTAGAACCTGTGATAGAGATAGAGAGACACAGATGCACAGCAGTAGCAAATCATTAACTAAGTTACTATAAACTGTAATGGAGATATGGTAACATTAATGACAGTAATAATATATGTAGTGGACGTCATGCAGGACCACAGCAGCAGTCACGATCCACGAGAACCTGCTGGACGAGAGAGCACAGAAACTCCAGGGAAGAGGTTTAGTTAGTAAGATGCATTAATGTACATGTATGACAGACATGTAAAAGCCAGTAAATTCTAACAAACATTAGCCATTAGTCTTAAGCAGAGGAGAGTGGGTCTTCACAGTATGCTGGTGGAAAAATAAATAGTGGTGACCATGCCTCTGTGACCACAGTAATAAGGTGAAGCAGGCAAGCTAGGACTTGACTGTCCGGTCCTGCACTACAAACACCTCCTGACTATCTACACCCACACATAGGCCCTCTGCACCTCACTCTCACTCACCCTCACCCCCCCATACCTACATCATACACGCCCCTCCCTCAGTGTCCCCAGTGGCACAGGTCAATACTCATGCAATCCAAACCATAATCTCACACAGACAACTAAGACCCAGGACTGTTTTTAGATCAAACTGTGTTTTTAACATCCCATTGAAGAGTCGTGATGAGCGCACGTTCAGCACAGACGTTAAAATGGCTGTGCTGAACGTGCGCTCCCTTTTTAACAAATCTTTTATCATAAATGACATAATTTTAGACAATAACCTGGATGGCATTCTCCTTACAGAGACATGGCTTGGCACTGATGCACCTGTTGTTCTCACTGAGGCTTCCCCACCAAATTTTAACTTTTTATTTTCAACTAGGGGGTGCAGAAGAGGGGGCGGTACTGCGTCAATTACAAAGAACACCATTCGCACGAACGAAGTATTTTTTAACAGCTACTCATCATTTGAGTATCATGCCTTCGTTTTTAGCAGCCCACCTATCCTCTGTATGACAGTCTACCGACCACCCCAGTATTCCACTTCTTTTATTAGTGAATTCTCTGAACTTTTATCACTTATTCATACCACTTTTAACAGAATTTTAATAACCGGTGATTTTAATCTACACGTGGACACCTCCACTGATTCAGTGTCCAGAGAATTTTTAAACCTTTTACACTGCCTTGATTTTAAGCAACATGTCACGCAGCCGACCCACAGCAGAGGGCACACCTTGGACCTGGTGATATCTTATGGCCTGTCCATTGGTGTGCCCTCTGTTGTGGACCTGGCTGTATCTGATCACTTTTGCGTGTTTTTTACTATCACCAGTTTTAATCAGCGGGAGGCCCCTGTGAGAACAGTGAGGAAACGCTACCTAACTTCTGAAGTGGCTGCAAATTTTATCCAGATTTTACAGAGCACTCCTGCCGAAATTTTACCAGCACCCTGCGATTTTATCACTGACAACCTGAACAATAAAATAAGGGCAACGCTGGACTCAGTAGCTCCATTTTCTTTTAAAACAGTTAAAACAAGACCTACACCCCCATGGAGAACAGAGGAAATTAAAAAACTCAAAAGGGAATGCAGGAGTGCTGAAAGGAGATGGAGGAAGTCTAAACTAACAGTTCATTATGAAATATTACATCAACACCTCAAAATTTACAATAACACAGTCAAACAAGCAAGAATCTTCCATTATCAAAAACTAATCCATGACCATAAAAATAATCCCAAATTCCTATTCTCCACAATTGACCGCTTAACAAACACAAATTTTAAAAGATCCTCCAGGACACCAGATAAAGCCCTCTGCGAGGACTTTGCAGACCACTTCAGAAATAAAATCAATGATATCAGATCCAGTCTTTTATCCCAACAGCTTTTAACACCTGGATCATTGCTTTTACCTGAGGAAACACTGGAGAGTTTTGCCCTGGTTGATGCGAGGACACTTGGTCGAGTTTTCTCCCAGGTAAAGCCCACAACCTGCCTTTTAGATCCAATTCCCACACCGTTTTTTAAAACACTCTATGCATTCTTTGAGGAACAGCTGCTGTATATGGTGAATTGCTCTCTTCAGACGGGTGTCTTCCCCACCGCCTTTAAAACAGCGGTGGTGAAGCCCCTTCTGAAGAAGAGTGATTTAGACCCCAATGTCTTAAATAACTACCGGCCTGTATCCAACTTACCATTTTTTAGTAAAATTTTAGAAAAACTTGTTTTCAAACAAGTAAATGTTTTCTTAAACTCAAGGCAAATTTTAGAGACCCATCAGTCTGGTTTTAGGATGAACCACAGTACTGAGACAGCACTTTTAAAGATTTTAAATGATACCAGGTGTAATTTAGATAATCATAAACTCACAGTCTTGGTACTACTGGATCTAACCGCCGCCTTCGATACAGTAGACCATCACATTTTATTAAACAGACTGAGGAACCTGGTTGGCTTCTCTGGTACTGTTCTTAACTGGTTCACGTCCTACCTCACTGATCGAAGGTTCTTTGTAAGTATGGATACATGTTCCTCAGGAATCCATGAGATAAAGTGTGGGGTTCCCCAAGGGTCAATTTTAGGTCCACTTCTTTTTAATCTCTACATGCTTCCTCTTGGGGACGTCATCAGGAGACACGGCATCAGCTTTCATAGTTACGCTGACGATACGCAACTGTACATCGCCGTGTCTCCTGATGACATAGGGCCAATTGATGCCCTTTTTAACTGCATCGAAGACATCAAGTCATGGATGGCAGCAAACTTCCTTCAGCTCAACCGGGACAAAACAGAGGTTTTAGTTATTGGTCCTGAAGGCCAGAGAGAGAAACTTCTACCAAAATTACAGGATTTTAAACCCTCAAAATTTGTAAAAAATCTGGGCGTGATTTTTGACTCTGAGCTCACTTTTATTCCACACATCAAAAATATAACAAAAATAGGTTTTTACCACCTTAAGAATATAGCCAGAGTCCGCCCGTTTCTCTCTCAGGCCAGCACGGAGGTGCTGATGCATGCTTTTATCTCTTGTCGTTTAGATTATTGTAATGCCCTGCTCTCTGGTCTTCCCAAAAAGAACATGCACAATCTACAATTATTACAGAACTCAGCCGCACGCGTGCTGACGAGGACCAGAGGGCGGGAGCACATTACACCTGTTTTAAAATCGCTGCATTGGCTCCCCGTGCGCTTCAGGATCGATTTTAAGGTTCTTTTACTAGTTTTTAAATGTCTTAACGGTCTTGGGCCTTCTTATTTATCTACATTACTTTTACCTTATCACCCCTCGCGGACCCTGAGGTCCTCCGGCGCTGGCCTTTTAACAATACCTCAAGTAAGAACTAAAACACACGGGGAGGCGGCTTTCAGTTATTTTGGCCCCCGATTATGGAACAGCCTGCCGGAGAACCTCAGGGCTGCAGAGAATGTTGATGTTTTTAAAAAGCGGCTCAAGACCCACCTTTTTAATCAGGCTTTTAACTGACTTGTTTAACTCCTTTTAAATTCCTTATATGCTCACCCCCATGTTTTAGTCGGATTATATAACTATTCAATTGTATCTATTTATTTATGTATTTATTTATTTTATGCCTTTTATCTTATTTTACTGTTTTAGCTTTTATACATTTTATCTTATTTTATGGTTTCTAGCTTTTTTACCTTTTATCTTATTTTACTGTTTTAGCTTTTATACCTTTTAGCTTATGTTACTGTTTTAGCTTTTATACCTTTTAGCTTATTTTACTGTTTTAGCTTTTATACCTTTTAGCTTATTTTATGGTTCCTAGCTTTTATACCTTTTATCCTATTTTACTGTTTTAACTTCTATACCTTTTATCTTATTTTACTGTTTTAGCTTTTTTACCTTTTATCTTATTTTACTGTTTTAGCTTTTTTACCTTTTATCTTATTTTACTGTTTTAGCTTTTATACCTTTTAGCTTATTTTATGGTTTCTAGCTTTTATACCTTTTATCTTATTTTACTGTTTTAGCCCCTCAGTTTTCCAGTGTTTCCTCCTGGGGGCCTACCACACCGGGAGTTGTCTCTGGCCCACTGATGGGGGTGCGGTCCCGTGGGCGGTCCTGGCCCGGGGGGCTAGTGTGCTCCACACCTTGGTGTGGGGCCTCCTGTCTGCCTGGGCTGGGGTGGCCCCTGTGGCGGCGCCCCCCGCAGTCATGGACCATGGCTCCTCTCGGTGTGAGCGGCCCCCAAACGGTAGGTTCTTCCTCATCTCAGGTTTCGGTGCCCAGCCATGTCTCCTCACTAAAAATATATGTGTGTGGATGTGTGTATGTTTGTGTGTGTGGGTGCCTATGGCATTGTATGTGTGTGAGTGTGTATGTAGTTGTGTATATCTGTGTGGGGGAGGGAGGTTTGGGTTTTCAGGGTGTTTCTTTGTTGTTCATGTTTTACTTTGCTTGTCTTTTATTTTCTTTGTTTTATCCCTGTAAGGCACTTTGAGTTACCTTGGTAGGAAAGGTGCCATATAAATAAAGTTGAATTTGAATTTGAATTTGAAAGCTAGCTCAGCTGGCCAATTTCAGTTCACACTCATATCTTGCATAGCGAACTCTTTTCACTGCAACATTCTTTTCGTAATGAGGGTGCACTTAAGTTGTCAGCTGTCAGTCGCCCTGCCTTATTCCCTGCTGGGCCATTGTTGATGTTTCCTTGTGGGGAGTTACAATGTCAGTCCTAGATCCCAGGTATCAAAGCTGTATTTTACCCACATTCACACATAATCTATTCCATGTGAGTTGGCTGAATGAACATAGCAGGGAAAACTGCATGCAAAGAGGTTTAACATCCACAAAGGTTTTGTCCATTTTAATCATATTCAATGACATTTGTAAATGTTGCAGCCGGAAACACAGGCGGACACTAGGATATAGTTCACTTGAAGCTACTTTATTTTAACACAGTGAAATGTTTAAATTCATACTCTCAGGCTGCCTATCTATATTTTTCTACCGCTCTAAAAAGTCCTTACTGTTGCTTGCTTATGTTACCATAGCAACAACTCAACATCCCAGAACAAGAACAGAAAAGTTCCTCCTGCTCAACTCGCTGGTCTCCTCACAGGCGCAGCCTGGTGGCGAAATCGTGCAGTGCATCCTAAAGTATCTATCTATTTATCTCTATCTATGAGAGGTGAATTAGTGAGGATTGTAGCACCCTATAATGTAATAATTTCCTGATAATGTAATAACGCTTGAAAATGTAATAAAATTTGCACTTAACTCGATCGAAAATGTAATAAAACCCAATAATGTAATAACTTCACCAATAATGTAATAAAATATCCTGACTGATATTGTAATAACATTTTTACCGATAATGTAATAACTTATTACATTATTGGGAATTTATTACATTTTCAGGATTTTTTTTTTTCAAAACTGATTATGTAATACTTGACAGATAATGTAATATATATGTTCATTTTCAGTCCAGAGTTCTACATTTTGTGTTTTGAGAATCTAAGAATGTTATATACACTGGATTTGAAACAACACAAAGACTATTGGGTTAAATTGCAGACCTTGAGTAGCATACAGCCATATGCACATGTGCAGATACGCAGGGACATGCAACTACATCCTGGTCTTACTGAGAGGGTGATGGACTTACCTCCTTGGGAGACCAGAATTCCAGCTCAGATAAGCTTCTGAGCAGGACTGGAGACCCCAGGTAACTCTTCCCTAAACGTACCTCTTCACAAATTTCCAACAAATCACTACCTCATGAAAACAACCAACAAACCAACAAAACAACTTTCAGTAACACTTCATTTGAAGAGGGTAGACATAAGCTTTACTTAATCTTTATTTATACAAGTAAATTTCATAATATACTATAAGTATGACAGTATGTCAGCTGACCACTATGTCACTTGACATAGAGTAAGATGTCAATTTGACATTGAAAGTGATATAATAACCATTTATGAGTGGATATGTAGGCCTATGTTTATGTCAGGTGTCATGTAATGTGTATGTAGGTGTTATGAATGCTTATGTATACCCTCTCCAAGTCCATCACCCTCTCAGTAAGACCAGGATGTAGTTGCATGTCCCTGCGTATCTGCACATGTGCATATGGCTGTATGCTACTCAAGGTCTGCAATTTAACCCAATAGTCTTTGTGTTGTTTCAAATCCGGTGTATATAACATTCTTAGATTCTCAAAACACAAAATGTAGAACTCTGGACTGAAAATGAACATATATATTACATTATCTGTCAAGTATTACATAATCAGTTTTGAAAAAAAAAAAAAAATCCTGAATATGTAATAAATTCCCAATAATGTAATAAGTTATTACATTATTACATTATCGGTAAAAATGTTATTACAATATCAGTCAGGATATTTTATTACATTATTGGTAAAGTTATTACATTATTGGGTTTTATTACATTTTCGATCGAGTTAAGTGCAAATTTTATTACATTTTCAAGCGTTATTACATTATCAGGAAATTATTACATTATATGGTGCTACAAGGATATACTACAATAGAAAATATTTTATTGAGGGCATGTGACAATATAACCATTATTTGACCACATTGTAGCAACCAATAATGTAATAAAGTCCAATAATGTAATATCTGCCAATAACGTAATAATTTGGGCCATTTTAAATGTAATGAAGCCAATAATGTAATAACATGCCAATAATGTAATAGAGTTTTTGAGCCAATAACGTAATAACATTTTGCCAATAATGTAATAAGTTATTATGTTATTGGCTGGTTATTACGTTATTGGCGTAGCATTAAAAAAATCGTTATCCGATAATCTAATAATACATAAATAGGATTGCATTTCTTGAAAATAAAAGATTATTTTGCAGTTTTTGTGCAGTTTGCCCATTAAATAGATATAGTGGATGGCACAGTCGTCATATTCATTCATCAAGGGTACGTACTATGCAGCACTCTCTCCTTAATTATGGCTGTATGAGCCAATTTGAGAATTATTTGTTGTACAAAATCTTTATTTAGACTATTGTTTATTTGCTTAGATATGTAAATTCATAATTTCATGTATGGAGGAATATTATTTAATTCATCACTGTGAAGTATATATGGTAGTTAGATCACTTAGTGGAATGTGCTAGAATTCAGGAAGAGAACAGTGGTCATGTGACCTACATGTGTTTGCTCAGTGTTAGATGAAAAAGTCTAAAGTTATTACATTATTGGCATGTTATTACATTATTGGACGTTATTACATTATTGGTTGCTACACACATAAATCATATTACTATCCAACATGCACATGAATATTAAACCACCAAAGTTGAATGCAATAAAAGTAACGTATTTATTGCAGAACCAGGTGATTCTCACCTCTAAAATAAAATGACCCCAAACGATTAGTCAGGATTTTATAATTCAGTTTATGGTACCATAACGTTGGCGCTAACGTTGGAGGTCATTTGTAATTCTTAAGGAAAATGTTGTCTGTATCACTGTTCCTTATGGTCTTCAAAACCCTCTGGCCAGTGGTGAGCTGTGCGATAAAGATACTTCATCCTGTGGCTCTGTCCTTTTGCAGAAGTAGATTCTTCTGGCATACAGTTACGAGTCTTGAGCACCTCTACTGCAGCAACATGTGTGGCAGCATCCGAAGCATACTGACCAAACATTCACAAACTCTGGTTAACTTTCTCTCTTTTAACTTTAATGTCCATGTCATTCCATTACTCAAGAGTCCATATTCACTCATGAACACGGGACACACTGATATAAAACTCCCGGATATTAACTTAATGGAATAGTTTTGAAGCCTTCTTTTATTTGCAACATTACAAATACAGAGAATGTAAACTATTACTAGCTATTTTGAGGCTTTATTTATTTATTGCCTCACTCTATATGTTTCACAACACCTGTGCAATACCCAGCAGACCCACAAGGGTTTGCAATTCACAAATATTCAGTGTGGAGGTATTTCCTTGTGCCCTGCGATAAGCTGGCGGCTTGTCCAGAGTGTACTCCCCCTCTTGCCCAAGGTCAGCTGGGATAAGCTAAATAAATACCACGCATATGAACACAAAACTGAATAAATACCATACATATATACATAAACTGAATAAACACCACACATATATACACAAAACTGAATAAATACCGCACATATAAAAACAAATGGAATAAATACCACACATATAAACACTAAACTGAATAAATACCACACATTTAAACACTAAACTGAATAAATACCACACATATAAACACTAAACTGACTTGCTAGTTCAGTCTTGAAGTGTACTAAGATATCTGCTGAAAAAACCCCAGACAGATTTAGCTAATAAGTCCGTAAACTATACGCAACTCAGCACACAGCTGATGGAGAATGTGATCCACAGTGTTGTAAAGTCAAAATGTGTTGAAAAAAGATCAATCTAATTTCCAAATTTCACAACATTTCACAACACAAGAACATTCATTAAAGAAAGTTGAATTTAAATGAAATTCAGATTTATTACTTTATTAAAAGTTTATTTCCAGTGTATTCATTTACATGGTATATACACTGTGTTCCAAATTATTATGCAAATACAATTTCAGTTAAACAAACATTTGATTTTTAGTTTTTCAATGAAAGTTTTCAGTTGTATGTCTTCCCCTGTCTGTTTAGATGACACTGACGTCAATCTCAGACAGGTTTGGTAATTTGTTTGCCAAGTGAGCCTAATTAACAGGAAACTACTGAAGGCGGTTGTTCCACATTATTAAGCAAGTCACAGGTTTCATGCAATATGGGAAAAAAGAAAGATCTTTCTGCATATAAAAAGTGTGAAATAGTGCAGTATCTTGCAAAAGGTATTAAAACACAGGATATTTCACAAAAAATTAAGAGAGATGATCGTACTGTGAGAAGATTTGTGTCTTTGTGTGTGTTTGAGTGCAGATGTGTTAGTTCAGATAAATGCGTGTTAAGGACAGGTTTGTGTGAGGCAAATTTATCGTATTAAAAGAGCAGGTGTGAAAAAAGCCACTGATGATGCAGGATACTCCAGAGGCTTGCTGATGTGCATAAAGCTGTATTTCGGCCACCTTTAAACAATTCCCACGAGGAAAAACGACTGCAGTGGGCTCAGGCATACATGATGACTCATTTTCAACAGTTTTATTCACTGATCAATGCCGTGCTACACTGGATGGTCCAGATGGATGTAGTTCTGGATAGTTGGTAGATGGCCACCATGTCCCAACAAGGCTGCAACGTCAGGAGGTGGTGGAGTGATGTTTTGGGCTGGAATCATAGGAGATGAGTTGGTAGGCCCCTTTAAGGTGCCTGAAGGTGTCAGAATGACCTCTTTAAAACATGTGGAGTTCCTAACTTCCCATTTCCTGCCATGGTATAAAAAGAAGAACTTTACCTTCTGGAATAAAATCATTTTCATACAAGACAACGCACCATCCCATGCTGCAAAAAGTACCATTGAGGCCTTGGCTGCTTTGGGCATAAAGGGAGAGCGTTGTTAAGGGGATATCAAAGAAGGGCTCCTATGCTAATATGTAACTCGATCTGTAAATTGTTTGTTTATGATTAAAATAGCTTTGACTTTAGAAAAATTACCCCCTAATGCAAAAAATAAAACTGATTTCTGTTTTTAATCCTTTAGAAAAATTTGGAACACTGCATTTTGAGTTATTTTGCAAAAAAAAATGCCAGTGTTATCATTAGTAATTTTGTTTAATAAAATCCAGATCACGATATGATTGTTGAGGAATAGAAAATCCTATTGACTGCCAATTATATAGATTATTGAGGGGGAAAAAAAAATAGTATATGCATAATAATTTGGAACACAGTATATTTTCAGGATGTGACAATGTGGAAATGGTGAAGTAATATTTTTAGTGATAAGTCAGGTGTGCTGTCATGCTGATTTGAGTTCATTCTGTGCACTGAGTTGCATACAATTTATGGACTTAATAGCTAAGTTAGTTAAGTTTTTTTGTTTTTTCAGCAGATATAGATACTACAATACCGAACTAGCAAGTCAGTTTAGTGTTTATACTGTATGTGTGGTATTTATTAAGTTTAGTATTTATATATGTAGTATTTATACAGTTTTGTGTATCTTAACTGGCAGACTTGTGAATTAAAGGAAGAATCTGAATGCAAATGGCATGCTACTAAATTGGAAGAATCTTGTTTAGTTTAGCCAGACTAAACTAGATAAGATAGACAAGATAGTCTTAAAACATACAGTAAGGCTCTCCATAATGCCAGAGCAGCCTGTCACTCATCATTAATAGAGGAAAACAAGAACAACCCCAGATTTCTTTTTAGCACTGTAGCCGACAGAGAGCCACAGCTCCATTGAGCCATGTATTCCTTTAGGTCCTTTAGGACGGTAAGCCGTCAACCTATCTCTTAGACCCCATATCAACCAAGCTACTCAAGGACGTTTTACCATCGACGGCATTATTATCAGGATATGTACCACAGTCCTTTAAAGTAGCTGTAATTAAACCTCTTCTTAAAAAGCCCACTCTAGATCCAGAGGAACTACAGACTGTTTTCAAACCTTCCCTTTCTCTCTAATATACTTTAGAAAGCTGTAGCTAATCAGCTGTGTGACTTTCTCCATAATAGTTTATTTGAGGATTTTCAGTCAGGATTTAGAGTGCATCATAGCACAGAGACCACACTAGTCAAAGTTACAAATTACCTTCTAATGGCATCAGACAAAGGACTGTTGTCTTGTAAGATCTTATCAATCAATCAATCAATCAAATTTTATTTGTATAGCCCAAAGTCGCAAAATACATTTTGCCTCGGAGGGCTTCACAATCTGTACAGGGAGTGACACCCTCTGTCCTTAGACCCTCGGTTCGAGTGAGGAAAAACTTGCCCACAAAAAACCCTTTTAACAGGGAAAAAAGTGGAAGAAACCTCAGGAAGAGCCACAGAGGAGGGATCCCTCTCCCAGGACGGACAGACGTGCAATAGATGTCACGTGTACAGTCAACAAGTCAACAGAAACATTTTGTGTAATTACAATGAAAAATGACAATGGATTACAATGAATGATAAAATGATTACAGTAGCAGTGGAACCTGTGATAGAGATAGAGAGACACAGATGCACAGCAGCAGCAAATCATTAACTAAGTCACTATAAACTGTAATGGAGATCTGGTAACATTAATGACAGTAATAATATATGTAGTGGACGTCATGCAGGACCACAGCAGCAGTCACGATCCACGAGATCCTGCTGGACGAAAGAGCACAGAAACTCCGGGAAGAAGTTTAGTTAGTAAGATGCATTAATGTACATGTATGACAGACATGTATGTTTACAGATGGTGGTGGTGATGGTGAGAGAGAAAGGAGAGAGAGAGAGAGAGAGAGAGAGAGAGAGAGAGAGAGAGAGAGAGAGGGAGGGTTTTCAGTAAAGGGAGATGTGACTGCATCTTCAACCAATACCATGCCTGGCTAGGCATAACCCTGAAAGGAGGAGTCCCCCCGGCAGTATAGTCCTATAGCAGCATAACTAAGGGATGACCTGAGCCAGCCCTAACTATAAGCTCTATCAAAAAGGAAAGTCTTAAGTTTACTCTTAAAAGTGTTGACCGTGTCTGCCTCCCGAACCCAAAATGGTAGTTTGTTCCACAGAAGAGGAGCTTGATAGCTGAAAGCTCTGGCTCCCAATCTACTTTTGGAAACTATAGGAACTACAAGGAACCCAGCATTCTGAGAGCGCAGTGTTCTAGAGGGGTAGTAAGGTACTATGAGCTCTTTTAGATATGATGGTGCCTGACCATGAAGAGCTTTGTATGTAAGGAGAAGAATTTTAAATTCTATTCTAGATTTAACAGGTAGCCAATGCAAGGAAGCCAAAATGGGAGAGATGTGATCTCTGATCTTGGTTCCTGTCAGAACACGTGCAGCAGCATTCTGAATTAGCTGCAAAGTCCTAAGAGACTTATTGGAGCAGCCTGATAACAATGAGTTACAATAGTCCAGCCTAGAAGTAACAAATGCGTGGACTAGTTTTTCTGCATCTGCTTGAGATACAATGCGTCTGATTTTGGCAATGTTACGTAAATGGAAGAATGCAGTCCTTGAAATTTGTTTTATGTGGACATTAAAGGACAAATCCTGATCAAAAACAACTCCAAGATCTTAGTGCTGTATTTGACACCATTGACCATCAAATTCTTTTACAGAGACTGGAACATCAAATTGGCATTAAAGGAACTGCACTAAGCTGGTTTAAGTCTTATTTTTTCCACAAGGTTCTGTGCTAGGACCACTTTTATTCAGCTTATATATGCTTCCTTTAGGGAACATTATTAGGAATCACTCCATTAACTTTTATTGTTATGCTGACCTAAATATATTTATCGATCAAGCCTAATGAAACAAATCAGTTAGCTAAACTTCAAACATGAATAAAAAAATGGACTGCAACTTTCTAATGTTAAACTCACCAGACACCTCAGAAACTCTTTTTATAAAGATATAGTTACTTTAGATGGATCACCCTGGCCTTCAGCTAGATTTGTCCTTTTTCGTCCACATCAAACAAATTTTAAGGACTGCTTTTTTTCACCTACATAACGTCGCAAAAATCAGGCACATCCTGTCTCAAGCGGATGCAGAAAAACTAGTCCATGCATTTGTTACTTCTAGGCTGGACTATTGTAACTACTTTTTTATCAGGCTGCTCCAATAAGTCTCTTAGGACTTTGCAGCTAATTCAGAATGCTGCTGCATGTGTTCTGACAGGAACCAAGACCAGAGATCATATTTCTCCCATATTGACTTCTTTGCATTGGCTCCATGTAAAATCAATAATACAATTTTAAATCCTACTGCTTACCTACAAAGCTCTTCATGGTCAGGCACTGTCATATCTTAAAGAGCTTTTGGTACATATTACCCCACTAGAACACTGCGCTCCCAAAATGCAGGCTTTCTTGTGGTTCCTATTGTGTCTAAAAGTAGATTGGGAGCCAGAGCTTTCAGCTATCAAGCTCCTCTTCTGTGGAACAAACTCCCAGTTTGGGTTCAGGAGGCATACATGGTCAACACTTTTAAGAGTAGGCTTAAGGCTTTCCTTTTTGATAGAGCTTATAGTTAGGGTTGGCTCAGGTCATCCCTTAGTTATGCTGCTTATATGCTAGGACTAGATTGTCAGGGGACTTCAAATGATGCACTGAGCCCTTCTCTTCTTCACTCTCTCTCTCTCTCTCTATCCAATATTATAAAGAGTATGGTCTAGACCTGCTCTGTATGAAAGTGTTATGATTTGCCGCTATATAAATAAAATTGAATTGAAATGAATTCTAAATGTCTAGTTGACCAGTCAGATTGCTTGGTCAGAACTACTTGTTGTATAATTATAGTTATCGATACTGTATTTTTATTGCTGCATTACCCTCTCTTTCAAAAGCAACAAGAAAAACACATCAGAACCAAATTGCAAAAACTAACCAGAGAAAATCACTTTAAAGATTTTATTGAGAACACAGGTGATGGTGCAACTTAGGAGCAGGGTGACTAGAGAGGTCTCGAAGGGAGGAGATCCAGAACGGGTGGTGGTAAAATGCAGAATGGTGTGGGGCTGGTGGTAAGATTCAGAACATTGTGTGGCTGAGGGGGATGATTTCACTTAGAAATCATACATTATAAGGAAATTATTCCTGAGAGATGCAGGCTGCATGTGAAAACTAAAGGTTAGATATATCTATACAGTACAAGGCCAATGACTGTCTCAACCAAGGGTATAGGAGTAATGGAGGATCCAGCCTTTTTCCAGGAAACAGTCATGCTCATGGGTTCCTAGCTTGATCTGACGCTGGCAGACTCCCAGTAGGTCATCAAAGAGAACGTCACTGTCATGAACCTCAAGCCTCAATATGTCATTCTCCTCAGCCTTGAAGTAGGTGAACTTCTCCTCCCACCAGGGGTTTGGGTTGTCGTTACGAACAGATGTTTCACCCAAAGTCGCTGAGCCACAGAACACCTTGACATAGCCATCTGTAGTTCCAAGGAGGCTGGAGGGAAGATCACTGGCTTGCAAGTTAAACAACTTCAACTGGGCTTCAGCCACACACTGACTGCACAGGACCAACACGAGGAGTGAAAGACTGGAGGCCATGGTGTCAGGCTGTGGATGAGAAACAACAGATCTTTGCACTTTTGTTTTTTGTTTTTGCTTTGTTTTCAGTTTCCCTCCAGAATGCCAGAATTCTTGGAGATCACTGTGAGGCAAAATTATTACATATGTAAGATGGAAATCATTATTATAAGAAAACATGTTTTGTTTTTTTTATTCAATACACTTTCATTGTAAAACAAGGTAATCTATTCAATAGTTGGGAGCCTCTAAGAGATATGCCAATGTAATGTTCTGTATATGCCAATGTCAATCCAATGCAGGTCACAATGTGCAAAGAAATACACAGATACAGTATAATATCTAATTTCAACACATGTATGGAACGCAATCAAGTTATAAGTTATAAAACACTCTACAAGGAAGATTGTGTAACATGGCAATATGTAGTCAAACCATGCTGGGTGAGGTTGACTTTTATTGTTATGCTGACCTAAATATATTTATCGATCAAGCCTAATGAAACAAATCAGTTAGCTAAACTTCAAACATGAATAAAAAAATGGACTGCAACTTTCTAATGTTAAACTCACCAGACACCTCAGAAACTCTTTTTATAAAGATATAGTTACTTTAGATGGATCACCCTGGCCTTCAGCTAGATTTGTCCTTTTTCGTCCACATCAAACAAATTTTAAGGACTGCTTTTTTTCACCTACATAACGTCGCAAAAATCAGGCACATCGTGTCTCAAGCGGATGCAGAAAAACTAGTCCACGCATTTGTTACTTCTAGACTGGACTATTGTAACTCTTTGTTATCAGGCTGCTCCAATAAGTCTCTTAGGACTTTGCAGCTAATTCAGAATGCTGCTGCACGTGTTCTGACAGGAACCAAGATCAGAGATCACATCTCTCCCATTTTGGCTTCCTTGCACTGGCTACCTGTTAAATCTAGAATAGAATTTAAAATTCTTCTCCTTACATACAAAGCTCTTCATGGTCAGACACCATCATATCTAAAAGAGCTCATAGTACCTTACTACCCCTCTAGAACACTGCGCTCCCAAAATGCAGGCTTTCTTGTGGTTCCTATTGTGTCTAAAAGTAGATTGGGAGCCAGAGCTTTCAGCTATCAAGCTCCTCTTCTGTGGAACAAACTCCCAGTTTGGGTTCAGGAGGCAGACATGGTCAACACTTTTAAGAGTAGGCTTAAGACTTTCCTTTATGATAGAGCTTATAGTTAGGGTTGGCTCAGGTCATCCCTTAGTTATGCTGCTTATATGCTAGGACTAGATTGTCAGGGGACTTCAAATGATGCACTGAGCCCTTCTCTTCTTCACTCTCTCTCTCTCTCTCTATCCAATATTATAAAGAGTATGGTCTAGACCTGCTCTGTATGAAAGTGTTATGATTTGCCGCTATATAAATAAAATTGAATTGAAATGAATTCTAAATGTCTAGTTGACCAGTCAGATTGCTTGGTCAGAACTACTTGTTGTATAATTATAGTTATCGATACTGTATTTTTATTGCTGCATTACCCTCTCTTTCAAAAGCAACAAGAAAAACACATCAGAACCAAATTGCAAAAACTAACCAGAGAAAATCACTTTAAAGATTTTATTGAGAACACAGGTGATGGTGCAACTTAGGAGCAGGGTGACTAGAGAGGTCTCGAAGGGAGGAGATCCAGAGCGGGTGGTGGTAAAATGCAGAATGGTGTGGGGCTGGTGGTAAGATTCAGAACATTGTGTGGCTGAGGGGGATGATTTCACTTAGAAATCATACATTATAAGGAAATTATTCCTGAGAGATGCAGGCTGCATGTGAAAACTAAAGGTTAGATATATCTATACAGTACAAGGCCAATGACTGTCTCAACCAAGGGTATAGGAGTAATGGAGGATCCCGCCTTTTTCCAGGAAACAGTCATGCTCATGGGTTCCTAGCTTGATCTGACGCTGGCAGACTCCCAGTAGGTCATCAAAGAGAATGTCACTGTCATGAACCTCAAGCCTCAATATGTCATTCTCCTCAGCCTTGAAGTAGGTGAACTTCTCCTCCCACCAGGGGTTTGGGTTGTCGTTACGAACAGATGTTTCACCCAAAGTCGCTGAGCCACAGAACACCTTGACATAGCCATCTGTAGTTCCAAGGAGGCTGGAGGGAAGATCACTGGCTTGCAAGTTAAACAACTTCAACTGGGCTTCAGCCACACACTGACTGCACAGGACCAACACGAGGAGTGAAAGACTGGAGGCCATGGTGTCAGGCTGTGGATGAGAAACAACAGATCTTTGCACTTTTGTTTTTTGTTTTTGCTTTGTTTTCAGTTTCCCTCCAGAATGCCAGAATTCTTGGAGATCACTGTGAGGCAAAATTATTACATATGTAAGATGGAAATCATTATTATAAGAAAACATGTTTTGTTTTTTTATTCAATACACTTTCATTGTAAAACAAGGTAATCTATTCAATAGTTGGGAGCCTCTAAGAGATATGCCAATGTAATGTTCTGTATATGCCAATGTCAATCCAATGCAGGTCACAATGTGCAAAGAAATACACAGATACAGTATAATATCTAATTTCAACACATGTATGGAACGCAATCAAGTTATAAGTTATAAAACACTCTACAAGGAAGATTGTGTAACATGGCAATATGTAGTCAAGCCATGCTGGGTGAGGTTGACTTTTATTGTTATGCTGACCTAAATATATTTATCGATCAAGCCTAATGAAACAAATCAGTTAGCTAAACTTCAAACATGAATAAAAAAATGGACTGCAACTTTCTAATGTTAAACTCACCAGACACCTCAGAAACTCTTTTTATAAAGATATAGTTACTTTAGATGGATCACCCTGGCCTTCAGCTAGATTTGTCCTTTTTCGTCCACATCAAACAAATTTTAAGGACTGCTTTTTTTCACCTACATAACGTCGCAAAAATCAGGCACATCGTGTCTCAAGCGGATGCAGAAAAACTAGTCCATGCATTTGTTACTTCTAGACTGGACTATTGTAACTCTTTGTTATCAGGCTGCTCCAATAAGTCTCTTAGGACTTTGCAGCTAATTCAGAATGCTGCTGCACGTGTTCTGACAGGAACCAAGATCAGAGATCACATCTCTCCCATTTTGGCTTCCTTGCACTGGCTACCTGTTAAATCTAGAATAGAATTTAAAATTCTTCTCCTTACATACAAAGCTCTTCATGGTCAGGCACCATCATATCTAAAAGAGCTCATAGTACCTTACTACCCCTCTAGAACACTGCGCTCCCAAAATGTAAACAAAATGACAGCAACAGATTTAGTCTTACCTGGAGTCTTGATGCCTTGTTTCTCACCATAGTGCCTGCTGTTCCACATGTTTTTAAAGGCTCACAGACTTCATATCAGCTTCATCTCACCCTCCTACAATACACTGACAACACAACCTGCTACACTCTCAGCATTATGTAATATAACAGAACCTGGGGCGACAGAGCCCTCTCTGCAGCTGCCCCCTCCCTCTGAACTCTCTCCCCAAACACATCCGTGACTGGGGAGAGAGTTCAGCCCACCTTCAAATCTCTAACAAAAACACACCTTTTTAAAATTGTTTTTAATGTTTAGCTCTAATGTGTTTTTAGTATACCATTTCATATTGTTTTTGCTGATTAGATTTTTTTTTTATTGTGTAAAGTGTCTTTGAGTATCTAGAAAAGCGCTTTTAAATAAAATGTATTATTATTATTATTATTATTAGAACTAGACGTTTTGGCTCTGGGTTAGATCAGCTTGTTTGGCCCAATGGTCACCTTATTGCATATCTGACAAGAATACTATAGCACTACAATCATCAAATCAGATCTAGTTTATTAACAATTGAAACAAGTATCCAGTACAGAAAATGTACTTTTTACAAGTGGAGTATCATCAGAAGAAAATGTATTTTTTCAGTTGAAAATTCAGAGTAAATTACTGCTTGTTAATCTAAAAAGGGGTAGCACCTGTTATTTTAGATGAACAGAAAACAGCCTTGTACAAATTGTCCAAAGATCACAGGTTGTATAGGTTCTAATCCTTTATTTCAGCATGAGTAGTAATATCACAAGGACAGAAGCCTGCAAAATTTCCTAAGGATTATATATATTTTGCCTTAGAGTATTGTACGTTAAAAGCCCATCTAGTGGTTATTAAAACCTTACCTTGACAAGTTTTCAGTGCTGAGGCAGTTTTCTTTGTGTTTCACATTTCTGTCCAAATTGCAGTGTGTACGCCCTGGTTATCTTACAAACCTGCTGGGTGGCTTACCTACCCCATGAAATCTATGCAAAAAATGTGTTTCTGCAAAAACCTTTATCACATTAGACGTGTTCACTTGTCAACTCAGGTGTAACTATTAATAGTGTGGCTACATTTCTAAATAAATAAACCTGACCTAAATAAAATTGAGCTGGCACTAATGTTGCCCCTTTGCTTTACCTCTTTTGGCACAAATGTCTGCCATCTGTTGTTCTGATTGTCACAGTCTTCCTTTTATATTGGTACTGTTACCTCTATACGAAACCCTGTATTATACAATCCACTGTGGCCATAAAGGATATTGAGATGTTTTACCTGTTGATGTCATGGATTTCTTGTTTTTTGTAAACATAAAAAAAGTCTGAGAGATTTGTCAGTGATATTTGCATCTAATAGTTTCATTGTTGAAGGAATGGGAAATATGTATAAGAAGGCAAAAAATGTAATTTTGCTGTTCCATTAACCCATAGATGTGCTCATAATGTTTACTGGTTTGACAGAATTTGTATTTAAAAAGGAATTTATTGAACTAATCTCTGTGTTGGCCTGAGAAGGTAGAAAACTCTTGTCAAGTAGAATAGGCAAACTGATTATTTCTGTTTCACTCCCACTCCATTATCCAATGGCTAAGCAAACAATACAGTGTGGATTTGGTATTGCAGCACAGTTTATTTCTTTTTGACAACCTTGGAAACAGGGTAAAAGAGACAATGGTATAGTCACTGGAATAAGGTTTATTGATTAGGTTTATGTATTTGAGTGATTATTTTTCTGGTCTAATCCTAAATAATGAAACATAGATTTGGGACAGAAAACCTAACCACTCACAGTTAGTGTCTTAGAAATCATATATCTGGGAGAGGTGCAGATTGCATGTAAACACTATACATGACTTGTCTCAGCCAAGGGTGTAGGCATAATGGAGGGTGCCACCTTCCTTCAAGATGCAGTCATGCTCATGGGTTCCCAGCTTGATCTGACGCTCACAGACTCCCAGCAAGTCATCGAAGACGAGATCACTGTCATGAACCTCAAGCCTCAGTACGTTGTTTTCCTGGGCTTTGAAGTAGGCAAAAACCTCCTCCCACCAGGGGTTGACTTCATTGTGACGGATGGATGTCTTCCCCAGACTAAATGAGTCACAGAACACCTTGACATAGCCGTCTGTGATTCCCAACAAATCAGAGGGTAGACCAGTTGCCCGCAGGTTAAACAGCTGCAGCTGGGACTGAGCCACAGTCAGACTGCATAGGACTAGCAAGAGGGGACGCCTGAAGGCCATGACTTGACAGGACACTGAAGAGGGGGAACAACAACAACTTAGTGTGATCTTCGTTCTTTGCCTAACAGTTTATGACATTTTATATTACCATATATGTACAGTATTTGCATTGCAAGAAAACTGCTATACTAGAAAAACAATTTTTCTGTTGCTGCTATAGTATTCTATTCGTTTGAAACTCCTGCAAGTTCAATTTCTGAGGCTTCAAGTTTTATTTCTGTTGGACTGCTATACCATAAACCAATCATGAAATAATATTTATACTATTGTGTGGCCCTGAAACTCTACAGTGAAACCCAGGCTTGAGAAGCTGTTTTAGGCCATAATTTGCTAAAACAAATCACATAAAACAGAATTGTTGACATAGTGTGCTGTTACTAAAATGTAGTTTCAATTGGACAATGGAAATAAGTGGCACTGCACTATTTATAGAGACTACAAACAAGAAGGCAACTGTGAAATGGCCATGTGGCACCAGCTGCTTTTACCTAAAACATAAGTCTTCTCTTAAAGATAATACAAACCTATGTTCTTGTTGTGTTTGCACACAAAACTTAGGGTTAGATATTTAGGGGACGTTGCATCATACTCACTGAGGGCAAGTGTGAAAATGTAGCTCAATAACAGCTGGATTTGTTTGGACCATTTCCCTTTTTAAAGTTCTACCTACATTCATAATATGTCAGTCCTTTGAGACACGTATACTCAGGGTGCCTGGCCTTTAACATTTGATTTCATCACTGATCCAAAATGATAGACATAATAGACTAATAAAAATGAAAAAACCTAATAAATATTAGCACCTATACGGAGTATTACTGGTTTGAATGTGTAAATAAGATGAGCAATATAGTATTTAATGGAAAAAGCTAAATTCATAGATGGATTTTACAGTATTTTGTATTAAAAATGGAATTTCTTTCTGTGCAGTTTAATTTAACAATAGTTTCAAAAATTTGCAGAGTGCAAAATGATTCACAAATAGTATCTTTTACACAGCTGTCAAAATATAATATTTTATATTTTATTTTCTGAAATCATTTAATTTTTTTTATTTGATCTTTGGATGATTCATTAGATTGACTTCAGGTCAGGTTCAGGTTATGAAGGACCACAGGTGACATGTAGGCTTACTAACTTACTAAATTAGCAAGTAGACCCAAGACCAGGTGTAAATTAGCTCTGATGCAGTTACTTTTGAGTGTGCGCTGTGCTTGCCTAAATAAAACAATTAAGTAATAAATTAATAACAATAAAATAATAAATAAAATAACAGTGGCTTATTTGTACATCCAGCAGTTCTGGAGCAACATTACTAATAATTTAGAGGAATTTGATTTTGGCCAGCACTGTGAAGTTCATAACTTATAAATGAGAACAGAACTAAAAACTAATGTGTGTGTGAAAGTCTTACCTGTTGTCTTGATATCTTTCTTCTCACCTATCCATCTGCTGTTCCATGTTTTTATAGGCCATCAGCACTCATATCATAACCTCCCCCCAAAAATAAAACAATCTGCTACACTCTCAGCATTATGCAACATGACAGAAATAGAGTTCCTGGAAGACGAACTAGCACCCAAAGTTTTTCAATGAGATCAATGTCAGATTTTATGCTAAGCCTTTTTGAATGTAAGAATAATAATTTGGCATGTCCACCTGTGAAGGTTTGGCACTATGCTAAGGCTATGGCATACAGGCTGTAAGTAATAGAACAACTTGTTCACAGTTATGAGCCCACAGATGGTTTAGTCTTGTTGCTGATATTAGCCATGTTTCCAGCAGCTGTGTAAGTGGAAAAATCATTTATCAGAATCAGTATTGCCCAAGTATGTGTACACTGCAGACAGACGGGGGCATCTAGTATAATTCTTTGAATATAGTGTATTTCTTTGAATATAACATGGAAACAAAAAAAGCTGGGAAATAAATGTAGCATTATGAAATAAAATAAAACGTAAAAAGTTATTATTTCAAAACTCATCCTAATACTAAAAATATGAAATACAAACCTATTTATTTGTATTCTATGGGTGGAGCGGACAGTTCACAGATGTATTTAGAATCAGGAACACTGTCATCCAGTCACCAAAGTGAATAACTGTAACACAATGCAGCACAACATGTTAAAGGACAGTTGCTCTCTCAGACTTCGCCACATTTGTATTTTGTTTTCTCGCCTTCCTTACTGGAGCACATGATCTGGTGCACTGATCGAAGGCGGAAAAGAAAGAGACAGCAGCTTCAGACGAGCCCTGAATCTCAAATAAAGACTTTTAATTCCTAACCGGAAGTGTAGTCTGGATTCCCGCTGCTAACTTAACTTCCGCTTTGTAAACCTCTTTATACTGTCATTGGTTTAACGTCATCGTCTTACTTCCGGACGTTTTACAATTAAAAGGGTAGATCAACGGAAATATATGAAAGTGTATGAAAAGTGTAATGTAAAAGAATAACGCTCCATGCTATTCATACATAACGAAACATCTTTAGTAAACCGAACTGATAGACGGTTAGGCGGCGGGTTCTTAGACACGATGTCTGACCGGACGCTGGACTATTTCTTGGTCCAGAATCAGATAAAGAAGAGAAACGCTGCCGAAGTGAGATGGTCTCACGCGGTCAATAGCAGGAGCAGACTGACGGAGGTTCTCACAGGTAGATTTCCTGCTGCTCTTCAGTGTGTCAGGTGAACTATGTTACCATGAACGCTGTGAAAAAAGGTATTGACACCGTTTTACATCAGGAGCGTCGTTGTGATCGAAATCATCAGTGCTGCTGTAATCCCGACTAACACAACTAGATAACCGTTAAAATGACGTTTCTAGACTCTTGACGTTTCATTATTAAGTCATCCTGTTGAGACCAGTTTAGAAGGTTTTCGTCTAATTAAAGGTCCAGTGTGTAAGATTTAGGGGGCTCTATTTACAAAATATGATATCAATAACTATGTTTTCATTAGTGTATAATCACCTGGAGATAAGAACAATTGTGTTTTTGTTACCTTAGAATGAGCCTTTTATATCTACATAGTTATTAGGCGAGTTGTATTCCTGATGATTTGTTTTATTTTTGAAGTATTTAACAAAGGAAAAGTGAATTTTTGGGTTTCTCGGGAGAATATCCATTTGTGCAGTTATTCTGCTAAATGAAAAACTAAAATTTTCCCATCTCACTTGTTTATTTTTATTTAAGTGAGTAATAAAAATTCTGATTCCGATTCTGGGGTTTGGGAGTTGATTTTTAAATCCATCATCAATCTGAAAAGGTCCAACTAGCTCATCCTTAATAATAGCAGCCCATGCCAGCACCTCCATCTTGCTGGCGTCTGACTCGAAGTTGAGCTCAGTGCCCATTAGTGATCCAGCCTATCCATCTGGTCCGTCAACAGTCACTCTTATTTCATCCGTCCATAAAACCTTTGAAAAATGTGTCTTCAGATATCTCTTGGCCCAGTCTTGGCGTTTCTACTTATGAGTCTTTTTCAGTGGTGGTCATGTTTCAGCCTTCCTTACCTGGGCCATGTCTCTGAGTACTGAACACCTTGTACTTCTGGACATTCTAGGTAAGTTGAATTTATGGAATATGGCAGCACTGAAGGGTAATGGGTTCCTAGTAGGTTCACATTTAAATCTTTTCAGGTCTTTAGCATTTAATTTGCATCTTTTTTTCTTGCAGCCCTGCAACAAAACGTTTGATTGTTTGGTGATGACGCCTTAATATCTTAGCTACTTTCTAGAGTGCTGCATCCTCTGAAAGACATTTCTTTACACAATTTGACACAATTCTTTACTTTTCAGAGTCTGTTAAATCTGTTTTTTGGCCAATTTTGTCTGAGGTAAAGAAGCTGCCTAATAATTATGCACACCTTGATACAGGCTGTTGATCACTTTAGGCAACACCCTCCCTCATTACATTACATAAATACAAATCACCTGATAATGCTTGAGTCCAGTAAGCATTCAAGTTTATATAGAATGGAGTTACAAAATATGCATGAAAATGACGATAAGATCATGATACTCACTTGCCTGATAATTGCGAGAGTACAGACACCATGTTGAACCACCATGTTTCTACAGCCCAGAACGGACAAACCGAACAAGGGCTCTAGATATTTATATTTTCCACACATTTTATGTTCACTGTAGTTTCTCCTTCGTGCCTTCATGGAGAAGATGAGGCAGCAGGGTTGTGATCAGTGACTACATCACTAGATGCAACTAAATCCTACACGCTCCATTTCTTTCTTCATTTACTTGTAACTTTATCACTCCTTGGACTTCAGCTCCAGCTGCTGGGGGGCATAGAACAAACGTGTTGGACAAGACTAAATAAAATTGAGCCAAGTCATAAGGTGGTATTTAGTCTGAACTAAACAGGCACAAGTTCATCACATCATTTTTACCAACAACTTTTACCCTTAGGTTCCACTCATATGATTGAGGCTGACATAATCATGAGAGGCTGTGACCCCAAAGAGCCAATCATGGCACATCCCCCTGACATGGACAGTGACATCACACTGAAGGAGTGGCTGGAAGGAGTGAAGGCATACAACAAAGGAATCAAACTGGACTTTAAGAGGTGAGATCCAGCTTCTATCCCTTCTAACTAATGTGTGATTGTGTGTGATGTTAACACTGGTGTACTGTCCACGCAGCCTGGAAGCAGTGTCTTCATCTGTGGTTCTACTGGAGGGGGCGCTGGCTGATCCAAGCCGTCCCATCTGGATCAATGCAGATATCCTCCCTGGTCCAGGGGGACAGGCCAGACCCCTGGAGCCTCAAGCTTTCCTTTCTGCTGTGAGAACTCTACCCACTCATACTGTGCTCTCTCTTGGGTGGACTACAGGCTGGACCGCTGGGAAAGATAATCCAGGTGAAGACATTCAGAACCACTGGCTGTGTACATGGAGACCTTTACTCTACTAATGATAGAAAATATTATGTAAACAAAAATACAAAAATATCATGTACACACCTCAGTCTGAGAGATGTTTGATTTACATTCAGTAGTTTACGTATGAACCTGACACACCAGGCCAACAGTAGGCCAACAAAGTGCTTCTTAGTACTATACTGGATTTTTGAGGGAAATACCAGTATTAATATTTGAAAACCTAAAAAAATTCTATAATGATACATGATGTGGAACCATAGATTTAGCCATACTGTTTATTAGGGCTGTGGGTTATTGATCACATATCCAGATAATGATGATTATTTTTTTGTATGTAATTTGTGTCTTTGATGTATTTTTTGTTGGCTATGTGTTGTATTCAAGTTGACTATAGCTGTGTGTAGCACTATTGTCTAAGTCAAATTTAAGTATATAAGATGAGTATTTTTTGCCCTGAATATCTTTTGATTTTGAATTTGCAGTCCAGAAAAGCGTAAATGACTCAAGATGAATATTGAACCACAATGGTGGACAGTGGGCTCTAAATATTTTGGGACCCTATTTCTTTTTAGGCCCTCTGCAGTCACTCAGTGGTTATAGTGAACAGGTTTACACTGTGAGTTGTCAATTTATAATATGTTTCAGATTACATTGCCTGATCCAACTCCAAGTTTTAAGAATAACTTTCATTTTCAACAAATCCCAAGAGATCAAAACCAACAATGTCTTAGTTTGTCTGTCAACTGGTTTTGACTTCCCTATTCTGTCTATGACACCAGCCTGTTGGTTCCTCCCAAAACAGCTCACAAACACAGTGTATAGTTTCAATTTTAAAAAAAAAAAAAAAGGTCAGTCATTTCCTAAAACATCTAGTGAGAATAGAATTTTGTTTTAATCAAACAGGAGGAAAGCATATGTTTTCACAAGGTTTTGGACAACAATATAGTTCTATGGCACACACATAGAACTATATTAAGTACACACAATACTTTTTTTTTAATACATTTTTGGGTTGTGACAAATATAGAATAACACCAGATTCACCTTTTGAATCAGTTCTCAGTAGAAAAGAGAGTTACACCTTAAATAGATGGTTTGCGAAAACTGTAGATTCTGTGAGAAAGAGACTTTCTCATTGATTTGTTTTATTATTTTTCAGGTTACAGCTGGGATATGGTGCATGTGATGGATGAGATCTGTCGAACCCTTAAACATCCAGTCACCTTCCCAGTGCGTGCAGCTCTTTTGGCCCAGTCATTTTCCCAGCTCACATGGTTACTGCAGCAGTCAGACAGGTGATTATCAACACAGTCACATTTTGCTTAACTCTGCTTAGGATTGTCTCACATGACCCATCATGATGTGTGCATCATGCTGTAAGGGTATGGCTAACTGCATATGAATCTACATGCAGGACTACTTACCAGCTGATCTAACCACTCTTACATGTGTGAGGTTGACTGTGGTTTTACTGTATTCTAAAGAAACTCAAAAGCGTAACGCATTTTTTTTTTTTTACAATTTTTATTATGTATTCAAAATTGATCAAATTCCTACTTACATGTATCCACCAAGAAAAAAACAACAACAAAGTGTTAGAGTATAGGTAGCCAGCTAGGGGGTCAAGACTCCCAGTAGCAAAAAAAGAAGCCAATTGTACTTATTTATGTACAGTACCAGTCAAAATTTTGGACACTTTTCATTCAGTAACACTGAACACATTAAAATGATGAAATAACATGTGTAGAACTATGTGGTAGAATCTGTTTTAGATTTTAGATTCTTCAAAGTAGCCTCCTTTTGCTCTGATGACAGCTTTGCACACTCTTCATTCTCTTAATCACTTTCATGAGGTCGTCACTTTACCAGGTGTGCCTTGTTAAATGTTAATTAGTGTAATTTTTTATCTTCTTTATGTCATTTGTGTTGTTCAGAGGTAGTGTTGGCATACAGTAATTCATATTATGGAAAGAACCACTCAACTAAGTAAGAGAAACGACTGTCCATCATTACTTTAAGACATGATGGTCAGTCAGTCCAGGAAATATCAAAAACTTTGAATGTATCATCATCTGCAGTCACAAAAACCATCATAGAGGAGAAGTTCATTACAGTTACCAGTGACCTCAGAAATCAACAATTAACAGCACCTCAGATTAGAGTCCACATAAATGTATCACAGAGTTCAAGTAGCAGACACATCTCAGCGTCATCTTTTAGAAGAAGAGGATTGCTTTAACCAAGAAACACGAATGGACATAAAACCAGTGGAAATCTAGACTTTAAAATATGAGATTTTTGGTCCCAACTACAACTACAACTGCCCCACAAGGCAGAAAAGGTGAACAGATGGTATCTGCATATGTGGTTCCCAATGTGAAGCATGGAGGAGGTTCCTGAAGCACCTCCCACAAGTTGAATTGGTTTGTTGGGCCTTCTTACAGACCATATGGTCAAGCTGCTCCCACAACAGCTCAATAGGGTTGAGATTTGGTGACTGTGCTGGCCACTCCATTACAGACAGAATACGAACTGACCAGTTCTTCCCTAAATAGTTCTTGGATAATTTGGAGCTGTGCTTTGCGTCATTGTCCTGTTGTAGGGTGAAATTGGCTCCAATCAAGTGCTGTCCACAAAGTATGGCATGGCATTGCAAAATGGAGTGATAGCCTTCCTTCGTCAAGATCCCTTTTACCCTGTACAAGACTCCCATTTTACCACCACCAAAGCACCCCCAGACCATCACATTGCCTCCACCATTCTTGACAGATGGCGTCAAGCACTCCTCCAGCATCTTTTCATCTGGTCTGTATCTCATAAATGTTCTTTTTTTGTGATCTAAAAACCTCAAACTTGGATTCATCTGTCCATAACACTTTTTTCCCTCTGTCCAGTGTCTATGTTCTTTTGCCCATCTTAATCTTTTCTTTTTATTGGCCAGTCTGAGATATGGATTTTTCTTTGCCACTGTTGAGATGTTGAGACTGGTGTTTTGTGGGTACTGCTTAATGAAGGTGCCAGTTAAGGACCTGTGAGGCGTCTGTTTCTCAGACTAGACACTCTAATGTATTTGTCCTCTTGCTCAGTTGTGCATCGGGGTCTCCCACTCCTCTTTCTATTCTGATTAGAGCCAGTTTGCACTGCTCTGTGAAGTGAATAGTACACAGCATCGTACGAGATCTTCAGTTTCTTGGCATTTCTCAGAACAAGAATAGATTGACAAGTTTCAGAAGGAGGTTCTTCGTGTCTGGCCTGTAATGGAACCCACAAGTGCTGATGCTCCAGACACTCACCTAGTCTGAAGAAGGCCCAATTAATTGCTTCTTTAATCAGTTCAAACAGTTTCCAGCTATGCTACCATGACTGCAAAATGGATTTCTAATGATCAGTTAGCCATTTAAAATGTTGAACTTGGATTTTCAAACACAACGTGCAATTGGAACACAGAAGTGATGGTTGCTGATAATGGGCCTCTATACACCTATATATGTATTCCATTATAAATCAGCTATTTCCAGCTACAATAGTGATTTACAGTATTAACAATGTCTACACTGTATTTCTGATCAATGTGATGTTATTTTAATGGACAAGAAATTGCTTTTCTTTTGAAAACATGTAATTTTCTAAGTGACCCCAAACTTTTGAACAGTAGTGTATATGGGAACAATTTCAAGACTGTTGGAAAGGATCCTCATCCAGGTGACTACATCATGAAGCTGACTGAGAGAATGCTAAGAGTGAGTGTACAAAGCTGTCATCAAAGCAAAAGGTGTCTACTACTTTGTAAAATACAAAACATATTTTGGTTTAACACTTTTTTAAATCACATACTACCACGTTTTATGTCTTCAGTGTTAATCTACAATGCGCAAAATAAACAAAATAAAGAAAAAACAGTTGAATAAGAAGGTGTGTCCAAACCTTTGACTGGTACTCAAAGTATGTTTGATTGTTTAAAATTTTTCAAAAATACATATACATATATCTCATCTAATGCAATACTCACATGAAATAATCTTCTCAAAATTAATCCAAACTTCCTGTTCTCTGTTTGGATTAACAGTTTATATGTTGTTCTGTTACTGATATGCCTTAAATATAATATGAAATATATAAAATAAAATATGTCACTTAGTTCCTTCAGGAACCTTTAGAAAATGTCTGAACTGACTCAGAACAAAGGTTGGGAACCACAGTTTTATAGCATCTTTGGCATAGCTTACTGGTAGCATGCAGCAGCACTTTCCACTGCAGGAATTAGAGCGAGTATCCAGTTATTTGAATGACCCTTGCTTTTGATAGCTTATTGTTTCCACTGGTACCATTTGTGGTAAGTAACCATTCACACAACTCTGCTGTGAAGACTGCAGGAGAATGCTATAGTAACATTAGATGGACAGGGGCTTTTTATTTTTCTTTAATGACAACAATGAAGTGGTTTCCCTTCTGCCATCTACTGAGGCAGAGTCCTCTTTTAGGATTCTAGTGGTCTGAGGGTAGAAGCTCCTGCTGAGTCTCTCTGTGCTGTCCAGCTGTATTTGGAGCATTCTTCCTGATCCTGATCCCTTTTTTAGTTTGTATCTCTTCATACTGTGATTGGAATTTGCTACAGAGAAGTTTGTCACATACTGAATGTTGACCTCTTGAAAAGAATAATTATCTTCTGACTTTTGCACTGACATATTATATGTTAATACTATTGAGCTTTTCATTAGATGTTTATGGTTTCTCTTGTTGTTCACAGGTACAGTCTAACAGTGTGGACTGGCCACAATGACAAGTTAATGGTACAGGACTTACTGCCCTACAAGAAAAAGTTTGACATCAGTAGGATCTACTATGATCTGCCGGACCCTCTATGGACAGAGCTCAGCATAACATTACACGACAATAACTGAAAGTCCAGTGTAAACACATACTTGTAACAAGTTGTCTGGCTATGGTTTCTTAACTCTAACAGCAGACTGATGCCCCCAAGTCGAGAGAGGACAACGGAACTACCAAACTTCCTGTGGTTCATCTGTCATCATAATATTCTACAACATTAGTCCCTAACCTGGGGTCAGGACCATTCATCTTATAAATCTTCTCTTTATGGTAGAATAATGAATAATGTTATGCCTACCTTCTGGAGAGTGTTCTTCACTGGCTAGATGTTGTGAAGAGGTTTTTCTTTACCACAGAAAAGATCCTACAGTCATCCCCCACCTTTGTCTTTTGTAGATGTCCAGGGGGCTACATATTAAAGAGCTGTAATTCCTAAACGTACTTCAGTACTTCACTACAATATCACAGGGTCCTGGAGTGCACCTGAACATCGCTGTGACAAGGTGAAAAGGTAAACCACTGGTAGTCAACAAAGACAGTTGGGTGTTTATTGTTATGGAGTGTTATTATAGTATCAAATTAAATGCTTATACAAGAAAATGACCCCTATGAGTATTTTATTATTATATGTTATTTTGTTATTGTTGTCATATAAATGAAATCATTTTACACTTTCTTGTACTGTAGTTTAATCTAGAACAATGCACCACATTTTCAGTTAATGTCAAGTTGATCTTGTGATCAGTAAGATGCAAAATAGCTAAAGCTGTCAAATAAATGTGATTGAGTACATTTTTTAGACATGTATGTAATGTAGTATAAATAAATAAAATAAAATTAATAAATAAAATTAATATTATTAATAAGATAGTGCAAGTAACTAAAAATTTAACTCACGTTCAGTGCTTGAGTAATTGTGCTTAGTTATACATATCCGAGTGGAAATCTGCACAGGTCCAGAACAGGTGATAATGGTTTGCTTCCAGGAAGTCACTTTTTTTCCAGCAGCTGGAGAAGCCTGAGTGATAGGACTGCTGAATAGGTGTGATATATATAAATATCTGCTAAGACTCTTCCAGTCACAAAAGGTTGAGCTTGATATTTTCTATTGAAATTATATTTTGCCTCTGTACTGCTTTTCACATTTTTGTTTAATGTAGGTGCTACTAGTTGTTTCAACTCCTTGTTGTAGGCATTAATGAAACATTTTCACTGTTAATGAAATCACGTACCTGCAGAAATCTAAATAAGACACTATTTTTCAAGCTATATAGTGTCTTCAATGCCTCAGAGCTGTTCACTGACCCCTGGTTAAAAGAGGTGCATGAAGAGAGACCTTTATTAGCCCTCTCTTATCTCTTACAGCTAACATCTAATTTATTTGGGATAAGTCGGATTTTTTTGAGCAAGCCAGATTTATTAACAATGCTTAGCCATATTTCCAGACTCCAATTGATCCATTTATTGTTTCCATTAAATTTCTAATCAATCTTTTTCCTTGTATCTCCTATCCCGTTAATTGTATTGAAACAGGATTGAAAACAGAAATCAGTTGTATTTTTTTGAATTAGGGGGTAATTATTCTCAAATCAAAGTTATTTCAATCATAAACAATTTACAGATCGAGTGACATATTAACATAGGAGCCCTTTGTTGTGTGTTAGAAGCCTGGATCATGAGTTAGAGACTAAGTCCTGTCTCCTGCAACATTTGGTTCATAAATCCAATCTTATCTTCAAGAAAGGCTCCGGGGCGCATCAAAGTTGAGTGCAGCATAGGTTTTATTCTCCTCACAGAAAATACAACCGGTTTTCGTTCATGAAGGAAAGCGTTTTTACAGCACAAAACATCATCTTTTATAATGGTATAATCGCAACATTGGTACCACCCATTTTTATTCCCCTTCAATAAAATAACAGTATCAAAATCACGTGTTTCCCCAATATCCAATCTACTTTTTTGGGCCGGGTTTTCCAAACTTGTTAACATGGCATATATCACATTCGCTGATACAGCATGTGCTCACCCCCGCCCTTACCCATTCACCTTTATTTCAACTTCCACAGTCACGCGACTGTAGAGGCCTTCCATACACATTTTCTTCACGTAATTAAGTTTCACCTGTCATGCTTCACACTTTTTAGAAAGTCTAATACAAAACGATAAGTACTTCCATGATTATATACTTTTCACACTTGTGGATTCACTCTAATAAATGCTTACAATGACGAGTCATACATCCCCTCTGTGGAGGCTCGCGCGACTCTTGGCCGTGGGATCAAAAAGAAAACCCCTCGAGGCTCTTGGCTGTGTGCTCAAACTCCCCTCTCGAGGTTCTTGGCTACAAGTGTATTGCTTACCTCTTCACTTCATACCCATACTACTAAAAGGATAATAGTTCTGGCCTAAAATGCTACTACAAAACATACTATTGTATATTCTTAAAAAACATGCAGTTATAAGTTTAAAAAACATGCAATTATATACTTAGTATTATGACAGAAATGAAAAAGGATTTTAACCTACATACTAACACAAACTTATAACAAAGCCCATAATATTACACTACATATCCCCCCTTTGTGACTGTACAAGTCACAGAAAAGACAATGTTGTGAGGCAGGTCTTATACATGTCATCCCTTAGAACCACATGGATCCATCTACACAGCCAAGTCCACAAGAACATAACAGCATTTGTGATCATAACTAACACCTTGTTGCTAAAACCCTTACTAGCTAATTATACTTACTACAACTATACGACAAGATACATTTTCTTAACACACGGTGAAGACTATCTCTTAACTGGTGCTCATACCCAAAGGTGGTTAGATAATAGGAAATACATAATGAGCATCACAGGCACAAATATAATGAGCGTTGCATGTAAAAACCTTGTAAATGATATATATGCCGGCACAATAAGTGACGTACATTAAAACATACAGTAATACATGTTACATGTGGCAAATTAATACGTGATACATGTGTTAACCTCCAGTCCTCCAGTCTGCTCAGGTTTTTTTTTTTTGTCCTTGCAGGCTGAAATGCTGTGCAGACGTTGATATTTTTCTAACCACAGTCTGTTGAGCATCTAACCATTGGTCACGTAGATTAGCTTCTATTTGTGTTGAAATTCAGTCACATACAGTACGGCCATTCTCACACTGGAGATCTATCATACCACTCCGTCTGCATTTGTTACTGACACAGCTGCGTGTTCCATTTTGGAGAATCTGGCCTTTCCAGTTTAGCTCTTGTAGTCTCAGGTCGTCCTCCCAGTCATGCATGAAACCTACATGTGTCAGCTAGTGCTTCCGGATCAGCTGTCTTGAGACCCAGAGTGTCGTTTTATGCAGAGGATGGTCCTTGAGTTGAATCAGCAGGACCTTCTGGTGTATTGTCCAACTGGGTTCTACAGTAATTGACACTTCTGGTTATGAAGGCCATTATCTCTTCATCTGTAGCTGCTCTCTGTGGTGGAGAAGTTGGTTGCAGTTCATCATCCCATGACCCCTCTGTGAAGCTGCTCACCTCCCTGAGAACAACTGGTAGACTTATAACGATTGGTGGTGGATTTGCAGGCATAGTTGGATGTGGGTCACTCCACCGTAAGCCACTGCTCCTTGATGTTGGGTCGTTGTTTGCCAGCGGTTGCCAGAAGTTGCTCTCTGCCTGTGGTGTTGGCTCCATGATCGTTGGTGGCAGCTGGGCGTTGTCATCTGCTGGTGGTGCTGGTTCTACTCCTTCTGGTGGCAGCTGGAGGCTGTCATCTGCTGGTGGTGCTCGTTCCAGCCCCGTTGGTGGCTGCTTCCTGAACCCTGGTGTCATCTGTGAGCTCCAGGGTAGAACACCTCCATCCCTCTGCTCAGGATAATGGCCTTGAAGAGATTGGTCAGGCTCACAGTGATCAGCACATCCAGCCGTAGGAGGATATTCTGGACACCCTCTTCCTGGGTACTCATCCATGGCTTATCTAACAGGGTGATAACACACACTTAGTCCAGTTCTTCATAGCACCTATTTAGATCTCTAGAAAAATCCCTACACTTCCCTGTTATCCATCTGCCTATGACAATCCAAAACCAATCATCATACTGACTGTAGTTTGTCTCACACTTCTCTGACATCTGCTTGATTCCTACTTCGCCATACTTTCCTAGAGTCATATGTGTGCTCAACAGTACCTGTCTCCCAAAGCACATTGTAGTTGTTATTACTCGCCCCTTGGTGATTAATGGCATATGCACTCTGACTTCAGTGCTCACTAAATCGTACTGATATGTTAAAAAGACTACACTTTGATGCAAGATCAGACCTTTTGGTAATTTATAGCTTTTTACTTCCTAATTAGTGCATTTAATAAATTGTACACAAATTTGTGTTGGGAGTGGTGGTAATAGAGACCCTTCTGAATGTATTGACTAGTGATAACGCTGCGCAAAAGTTCTGTAGTTATCAATTAAAATAGGACTGTATGGTCAGTCCAGTATTTGTCGCAGGTTCTGGTTATATATATACTTTTTTTTATTTATACTTTTATACACATTGACCTCTATTTTCCTATCTATTTTATATTAGCTGTGCCTGAAGTTAGGGTCTGATCACACGTGGCTGATCTTACATAAGTCAGGTCTCTTGATTGTTTACTTTGTATCTTTTGTATCATCACTGACACTACTCCTGTTGCTTTCAATTTTTTATTGGCATTAATGTATAACAATATTATCCCTAACATTAAATTTACTCAAAAAACACGATTCCTCTTAGACTTCCCCCTCCCCTTCTTCTAGTTCTTGCTGTCCTCTTCTAATTTATTGTAGTTAACCTATGGGTCAAGTTATGTCTCTATTTCTGGGAAGGGCTGCTGCTCTTTTTGTTCAGAGCGTTTTTATCAGTTTTCAATTTCAATTCAAAATACAGTTGAATATGTTTTAGCAAAGTCCCACCCCATGAGCCCATAGATATAGGTTCAGGCAGTGGCATTTTGGCACACAGTAAAGTGTGTAAAGAGGCGGGACCACAGGACAAGTTCTCTAGCTGCAACCATTTTTTTCATGTGATGAATTAAACCAATACAACATGGCATGTATGTTAACTGCCCAATGGTAATACTGAAAGATGGGCTAGGACAGTCCTCTGTGTATACGATGACGCTGTAAGATCCACAAATTTGTGGATTTTTTAATTTTTAATTTTTTTTTTTTTTTTTTAATTCCAGATAAATGAAGAGGCCAATTAGTCTATTAGCAAAAAAGATTTAGTCAGAAATATATGTATATAATGGAACAGACATAAAAATCTAGGCAGCACATTCATTTTACTGGTGTCAATTTTGCCACCTAATGATAATGATAATATAGTCCATTGTTCAAAATCTTGTTTGCTGCTGCTTCTGATGTAATCGGTTCCCTCTGCAACAGTGTCTGAGATGATAACAGACATTCTTACCTTCAACTTTTAGGGCAGTGGGGTTACTACATTGACCTTAAAGGGACCGTGTTGTTTAGGTCGATCCCACTTCCATTCCAACACTCTTACGTAAACCCAGTTTCCTGGTTCGATCTGCTGCAGCTGTCATAGCAGTCTCTCTCCTGTGTTGCTCCTCTCACCTGGTTGAACACAGCTGTATATATTTGAGTCAAATAATTCATTGTTTCAGTGGTGGTCCCTCATTCATGCAGTGTTAGATGTGTTAGTTTGTTAGCTTGCACATAAATATTAATGCTAGCCACAGTACATCTACCCAATTGAGCCTATGCTGACAGTCTGCTCTGATCTTTGGTAGCTTTTGTCTTCAGCGTACTGTTAGCCCGTTCTACTACTCCTAACATTATACTGTGCACTTCCACTAGCTGTGCAGAGCACAGTTGGGTGAGCTTTATCTCTTGATCCTTTGTAAAGGTGTTATCTTGATTTGATTGTATTATAGCATAACCTGCATGGTTACCTGTTGCATCTCTAAAACAAAATTCATCTATGAACAAGGTAAGATCTGCTGCTATTGGTTGATTATGCATATCTTCTTGAGGCTTCAAAAGGCATCTGTTGATTGACTACAATCATATGGCTTTGTCCTCTGTAGGACTTACCATACAAGTGGCTGGATTAACATTAGTACAATGCTCGATCGTTAATTCTGGTGTTTAAAGTATAACTTCATATCCTGTTTTTCCTAGCCTGTGTTAGAACGAACCAAGGACTTGTGAGGGGCGTGTGTAACTGACGAGATGTATACAAAATCCCTGGATGTCCCATTGTTAATGCAGTAAGCATGTAACGGTTGCCAGTATTACGGTAAATTGGGTGAAATTTTATTTATAAAAATTACAGTTTATGTTTAAATTAATCTCATTATCACAGTGGATTATCGGGATATGTAATAACAGCCTCATCCAAGTTTCGCAAAGTTTGAGCAGTATCTATCCTTCTAAACAAACAAAACATGCAACCAGATTTTGTTTACATATTTTGTTCATCCAAAACAAACTCTTTCTGTGCCAATTGCTCGCCCCTTTACTGTGAAAGTTTCATTTTGATAAGATTTTGGCTTCTTAATGTTTTAGTATGATAAGAAAATCACAAGATTTCGTGAAATTATTTCACTGTATGTGTTTTTTGGACATTTGTACAGCAATTAAGAATATTGCGATAATAATCTAATAATCGTTAACCGTGATAATTTGGTCACTATAATTGAGATATCAAATTTTCCATATCGTTACATCCCTGTAATGCAGACACTTTTTGGAACCCAAAAACTGCTGATGCCAGGCCCTGATAACAGGGCGGCAGACCTGCTTCAATATTGTCTAGTTTAGTGCTGTAATATGCCAATGGTTGTTCACCTGTTGGAGTGTCCTGCATCAAAACACTGCAGGCTTCTCGTCCTTTTTCTGCAACA
Source organism: Argyrosomus regius (assembly GCA_946959425.1). Classification (NCBI taxonomy): domain Eukaryota; kingdom Metazoa; phylum Chordata; class Actinopteri; family Sciaenidae; genus Argyrosomus; species Argyrosomus regius. The sequence continues at coordinate 28,932,793 of OX336890.1, read as the reverse complement.
TATAAATGAAACATTTTAGTATAGTCAGGGTTCCCCAGTGCTGGAGCAGTCCGCAAGTCCTCCTTCAAAGCTCTAAAAGCATCTTCTGCTTCCTCAGTCCACTGTAACTGAGCTGTACTATTTGGTTGACTCATTGCTTTGATAAGAGCATGCAATGGGGCTGCTTCAATTGCATAATCACAAATCCAAGGCCCACTGTATCCCACTTATCCCGAGGAACGAAAGCATGTGACCTATGGTGTGTGGCTTAGGGGCCTTCATTATGGCTGTTCACTTTGTGTCCCCCCCCTTTGCCAGTGCTGTTAGTACTGCTTTTGGGTTGGACTACATACTAAAAGTCACCCACATACTGAATGACAGTACTCTGTACTTCTAAGTAGAGGAATGGTTAACATAAATCAATTATTGTGTACCATGTAGCGTGTGGTGGAATATCTGAGAGCAATGTATGAGGGTCCAGGATGACAGATGTCTCTGCACTTACTATGGAGTTGATTGCTCTTAAATCACGTACCAATCTATCATTTGAATGTGGCTTCTTAATCAGAAAAATAGACGTATTACAAAAGCTATGAGTTTTTATTAACACCCCTGTGGCCTCCAGACCCTCAATTATAGGTCTAATGCCGCTCACAGCGTGTTGCTTGAGTGGATATTGTTTTTGTATGGGAGTGTAACTCCTGGTCTAAGTTTTATGCTTACTGGTTGTGCTGATTTTACTAACCCTACGTCTGTTCTATTGTCCATGATTTAATTCTGAGATACTGTTTGTCTGCAAAAATATGGATGAAATTATCCAGCGTTGGGCACCATTCTCGTGCTCGTGATGCTGTTTTTATCATAGGCCCTAGTTCATGGGATTGGTAGCCATCTGCTATCATCATTTCCCTGCTGTTGTGAGTCCCTCCAGAATCCCCAAAAGTGGATTCAATGGGATTGTTGCCGTTGCTTTTGGATTGTTGCAAAGCTGTTCCAGCACTGGTGTTAAATTTCTAGGGGCCCACAATCCACATAGCACTTGCATCCACGGTACCGAAGGCAATTCTTCTTGTATCTGCGATAAGTTAGTAAATTCTGTTATTTGCCAAAATTTTCGATTGATCTTTTGTTCGTCCTGCCAGTGTTCCACTCCCTCTTTATCCTTATAGGTTCGTTACAACCAGAAATGAGTTCTGATGCCACAAGTTTCTAAATCACTTTCCATCTCAAGATGTTCGGATGTCATTTTCTCGTCTTCACTGCTATCTCTATTATTCTCCATGTGCTACAATATTAGTTATATTACCTATTATTTTTGTTACTTTGTTTACCTTTACCTTATTGTTTATTATTTCTTGATTTATTTATTTATTTTTTACTTATTTATCTTGATTTCTTATCTCCTTGTCTACGTTTATCAGTTGCTGTATTGTTTTAGTTCAACTCAACAATTATCTCATATGGATCAATTCATCTGTTCTGTTCAATAGTTACGTTATTTGATTTTAATCTTAATTTTATCAGTTTGTAATATTATTTGGCTTGGTCCAAAAACTTTTATCCCTTGATCAAGTCAATTTATCTGTTTTGTCCTTTTTTCTCAATCGAGTTGCCTAACTCTTATCCTTTACCTACTTCTTACAGTACTCCACTTTAAAAAAAAATATCAAGTAATGCTAGGAGAGCAAAATGTGTCTAGGATCAAATGCCTCTATGAATATCAGTCCCTTAAGTTTTGAACCTCGTCACTTTTTTTTTTATTTTTTACAGCAGGCCTGGTATGCACACACTGCTTCACGCACACGTCCGCTGACTTCTCAGGCTATTCGCACCCACACTCACACACACACTCCTTTCCTTATCTTTCAGCTCACACTAGCCTCGTAACTCACTCACACCCACGCAGCTCACACAAACCTTATTCATCACTCGCTTACACACACTCACGAACACACACAGAGCTCACGCCGGCTTCACCATTCACGTAACACAGACACTAAATTCGTTCATCATACAACATACAACATAGACACACACTTTGAGACTAGACACTGGAACTATAATATGCGCGCTAGGCAACTACTCTACCCGTACAGCCCCCTGAATCGTCACCGCAAAGTCCCAGCACTCAGTTGAGGCATTACAACAAGAATACAGGGCGGTATCCATAGAACGTTCCGAGGCCGTCTACCCGTACAGCCCCCTGACTGTCACCGGAATGTCTCAGCACTCAGCTGAGGCACTACAACAAGAATACAGGGCGGTATCCATAGACACCTTAACCGGTTAAAACTCACACAGGTACACGAATACAGAGACTGTGACTCCCCTAGAAAAGAAACACTTACAATTAGCCAGCATGCAATGCAGACATTCAGCAGCAATTGATCAAACTCATTCATACTTTCCGCACCATGGTACTGGAGACAAATATAACATGCACGCAACAAGCCATGAAGCATAAAGACCTACATTCAACTTTGACTCATCTCCGGTGAAACAATCAATCTTTGTGATGTTAGTTTTAGTGATCTTATTAAGCTAGGTTCTTCGAGAGGTGAATTTAGAGGATTTGACCATTACCTGGGCAGAAACCACACTGCACAGAAAAAGGCTCTGCTTACCGATAAATTTTGTGGCCAAGGTTCTGAGACGCAAGTTTGTTCTACCCACCGTGAAGGCGTCCTCGGTTTCTTTGCCTCTCCTGGGCTGGCTCGCCAATTAATGTTGTGTGTCAGAAGCCTGGATCATGAGTTAGAGACTAAGTCCTGACTCCTGCAACATTTGGTTCATAAATCCAATCTTATCTTCAAGAAAGGCTCCGGGGCGCATCAAAGTTGAGTGCAGCATAGGTTTTATTCTCCTCACAGAAAATACAACCGGTTTTCGTTCATGAAGGAAAGCGTTTTTACAGCACAAAACATCATCTTTTATAATGGTATAATCGCAACATTGGTACCACCCATTTTTATTCCCCTTCAATAAAATAACAGTATCAAAATCACGTGTTTCCCCAATATCCAATCTACTTTTTTGGGCCGGGTTTTCCAAACTTGCTAACATGGCACATATCACATTCGCTGATACAGCATGTGCTCACCCCCGCCCTTACCCATTCACCTTTATTTCAACTTCCACAGTCACGCGACTGTGGAGGCCTTCCATACACATTTTCTTCACGTAATTAAGTTTCACCTGTCATGCTTCACACTTTTTAGAAAGTCTAATACAAAACGATAAGTACTTCCATGATTATATACTTTTCACACTTGTGGATTCACTCTAATAAATGCTTACAATGACGAGTCATACATCCCCTCTGTGGAGGCTTGCGCGACTCTTAGCCGTGGGATCAAAAAGAAAACCCCTCGAGGCTCTTGGCTGTGTGCTCAAACTCCCCTCTCGAGGTTCTTGGCTACAAGTGTATTGCTTACCTCTTCACTTCATACCCATACTACTAAAAGGATAATAGTTCTGGCCTAAAATGCTACTACAAAACATACTATTGTATATTCTTAAAAACATGCAGTTATAAGTTTAAAAAACATGCAATTATATACTTAGTATTATGACAGAAATGAAAAAGGATTTTAACCTATATACTAACACAAACTTATAACAAAGCCCATAATATTACACTACACCTTCTTTGATATCACCCTAACAAATCTATCATCCATTGAACTTGTGAGTCCATGTACAGTTTCTGGCATCAGGTGATTCTGCCTGTATTTCCTCAAATGAAATACAGGCAGAATCACCTGATGCCAGAATCACCTCTCAGAGCTGCTGTTTTGAAGTAAACTGCCACCCACCCTCATAGAGCTTACTTATAAGGATGCTCCACAGGTTCTCAATAGGGTTGATATCAGGGGATGATGGTGGCTACATCATGATTTTTTCTTCCTTTATGCCCAAAGCAGCCAAGGCCTCAATGGTATTTATTGCAGAATGGGATGGTGCGTTGTCTTGCATGAAAATTATTTTATTGCAGAAGGCAAAGTTCTTCTTTTTATACCATGGCAGGAAATGGGCAGTAGGAACTCCACATATTTTGTAGAGGTCATTCTGACACCTTCAGGCACCTTAAAGGGGCCTACCAACTCACCTCCTATGATTCCAACCCAAAACATCACTCCACCACCTCCTTGCTGACGTTGCAGCCTTGTTGGGACATGGTGGCCATCTACCAACCATCCAGAACTACATCCATCTGGACCATCCAGTGTAGCACGGCATTGATCAGTTGAAAATGAGTCATTATGTGTTTCTGAGCCCACTGCAGTCGTTTTTCCTCGTGGGAATTGTTTAAAGGTGGCCGAAATACAGCTTTATGCACATCAGCAAGCCTCTGGAGTATCCTGCATGGAGAGGTTTCTGTGACTCCTGAGGCACCAGCAGCTTCAAATACCTGTTTGCTACTCATCAGTGGCTTTTTCACACCTGCTCTCTTAATACCTTAAGCCTTACCTTATACCATAAACCTTCTCACAGTACGATGATAATTAATTTTTTGTGAAATATCTTGTTGTGGCAGGGTGGCCCCACTTACTCCTATTTTTCTGTAATTGGGGTGTATTAAATCACGGTGGCTTTCCACCTCTGCTCCCTGCCCACTGTGTGTCATCAGACTGTGAGCAATCGTCCTCCTTCGTTTTGACCACGGGGCGGTGCCGTAAGCATTATAGGTGGGAGAGAATTGTTTCTCTCTGGCTGTCGCGGGGCCTAGTGAGGCGCAGCTTTACTTTTCATACTCGTAAGTAAGTTTCTAGCAATGTTGTTTGTAGCTGGGCATCTGTAGCTTGTTGGTGGTAGCTGATGTGCTCTCTGCTTACAGTAGAGTCAGCCAGTTGTCTGGCTGGAGGTTGCAGCTGCGGGGGCGCTGCTTCAGCGTGGTGTGTGTGTGGCGGTCCAGGTGCTGCACGGCGTGCGTTTTGTGACTCCCCGTTTTGCATCGTCAGGTATGTTTCCCAATTATATTGTTATGGCTGTGTATTGGTGTTATGTAGTAGTGTGGCTTATTTATGCTTGGCTTTGCAGCAGTGTCGGCTTACTTGCCGACTGGAAGTGGGGGAGCGTGGCCTTCAAGCCGGTGCGTAATTTTCCATGCATTGCGTGGCATTCAATTTCTACGGTAGGCTGCATGCTCCGGATACGTTTCAATTTTAGTCAATGTGTCAGCTCACACAGTATCCGGTTCCGCTGCGACACGGCTCCGGAACGACTGCGGCGTCCGGCAGCCCTCTGCAACACATAAAGGCCCACTAAAGCCCTATTCACACAGGGGACGTAAGCTGTGCCGCGGTCACCGGAGCTGATCGCTGCCACTGTAATCAATGAAACCATTCACACAGGGCGCGCCGCGGAACGTCTCAGCAGCGTCCAAGCAGCGACTCTCCGCTCTGCAGCGCTATCATTCCGTAGCACTTCTATTTTTGACGCGAGTCGTTGCTAAACCGCGTGAATCTCAACAGAGCAGATTGCACCAGACAGGAAATCCGACACAGAATTACCCCTAAAATACACTACATGCAGAACGGCTCCGCTCCGGAACGACAGCGTACTCCGCTGTCCGCCAACTCACACATGATCCATTTGTGATGCGCACTGCTGCGGCTCCACTGGACACCAAGCGTCGCAAGAACGCACGAGATCTCGCGAATTCACGCATAATCGCACGATATTGCCAGCTGTAGTCTCTTACCATCCACTCCCATTGCTCCTGCAATGGCATTCCACGCCGCATCTTTTTTGTTGGTGTCCTATGTGAGGTGTCATAAATGATAGGTTGATTTTGGACCTCCAGAATCAACTTCTCCTCATCCATGGTGTCGACGGGGTGAAAAGACGCCTGAAAACCTCTTACCTGTTGACTCCAGGTCGGCCCCGCCCATTATGACGTGTTCTTGTAATGAAACTCGATCCGCGGTGAACACGGAGTATTTTATTTTGAAAATCAACTGGGGTTTTATTTTGTATTTTGTAGCCGATTTCCTTCCCTGCACAATCAGCTCTGTGCTGAATTTATGCGCCGTGCTCCGGCATCCAGGAAAAATAGAAGCTCTGCGTATGTGTTGCGGAGGGCTGTCGGACGCCGCAGTCGTTCCGGAGCCGTTTCGCAGCTGAAACGGAGACTGTGTGAGCTGACACATTGACTAAAATGAGAAATTGTGAAATCTCCCCTTTAGCATTTTCACAAATAAAATAAAAGTTTCACAGATATAATAGTAGGTGTCAGGCAAAGCTGATGTCTTACCTAAAATGTCTAAAACGTTTTCACATCAAGTGTCACAAAAAACAGCCAATTAATGGACAAACAGTCGCACTGCACAATAAGTTAATTTCCCCTTAACTTTCCCCTTAAGTGCCGAATCGGAGGCTGGCGATTCGGAAGCCAATTTAATTCATTTCAGTGGGGGTTGTGTGTTTCCGCGCCGGCAGCCCGCAACGCAGGCGTTGCCGCAAAAAACATGAGCGAGAGAAGTTGAGCCACATTCAACTTTTGGGAAAACGGAGCCCCACGTCACGCTCCGGCCTCTAATCATACACTCAGATCGGTCAAACCTCCACAGACAGCCTGAAATGTCTCTGAAGCAGAGACTATCCAGGTGGATTCACGGACTAAACTCTGATACTCTATGTGTGTGTGTTCTCACTTTGTTTATTTCATGTACCAGCTTCTAAATCTGAGTCCGACTCGCAAGTTATGCTGCAAAGTAGTGACACGAAGAAGTTTAATTTGAGTTTTGTGTGTGTATGAGTGAGAGAGACTGTCATTAATCAGAGAAATAAAACGTTATTTCCTGATTGTTTCACAGCGGTTACATTCAGCAGGTATAGACACGCCCACAGCAGGACCAAAATCAACCTATCATTTATGACACCTCACATCTTTTTTATAAGGACACCAACAAAAAAGATGCAGCGTGGAATGCCATTGCAGGAGCAATGGGAGTGGATGGTAAGAGACTACAGCCGGCAATATCGTGCGATTATGCGTGAATTTGCGAGATCTCGTGCATTCTTGCGACGCTCGGTGTCCGGCGGAGCCGCACCAGTGTGCATCACAAACGGATCATGTGTGAGTTGGCGGACGGTGGAGTACGCTGTCGTTCCGGAGCAGAGCCGTTCCGCATGCAGTATATTTTCGGTGTTACACGCTGCAGGGTCTTCTACTGCTGTTCTGTCTGGGCTGGTTTTATTAGTGCCGGTTGCCAGTTTAGTGATTGTTAATTTTTCTTTTTTTTCTTTCTTTTGTGTGCGTGTGTGTGTGGGCTCCCTGTTTGGCCCATAGACTCCTGTTCATCACTGATTCTGTTTAGCGCTGAGCAGTAATTGTTATATAATGTGTTGATGTTGTGTTTGTTCTGTTTTTAATAATTTGACCAACTCACTGGGTCGTGCGTGTGTGTCGGTGGGTGCGCTATTTAAGACTCAGTGATTCTGGTGTGAATGCTTTGGCCCAATATCTTGTGGTACCAGGACAATATAGTGTGCAAGTCCCCATCCCTGTGTTGCATTTAATCAGCTGTGTACCTTTCTCCATAAGAACAGTTTATTTGAGGATTTTCAGTCAGGATTTAGAGTGCATCATAGCACAGAGACCGCACTAGTTAAAGTTACAAACGACCTCCTAATGGCATCAGACAAAGGACTCATCTCTGTACTTATACTGTTAGATCTTAGTGCCGCATTTGACACCATTGATCATCAAATTCTTTTACCGAGACTGGAACATCTAATTGGCATCAAAGGAACCGCCCTAAGCTGGTTTAAGTCGTATTTCTTAGATCGATCTCAGTTCGTTCACGTCAATGGTGAATCCTCCATGCACACCAAAGTTTGCCATGGAGTCCCACAAGGTTCTGTACTTGGACCACTTCTGTTCAGTTTATATATGCTTCCTCTAGGGAACATTATTAGGAATCACTCCATTAATTTTCATTGTTATGCTGACGACACCCAATTATATTTATCGATCAAGCCTGACGAAACCAATCAATTAACTAAACTCCAAGCATGCCTGACCTACAGTTTTTTGATGTTAAATTCAGACAAAACTGAAGTTCTTGTAATTGGACCCAGACACCTCAGAAACTCTTTCTAGAGACTTAGTTACTTTAGATGGGATCACCCTGGCCTCCAGCTCCACCGTAAAGATTCTTGGAGTTGTTTTTGATTTGTCCTTTAATGTCCACATAAAACAAATTTCGAGGACTGCATTCTTCCACTTACGTAACATCGCCAAAATTAGACGCATTGTATCTCAAGCGGATGCAGAAAAACTAGTCCACGCATTTGTTACTTCTAGGCTGGACTATTGTAACTCTTTGTTATCAGGCTGCTCCAATAAGTCTCTTAGGACTTTGCAGCTAATTCAGAATGCTGCTGCACGTGTTCTGACAGGAACCAAGATCAGAGATCACATCTCTCCCATTTTGGCTTCCTTGCACTGGCTACCTGTTAAATCTAGAATAGAATTTAAAATTCTTCATGGTCAGGCACCATCATATCTAAAAGAGCTCATAGTACCTTACTACCCCTCTAGAACACTGCGCTCTCAGAATGCTGGGTTCCTTGTAGTTCCTATAGTTTCCAAAAGTAGATTGGGAGCCAGAGCTTTCAGCTATCAAGCTCCTCTTCTGTGGAACAAACTACCATTCTGGGTTCTGGAGGCAGACACAGTCAACACTTTTAAGACTAGACTTAACTTTCCTTTTTGATAGAGCCTATAGTTAGGGCTGGCTCAGGTCATCCCTTAGTTATGCTGCTATAGGACTAGACTGCCGGGGGACCCCCTCCCTCCCCTCTCTCTCTCTCTCTCACTCCCCTCTCTCACTCAATAATTATTTTTTTTAGATACTTTATTGATCACGTTGAACGTGAAATTACTTTTCCGCATTTAACCCATCCAGGCTGGCACCTGTTGGAACACACACATGCACATGCACAGGGTCACACACTCAAATCTCTATCACAGGTTCCACTGCTACTGTAATCATTTTATCATTCATTGTAATTCATTGTCATTCTACCATTCATTGTACAATATGTTTGTGTTGATTTGTTCTGTACACGTGACATCTATTGCACGTCTGTCCGTCCTGGGAGAGGGATCCCTCCTCTGTGGCTCTTCCTGAGGTTTCTTCCACTTTTTTCCCTGTTAAAAGGGTTTTTTGTGGGCAAGTTTTTCCTCACTCGAATCAAGGGTCTAAGGACAGAGGGTGTCACTCCCTGTACGGATTGTAAAGCCCTCCGAGGCAAAATGTATTTTGTGACTTTGGGCTATACAAATAAAATTTGAATTTAATAGTTGCTTCTCCCTTTCTTTTTGGACAGGAGCTGTTGGTGCTGCTGGTGCGAGTGGCTGGCTGATTTCGGTGGTGGCCGTCCCCTTTCACTGTCCTGTACAGTGTACCTTAATCTCCTGTACACCGCACTTTAGAGGCAAATATAGTCAACACGTTTAAAGAAAAGGTGTTCGGATTGGGCAATATTGCATCGATTGTAGATTGTATTGACAACCTGTGCTATTATATTTTAGAAGAACCGCTTTTGTGAATAATAAATTTTGTATCTTTTTGGTGGAATCACGTCAAGTGCCTGTGTCTTTCGAATCTGTGTCCTGTGGTTGACCATAGACTAATTGTTCCTGTATTAATTCCTTGGGGTGAAATTCCCACACACACACGCCGTCTTTCAAAATAAGAGTCCCTTCACAATAAAATACTTTGTAAAACTCTCATTAACAGACACAAGACCCCACAAGCACGCACAAACACACACACACACACACGACTTTCAAAATAAGAGTCCCTTCAAAATAAAAGACTGATATTTTTCTTTATCAAGGTCAAGGTTTTTAAAGTTTTATCCCTTCTTGACCTTGATAAAGAAAAATATCTTGAATTTAAATTTTTTAAATTTTAAAATGAAAATCAAATAACCACTCATTTCTTGTTTTTTAATATCCTTTTCTGAACGGAAAATACAATGACCAAAACCCGTCTTCTTACTTCTCGTCTTCTTACCTCTCTCTCTCTCTCTCTCTCTCTCTCTCTCTCTCTCTGTCATCTTCTTCTTCTCACATAAAAAAACACCTGTGCACCGGCAATTATAGTCCCCGGTAATTAACTTCCGTTGTGGCTTTTTTATTTGCATCGTTGTTGTTTTATTTGCAGCGATGTTTCTTTTTGTTTGCAGTGTTTCTTTTTTGTTTGCACCGTTTCTTATATTTGCAGCAATGTTTCTTTTTGTTTGCAGCGTTTCTTTCATTTGCAGCGATGGCGGGTCCCGGCCACCATAGGATATCCTCTCATAGTGCCCATCCTTCTATATTCCCCCACTACCGTGAAGTATGTGTTTTAGAAGGGCTCTGTCTTGTTTTTGACCTTACTACCTGCACTTCCTCATTACGTCTGTGTAAGGCTCCTCCTCTCCGGGACTGGCTCCTTCTCTTTCTGAGCCTGACTCATTAGGCTTTCTGCTGTCTTCTGGTGCGTTTGTATTTGTGTCGCTCTCTTTGGCTATTGCAGAGGCCCTTTTCACATACCTTACTCTTTTTCCTTCCTTCTTTCTCCTGCATAATCTTGGCTTTCTTTTCTAATTCTGCTATCTTTCCTTCCCTTTCTGCATCAGCTCTATCGCTACTTTCTTGCCTCATTCTCTCCCTTTCTCTGACCTGTCTTTCTATCTCTTCCTGTTCCTGTCTTGCCCTATCTTCGGTAGCCAGTCTATCCCTATTCTTTTCTAAAACAGCCTGTTCCTTTCCTCTACTACTGTATTTGCTAATAGGAGGAACTCTATGAGCTTACTTGCTCAGCTGTGTTAGCATTACAAAAGGGATTTGTACTTGACAGTTGTGGATAGACAGAGAGCGCTTTTTCACTTTTTTGTTGTTCAAAGTTTTGAAGTTTTTGTTGATTCAGCAGATCGTGTGGAGGGAATCTTGGCTTGGTGTTTGCCCAGCCATACATCATAGCTTTTGCATATTTCTCCAAATCATCAACATGCCGTTGTTTTATCTTAGTCATTTCTAAAGCTCCAGGCATATGACACATGACATATGGCAGTGACACATTTGGCACTCAGATCAATTACTTTTTTTAAGTCATCGGATCCAAACCTGCATTCGTCCATTTACACAAAAGAAAAGTGAACGGAGACACAAAATCCCATCCTTTCAGTCTACCAATGATTCCAGCCGGTATTTGTGGAGAAAACATCACACTAAATTGTGATGCCTGATCAGATGTGTGTGTGTGTGTGTGTGTGCTTGTTTCAGCATACTGCTCATCAATGACCTTCTAATTTCACATTTGTTGTTTGGTTTTCTACAGGAGCCTCCACATTTCCCACAGGACACAGAGTAGATGATCCCCAATCGAACGAAGCAGTACTTTTAAACTACCCTGAAAACTTTTCTATAGTTTAAATCTCAGGTGGGTCTCTCTGTGTCGGGAGCAGCCCAAAATTGCCCCAGAAACCAAAACAGCCACCTGGTTGCAACGTGAGGGTCATAATCTTTTTACACTATTGTCAGCTCTCTTGATTTCTCACTTTAAATCAATATGCCAATTAAACATCTAACTGGGGGGGGTTATATGACACATTTGTTCTTAGCAACGCTCCCAGAGGTTTCAGCCAGGACATTGTCCCCAAGACAACTTCCTGACCCCCCTGGTTGGGTCTTAGATGTTTTTATCTTACAGGCAAATTAAAGGAGCACACAGTTTTTTATGATTTCATCAAACACAGACATGGTAAGGCATAGTAAAAAAGCTTTTGCACTTACCACGTCTTTGTTCTGTTGAAATCTTGTTCGTGACACCAATTTGTTGAAATTGCTGAAATCAATGGCACCAGGTCAGGAGGGAAGAAAGCATTCAGGAGCCTCTGATGTTGTATGCTGTAATATTTATTGAAGCTTGGCCAAGGAGAAATAGAGACATTCACACATACAATCAGGTATGCATATGAGTCATTCTCTATTCTGCCCAACTCATGCTGGTGGTTAGATTTTAAACCCTTACAGATGACTCCACAAATACTATACGCCCAAAAATGGTTAAAGGGGATGTATTTTCCCATGTTTGTGTTACTGTCAGCACATTCTAGTCTGGAGCCACTGTTGTCTGTTTATGTTAAAATGGTACGTCAACGGCAAGCTATCTATTATGTCTAGGAAGGCAACATTCAGTTTCTTCGACCCTGGTCACCAGGCAACGTTGAGATAGGCTGGCACCTGCTGTACTGCAATCCAAACAGCGGCCTCACATACCAAAGAGAGATAGTCTTCTCTTCTCTGATATGGTTTAGTGCTGCCACTGTCTATGACCTCAAGGCCCATGCATGATCCTGTGTAACCTAAGGATAGAAAATTCCATAACAATGGGGAACATGAACTGTCTGACCAACAAGACAGAGGAGCTGGCTGCCCTTGTGAGGATGGACAGGACATTCAGGGAGTGCAGTTTATTGTGCCTCTCTGAAACTTGGCTCACACAGAACACTCCAGACGCTAATGTTGATTCACTTGGATTCACTACAGTGAGAGAGGACAGGGACACAGCAGGAAATGCAAAGGATGGGGTCCCGTACTGTATATCAGCAACAGATGGTGCAACCAGGGGCTTATTACGGTGAACGAGATTGTGTGCAACAGGGACATCGTGTTGGTGGGCGGTAGATCTCAGACCGTATGCATGCCTAGAGAGTTCTCCCACGCCATTGTTGTTTGTGTTTAAGTCATGCAGTTGAACACCTCCAAGACCAAGAAGATGGTGGTGGACTTGAGAAGGAACAAACCACATCTCCAACCTGTGACCATCGAGGGGGTCGATGTGGAGGTGGTGAGGATTTACAAATATCTGAAGCTGCAGCTAGATGACAGGCTAGACTGGACAGCAAACATGGACACACACATACATCCTTCCTGGACAATGCTGTCCCAATCCTGCTCCACCAGTAGACTCAAAAACTTCTATCTTTGTGTGAGCACCAGACCAAAACCGCTCATAGTGTCAACTGCACCATCAAGAGTCAGTGGACTACTTGAGAAAGAACAAGAAGGAAGGATATTCACATGCAGTGCTGGACACCATATCTTCCTCATATACTACCACCTGTTAACATGTACTGAATAGGAAGGAAACAAGATGTTAAAAGCTTTGGGGAAAAAAAGTTGGTTGATATGAGAAAAATATACATCAACTCGGCTCAGAGTGTCTAAACTGTACTAGCCTTAAACGTACACATGGGCTGGCATCAGAAATGGCATCATAGTACAGCAATGTTTGATACTGGCAAGAGCACATGCTTTTTCTACTGATAAATGCAATATTTTATTCTAGTCACCAAAAGTTTCCTTGAAGTTGACTAGCTGTTTTATCTGCTCACTCTGCATTGAGTGGCGTCTGCACAACATTTTTGTGGCCTTTAGATCTCTCAAGAAAACAGGTGCACAGGGTAGAAGAGACTTTGATCCTGTAAGAACACCATTCAGTGTCTTGCTACTTCCACTCAAAGGATAGGAAGAGCTAGAGCTGACCCCAATATCTGGTATAGGAGCATGGTAATTTAGAGGAGGGAGGTATCCAGGGCGAGTGTGAGCAATGTGATCCAGAAAAAGGGCCCCTGAGCCTCTTCGCTCCAGCCTGACAGTACCTCGTCTCTGGACAGAGCTCTCCAAAGACTCCCTGGATCCTGACAGTATGGAGGATCTGCTGTTGACCAGCATGTGCCTTTCTGGTCCCATTCCATCTTCATCACTGCTCTTGGGGCTATTGTCTTGACTGCCAAACTGTGGTAACTTAGAGTCCGAACTGTAGTGGTCAATACCAATGTTCTGCCGACGAACTACATTTTGTAGACTGGAAATATTCAGTTGTCTGAGACATTCAGAGGAATCATCATTCCCAGGACAGGATTTATAGGAAAAGGGAAGACTGTCTTGATGTAAGTTTGGGTGTGACGCAGAATGCAGTGAACATGCAGTACTATCATAGGACATCTTTCTACTAAGGCCTCTTCTTCCACCTCCTCCCCTACTCTCATTCCCTGACATGTTCTCTAGGGCTTTCAGAAGCCCTGCTGTATCTTTACCATCAATGTCGTGGTGGCATGAATCAGCTGGATGTCTTCCATGGAAGGCAAGGCTATTGACTCTGAAGGACAACTCCTCCTCAGGTGTAATTTGCACTAGCTCTTCTGTCAAAGAGGAAGCCTGCAGGGAAGAACTTTTGGACCACTGCTCGGAGTGTAGCCTCTGGAGATTAAGTTGCTTATGCACACCAGTAACAAGTAAAGGACTTTGGATTGGAGAACCTGGATGAGATGTGGCTAGGTCCGGTCCTGAGCCTAAATAATAGGGATCCCTGAGGCCAAGAAGAGGGCTACCAGGTTGAGGGGAAGCACTTGCTGAGGAACCCTGTGGAGGAGTTTGTAGCTGGACCTCATATGGAGACATGCAATAAGATTCTGGGGTGTAATGCAGACGCTCCTCAAGGTCAGGAGGTGGAGGGACATTGAGGTACTGTTTTGTCATCTGATGGCCGGATGGCAGTTTGTTGGTGGTGATGATGATAACCTCCTTACCCTTCGCTTTACAAGCATCCAGGAGGACCCTGAGGACATCCCTGTTGCCTGAATTCACAGCATAAATCAAGGCTGAAAAGCCTGCATGATCCTCCAGAGTTGGATCAGCTCCACTGCTCAACAGCAGGGACAGAATTTCAGGTCTGGCTTGATCAAGGCATGCATGCATCAAAGCTGTTTTCCCCACCTTGTCTTGGATGTTTGGATCAGCACCATTTTCCAGAAGATACCTATTGGGAGAAATAAGAGAAAGATTTACTACACCATGAAACTCCTAAAGTGGGAGCTAGTAATCCACAACAAAAATCCACATGCTTTCAAGAAGCAAACAGTACATGTATCTTAATAGAACATACCGAACCATCTTGTGTTTGGGTACACTCTGTGAATCTGTGTGGTGTGTCTTGCAGGCCATCATAAGCGGTGTCTCCCCATGTTCATTACTCTCATTTATGTAGGCCCCTCCCTCCAGGAGCAACCGAGTCAGACGCAGACGACTCAAATAAACAGCCCTCAACAGAGAATTTCCATCTGTTCGAACTTCAGTTGACTCATCCATTGTCAGGATCTTGGCTGCCCCTAATCAACCTTCAGGGCCTTGATGGATGGTGCACACAGGTCTGTGCCTGCAATAAAGGAAGAGGAATACTAAATTTTTAGATGCAGCACATCAGGTGGGCAACTGTCCGCTTTACTACACCAGAACATTTAGATAAACTACAAAACCCATTTGTTTGATGCACATCTTTTTCTTCCTTCTCATTCAAGACCCAAGAGTCAGGTAACACTTTATAGTCAGGGTACATGAATTATAATGAATTCATGCATGATGTCATGGTTGAAAAAACATGAAAATATAATTAATGTAGTAATTAAATTAACAGTCCCTCAGTAGTCAAGACAACTTTATTAATCCCACTGGGGGCAATTCATGTGGAGCAGCTTTACATAGACACAAAACACAGAAACTTACAAAACATACAGATAAATTAAGTTTCATATCAAGGTCCACGCCTTGATCATCCCATTTCTGTTTAACGTGTACTTAAACGCGCCTTATCCGTTCACTCCTTCTTCAATGCCGTTTTAACATCGTTTTCACACGAACCCCACAGTGCACACTCCCGAAGTCTCCGCGCACTCCCGACTCCCCATGATCCCTGCCAGGCAGACACCACGGTCGCTTTTAGCCATTCGTATTCCCCGACGCTCGCGGCCATCTTAGTCAGACGGCTCCAACATCGCCGGGCCTTCACCACCAAGCAGCTCGACAGGAAGATCCCGTCCCCGGCGCCCGAGGGACGCCGCCGACTCCAGACGCTCCCCTCTGACCCGTTTGAGGTCCGGGCTCTCCGGCGACCGGCGAAACACAAAAGATATCCAACCGAATCCTAACCCTCGCCCAACAACACATCCCCTTCTGCCGCACCGACAACAAAGTGAAACTTTTCCAACTTTTTATGGACCATCAACACAACTCAGCTGAGTTCCACGCCAAGCTCCACGAGCACTTCCAGGTCACCATCGCAACACCGACGATGTCACGCCGCAACGTCGATGACATCATGCCGCATCCCTTCCCCCAGCCCTGACAAAGGGCCAGGTCGTATCAAACCCCACACCTGCCATTACAGCGCCACACTTCCCCCAAGCTTCTCTAATGGCACACGCACCCCACCATCTCAGCATCCATCCCTCTTCTCTCAAATCCTAGCCTTCCAATTTTCATCATCCACAGCAACCTCAGCTCCTCCAGCCCCCATCCAGGCCACGGCCATCTTCTGGACAGCACCCTTGACAACGACCAACAGTGGCACATTCAGCCAAGTCATACAGTCCCCCCCTAACCCCCATAACCCATGTCCCATAAGTTGCCAGTGTTTCTCCTCCCACCTTCACCACCAAGCAGCTCGACAGGAAGATCCCGTCCCTGGCGCCTGACTCCAGATGCTCCTCTCTGACCCGTTCAAGGTCTGGGCTCTCCAGCGACCGGCGAAACACAAAAAATATCCAACCAGATCCTAACCCTCGCCCAACAACACATCCCCTTCAGCCGCACTGACAACAAAGCAAAACTTTTCCAACTTCTTATGGACAAACACACAACACACAAGAACACACACTCATTTTCTCATACAGACACTCCTCTCACTCACACAGGCACTCTTCTTATGTGTGAATTTTCCTGTGTAATGATGACCATTAGATGGCATGTTAATGTCTATATAACTGCTAATTTATGAAGGTTATGAATTCTAAATTACCTTTTTGTTGTTGTTTCCTTTTGAGATTTTGGCTTCTAATGTTTTATTATGATAAGAAAATCACAAGATTTTGTGAAATTATTTCTATGTATGTGTTTTTTGGACATTTGTACAGCAATTAAGAATGTCGCAATAATATCGTTAACCGTGATAATTTGGTCACTATAATCGAGATGTCAAATTTTCCATATCTTAACATCCCTAATCCAAATCAATCTGGTTTCAAGAGCGGTCACTCGACTGAAACTGCTCTGTTGTGTGCGACAGAAGCCATAAAAGAAGCAAGAGTAGCAACACAGTTCTCTGTCCTTATTCTTCTTGACTTAGTTAACTTATTCTTCTTGACTTAGTTGCCTTTGTCGAAGAAATCATCGAGTCCAGTTGAGATGTTTGCTGTGGTGGTGTGTTTATTAAGAAAGCATGCCGGCACACTAGTGAACTGACGGTCACAGAGGGTATCTGATCCAGTGAGTTGACCCAGAGCAAATGAAATGGAACACTTTTATACAGAAAGACAACCGTGATCAAAGAATATGTAAAAGGGCAGGGACTGGGGGCATTTGCATTAAGACCTGAAGTCGTCAAGTAAACAATAGACATCACCTGATTAGCGAGTCTGCACTGTCCCCAATGTATATTGTGATGATCAAGGAACCAACCTGGTAGGGGGGTAAGGGTTTCCCCTAGATATTACTTGATTCAATTAGTCTATACTATGTTAAATGTGTATTTTCTTCATCAATCCATACTTTTTTTTTTTTTAACACTGAATCAAGTGTTGGAAGGCGACACTTGCAACACTTTGCGGTAAGCGTATTCTGTCACTTCCGGTTATCGGTGTTACTGCCACGGTGCTCTCTGCTCTGCTCACCTAAACAGATTTACGTATATTTCTCACATCAGTGATTATCTACATATCTCTACACTATCCTTAGACTTGTTCTGTTTGAGCACGAACAGGTCTCTGAACTTTAGTAACACTTTAAATCCGAAAGTTTCACCAGTTTCTGTTAGTCACACTAACTAGCTTAGCTGTAGCAATGGCTTCTCTCTCCTCTCCTGCTCTCTCCTCTCCTGCTCTCTCCTGCCCTGTGTGCCTCATGTTTAGTTACTCCTCGTCCTCCTTTAGCGATAACGGTACTTGTAACAAATGTAGTTTATTTGTAGCTTTGGAGGCGAGGCTCAGTGAGTTAGAGGCACGGTACCGCACCACCGAACAGTCAGTAGCTAGCAAGTCCCCTGTAGCCGATGCGGTACCACCGAAGGTAGCTTCAGCTAGCCGTCCCCCGGTAGTTCCCGAGCAGCCGGGAGGCTGGGTGACTGTCCGAAAGACGCATAGCCCCAAACTGAAGCCCACGGTACACCACCAACCGCTCCACGTTTCAAACAGATATTCCCCACTCAGCGACACACCCGCTGAGAGGCCAACTCTGGTCATTGGCAGCTCCATTTTACGAAACGTGAAGTTAGCGACACCGGGGGCCATAGTTAAATGCATCCCGGGAGCCAGAGCGGGCGACATCGAATCTAATTTAAAACTGCTGGCTAAGGATAAACGTAAATACAGTAAGATTGTTATTCACGTCGGCGGTAATGACACCCGGTTACGCCAATCGGAGGTCACTAAAATTAATGTGTCATCGGTGTGTGCATACGCCAAAACGATGTCGGACTCCGTAGTTTTCTCTGGACCCCTACCCAATGTGACCAGTGATGACATGTATAGCCGCATGTCGTCATTCCACCGCTGGCTGTCGAGGTGGTGTCCAGCAAACGATGTGGGCTTCATAGATAATTGGACACCTTTCTGGGGAAAACCTGGTCTGATTAGGAGAGACGGCATCCATCCCACTTTGGATGGAGCAGCTCTCATATCTAGAAACATGGCCAAGTTTATTAGTCGACCAAAACCGTGACAACCCAGAGTTGAGACCAGGAAGCAGAGCTGCAGTCTTACACGCTTCTCTGCGCCTCCATTAGGGCAGCCACCCACCCAATCCTTTAGTATAGAGACTGTGTCTGTCCCCCGTCCACCTACATTATTTAAAGATAAAACAAACAGAGGAGGAGCTCATCATAAAAACCTAATAAAAATTAAAACAACATCCCCAGCAGTCCAAAATAAGATAATTAAATGTGGACTCTTGAATATCAGGTCTTTGTCCTCTAAAGCTGTTTTAGTCAATGAATTAATATCTGATTATGGTATTGATTTATTTTGTCTTACTGAAACCTGGCTGCAGGAGGATGAATATGTTAGTTTAAATGAATCCACTCCTCCCAGTCATTGTAATACTCATATTCCTCGAAGTACTGGTCGAGGTGGTGGAGTTGGAGCCATATTTGACTCAAGTCTATTAATAAATCCTAAACCTAAACTAAATTATAACTCGTTTGAAAGTCTTGTTCTTAGCCTTGCTCACCCAACCTGGAAAACATTACAGCCAATTCTATTTGTTATAGTATATCGTGCTCCTGGTCCTTACTCTGAATTTTTATCTGAATTTGCAGAATTTGCATCAGGCTTGATCCTTAAAACAGATAAAGTAATTATTGTAGGTGATTTTAATATTCATGTGGACAACCACAATGATAGTCTTAGTACTGCGTTTATCTCTTTGTTAGATTCAATTGGCTTCTGTCAGAGTGTAAATAAACCGACTCATTGTCTGAACCACACTCTTGATCTTGTTCTCTCATATGGCATTGAAATTGATCATCTAATAGTCTTTCCACAGAATCCTCTTCTGTCAGACCATTTTTTAATAACCTTTGAGTTCATATTACTGGACTATAAGCCTTTCTGCAGAAACTCCTACAGCAGATGTTTATCTGATAGTGCTGTAGCCAAATTTAAGGAAGTGATTCCTTCAGTATTGAATTCAATGACTTGTCTCAATGTAGCAGAGGACTTGTCTGCTTCCTTTAGCCCCTCACAAATAGATCATCTGGTTGATAGTACTACAGGCTCATTACGAACAACTCTAGACTCTATTGCACCTCTGAAAAAGAAGATAATTAAACAAAGGAGGTTAGCACCATGGTATAGCCAGCAGACTCGCAACTTAAAGCAAGAGGCACGTAAATCTGAACACAAATGGCGTGCCACTAAACTGGAAGAATCTCGTTTAGCCTGGCAAGATAATCTTAAAACATACAGGAAGGCTCTCCGTAGTGCCAGAGCAGCCTACTACTCTTCATTAATAGAGGAAAATAAGAACAACCCCAGGTTTCTCTTCAGCACTGTAGCCAGGCTAACAGAGAGCCACAGCTCTATTGAGCCATCCATTCCTTTAGGTCTAAGTAGCAATGACTTCATGAGCTTCTTTAATGATAAAATTATAACTATTAGAGACAAAATTCATCACCTCTTGCCCTCAACAGGCACTGATCTGCATTCTGATACAGCAAGTTTGGAAACAGCTGTAAAACCTGATATATATTTAGACTGTTTTTCTCCAATCGACCTTCATCAAATAACTTCAATAATTTCTTCATCTAAGTCGTCAACCTGTCTCTTAGATCCCATCCCAACCAGGCTGGTCAAGGATGTTTTACCTCTAGTTAGCCCTTCTTTATTGGATATGATTAATCTGTCTTTATTATCAGGATATGTACCACAGTCCTTTAAAGTAGCTGTAATTAAACCTCTTCTTAAAAAGCCCACTCTAGACCCAGAGGTTTTAGCCAATTACAGACCGATATCAAACCTTCCCTTTCTCTCTAAGATACTTGAGAAAGCTGTAGCCAATCAGCTGTGCGACTTTCTCCATAAGAACAGTTTATATGAGGATTTTCAGTCAGGATTTAGAGTGCATCATAGCACAGAGACAGCACTAGTCAAAGTTACAAACGACCTCCTAATGGCATCAGACAAAGGACTCATCTCTGTACTTGTCCTGTTAGATCTTAGTGCCGCATTTGACACCATTGACCATCAAATTCTTTTACAGAGACTGGAACATCAAATTGGCATCAAAGGAACCGCCCTAAGCTGGTTTAAGTCTTATTTTTTAGATCGTTCTCAGTTTGTTCTTGTCAATGATGAATCCTCCATGCATACCAAAGTTTGTCATGGAGTCCCACAAGGTTCTGTACTCGGACCACTTCTATTCAGTTTATATATGCTTCCTCTAGGGAACATTATTAGGAATCACTCCGTTAATTTTCATTGTTATGCCGACGACACCCAATTATATTTATCGATCAAGCCTGATGAAACCAATCAATTAACTAAACTCCAAGCATGCCTTAAAGATATAAAAAGTTGGATGACCTTCAATTTTCTGATGTTAAATTCAGACAAAACTGAAGTTCTTGTAATTGGACCCAAAAACATCAGAGACTCTCTCTCTAGAGACTTAGTTACCTTAGATGGGATCACCCTGGCCTCCAGCTCCACCGCAAAGAATCTTGGAGTTGTTTTTGATCAGGATTTGTCCTTTAATGTCCACATAAAACAAATTTCAAGGACTGCATTCTTCCATTTACGCAACATTGCCAAAATCAGACGCATTGTATCTCAAGCAGATGCAGAAAAACCAGTCCACGCATTTGTTACTTCTAGGCTGGACTATTGTAACTCATTGTTATCAGGCTGCTCCAATAAGTCTCTTAGGACTTTGCAGCTAATTCAGAATGCTGCTGCACGTGTTCTGACAGGAACCAAGATCAGAGATCACATCTCTCCCATTTTGGCTTCCTTGCATTGGCTACCTGTTAAATCTAGAATAGAATTTAAAATTCTTCTCCTTACATACAAAGCTCTTCATGGTCAGGCACCATCATATCTAAAAGAGCTCATAGTACCTTACTACCCCTCTAGAACACTGCGCTCTCAGAATGCTGGGTTCCTTGTAGTTCCTATAGTTTCCAAAAGTAGATTGGGAGCCAGAGCTTTCAGCTATCAAGCTCCTCTTCTGTGGAACAAACTACCATTTTGGGTTCGGGAGGCAGACACGGTCAACACTTTTAAGAGTAAACTTAAGACTTTCCTTTTTGATAGAGCTTATAGTTAGGGCTGGCTCAGGTCATCCCTTAGTTATGCTGCTATAGGACTATACTGCCGGGGGACTCCTCCTTTCAGGGTTATGCCTAGCCAGGCATGGTATTGGTTGAAGATGCAGTCACATCTCCCTTTACTGAAAACCCCCTCTCTCTCTCTCTCTCTCTCTCTCTCTCTCTCTCTCTCTCTCACCATCACCACCACCATCTGTAAACATACATGTCTGTCATACATGTACATTAATGCATCTTACTAACTAAACCTCTTCCCCGGAGTTTCTGTGCTCTTTCGTCCAGCAGGTTCTCGTGGATCGTGACTGCTGCTGTGGTCCTGCATGACGTCCACTACATATATTATTACTGTCATTAATGTTACCAGATCTCCATTACAGTTTATAGTAACTTAGTTAATGATTTGCTGCTGCTGTGCATCTGTGTCTCTCTATCTCTATCACAGGTTCCACTGCTACTGTAATCATTTTATCATTCATTGTAATCCATTGTCATTCTTCATTGTAATTACACAAAATGTTTCTGTTGACTTGTTGACTGTACACGTGACATCTATTGCACGTCTGTCCGTCCTGGGAGAGGGATCCCTCCTCTGTGGCTCTTCCTGAGGTTTCTTCCACTTTTTTCCCTGTTAAAAGGGTTTTTTGTGGGCAAGTTTTTCCTCACTCGAACCGAGGGTCTAAGGACAGAGGGTGTCACTCCCTGTACAGACTGTGAAGCCCTCCGAGGCAAAATGTATTTTGCGACTTTGGGCTATACAAATAAAATTTGATTGATAAAAATTTGAAGATAAAATTAAAATAAACAAAGAATACAACAAATGAGACAAATGTAAAACAAACAACAAACAAATAACAAAACAAGAGAAAATTCTGCTTTTCAGTCATAATCGATTACAACAAAATTCAAAATTTTCTTCCATTTGTGAACAGGTTGAGTTGTACTGATGTTAATAACTCAAGTGGTTGATTCAGTGATAGGTGGTTTAAAAGAGTCTTGAGGCAAACAATCAAAATGCTTATGACAATGAGGACAACAGAACCAAGCAGGACAGTTACAAAAATTAAACAACCAATGTCTCTAACTTTTCCTTAAAAGTCAAACAAACCAATGGTTACCAGATTGTCTTGGCTGTATTATTCAGATTGTTGATCGTATAGCATTCAGTTTTGATGACAGCACAATTCTCCTTGAAACGCCAGTAGGAAATTTAATCTGGCATGGTTTGGTAAAGCCATCACTGTTACTGTCTGTTGTCTTCATGTTGTCTTTTGTGGTGAAAAATTGCAAGATCTTAAACTTCTTGGAAAAAGTTTCTTGTATGATCTAAGGTTACCATAACTCCATAAGATGGAAAGAGGGTAACAAAAATTATATAAATAGTGTTTGTGTGTGCGATTGGTGTGTGCCTGTGTATGTGTGCATACATGTGTGTGTGTGTGTCTCAAGTGACAACCTCTATGGCTGTAAAATGAAGCTCATGTGCCAAAACAGCAGTGGTTAGACATCTGCTTCAATCTTGCTACAGAATATGTCAACCTCCATATTCAGATGCTCAACCTTACAGCAAAACAATTTTACAAAAACATGCTTGCAACCTGGTAAAATAGTTACCTTGGTCACTGTAGCAATTTCCTGTTTAACTGTACTGAGGGTATATTTCATAGAACTTAATTCATGTTATATTAAGGCTTAAGGCTCAACATAATCAACAGCATGACTGTTTTGATTAACAGATAGGTGTTGTTACGAATGGCTTGTTTGAGCACTCAGTTATTGTTCAGTCCACTTCAGGTCCCCGATGATTCTTGTCTTAGCCCATGTTTAGAGTGGTCAGGAGGTGGTAGAGGCAAAACCGCAAGATGACGAGGGTCAGAGCCAACACAATGACCTTCACAACGGCTCTTCAGAAACCTGTTGGAGACGTCGCAGAGATGACATCCTTTCATCATACAGTCCATGGTATACCAGTTTCTTGGTATAGTAACAGGGTTAGGAGTGTGCTCGCGATAAGAGCAGTCGGCATGGAGTTGTTTGCAGAATGACTGTCCCGTTTGTTTGAAGTGTTACAGGAGTTTATGGGCAAAGCCATCAATAAGAGTCCATTTCCTGTACTGCATGGGATGGATCCAAATACATGCTTTCATGGTATCTGGAGGTTGTGGTATCTGAGGATTTTTTCTTACGAATAATCCGGTTGTTCCTCTGCTACTCTGATGTGGTTGTCCAACGTCTTCTTCTGGGCCTCTGGGCCTGCGTTGTCCTTCTGCTCCTCTGATGACTGTGGTTGTCAGACATCTTTTTCTGGGCTTTTGAGTCTGTGTTGCCCTTGAGGGGAGGAGATCTTTCCCAGGATGTGATCAACATCCTATGCCTCTGTTGGTGATGAGGAAGAAGACTCACAGGATGAAGAGTGAAGACCAACAGGATGAAGAAGGAAGACCCAAAGTGTGACGAAGGGTCTTGTCGATCTCTGGTGGAGGAGACGTTTTCTTCCATGGATGTGTGGATCCAGATGTAGTGGTCTTCACAGTCCACTGCCATGTTGGTGGTCAGGAGGAGGTGTTGGTGTTTTGTACCAACATGGCTTTCAGGCGTTCTTCCTTCAGAACTCTCTGATGCAGACTCAGTCCCCTAGATGGATGTAGTGGCACAGTTTCTCACTAGGAGAAGACTGGACAGCTTTTACTTGTCTGTGGAACAGCTGAACAGCAGAGGTTAGAGCAGAACAAAAACATTATGGCTTCAACCATGGCATGGAGATCCATATTCTTCATGCATAGCACTGAGTTGCTTGATATAGTCATTGGAGTGGATGCTGAACTCATTGACATTAAGGCCAGAAGTAACAGCATCGTCCATTTCAGACTTCTGTCTGAGTTGATGCTCTGTGGAATGTTGAATCTGGGAACAATGTCTTTCAGCAGGCATTTTCCTGTGGAAACAGTGTCAGTTTTCTTGCAATTCCTGGCTTCATGCCAGTTTGACGAAAACAAATACATACAAGAATTTTGTCATATCAATCACATTTTTTTTTTTTGCATATAGATAAAATCAATTTGCATCATTTCAAAAGGTTCCCGTGGGGAAGGATGTGTCGACACCGTTGTCTGTACGGTTGTACCTGGGTTATATGACAAATTAGGCATTTTTCACACTACTTTTGTGCATAGGTTGGAAATCCTGGAGCACCAGTCTACCAGTCTTTCAACATTATCAGACACATCCCCCCTTTAGCCACATGTGACAAGCTATGTGACATGTGAGCTAACCACGGGTACAGATGTGTGGGAGCCACAATGCGGCCGTCACTGTGGACCCACAGGTTATTTACATATTTACGACCATGAGAAAACCAAGACCATTGTTCCTTTACATCAGCAGCCTCCTGTAAAAGGCCACGTCAGTAGGATAAGCAAAAGTCATTAGCAGGTATAGGATAGAACCTCAACAGAAAAGACAATTCTAGCATTTCCCTTGGCTGCATGGTCAACCAAGGCATTGCCTGAAAAGATAGGGTCATTGGATTTGAAGTTAGCACCAGACTTAACAGCAGCAATAGGTGATGGTGGTTGGCATGCACCTAACAGTTCACCAATCTAACAGTGTTTTGCCATTTTTAATGGATGTCCCTGAGGATGTAATAATCCTCAGTTTTCCCATATTGTTAACAATCAATGCAGACACTGAAAATACATGGATACATACAGTATATGTATATATGGAATCTGTTATAATATGAACAGTTTGACCTTTTGCTGGTGATCAGTTCTCATTGGTGCATATATCTCAGCTACTTGGGCGGAGCTTGAGGATGGCAGGGCGATGCTTTTAATAATTGAAAAATGGTCACAAATTGCATACCCTGCATATGGCACTCCATTCTCTCTATGAGTAGAGCCATCAGTTTTAGAAAACAAAATCAGTTGTGAGAGAAGATTCTCTAGTGTCAGGGTAAGGTTTAGAGGAACATGTAATAACATGAGGTTATGGGGATCACACCATTCTCTGTAGGTACCAGTGTAGAGGGTTAAGAGGTTTTCCTCACTCGAACCGAGGGTCTAAGGACAGAGGGTGTCACTCCCTGTACAGATTGTGAAACCCTCCGAGGCAAAATGTATTTTGCGACTTTGGGCTATACAAATAAAATTTGATTTGATTTGATTTGAAGAATAGAGTTTTTGTGTGTGGCATGCTAAGAGATTGTTAGAACATATTTTCCTGTGTCATTCCTGTTAAACTCATGGTGAAAGTCTTCTTTCTACAGGGTCTAATCTATAGGAAAAATAAGCAATAGTTCTGTAAGAAGAGTTGAAAAATTATGGTTCTGGGTGAGAACAGGTAGATAAACCCACATTTCTCATGTATCATGTTCAAAAGGTTTGAAAGATTGGTCATAGTCTAGTCTATAGACTAAAAGAACCGAAAAGAATGCATTACAGAGGATAAGGCTGCTAACACCGCTGTGTTATCTAGGGTTGTCTAGAAATGCGAGATCTGGTGTATAATAGATAGTACACTAATTTACTAATTTAGATGACAAGCAAGTAGGCATATAGAAATACCTTTAACCTGTCAATTAAACTAATCAATCTATCTTTAAAACAAACTCTGTCTGCTTTTACAATTTAATAGGAAGAGCCTAGATCAAATTTGTTGGCCTTTCTGCTGGAGGTGCCATAGACAGGGTAGGCTTTGACTGGGTTGTTGCAATTTGCAATTTAGAAATTTTCTCACCAAATTGTGGCTCACCAATTAAAGAATTCCCAGTGCTTTTGTTTCAGGAAGGTGTCTTTGTCCAAGGTGTGAATGACTTCTAGTCCCACAGCTTGGTTTGAACTTCTTTTTCCTGAGTGCTCCTCTGCCATTTATCCTCCTTGCTCTGCCTGTGTAGTGAGACACTTCAAAAAACATTACATTTTGACCCATAAACAATACTCAACAATACAACAATACTTTTTGTAATCTCAGATTGTCGTTTTTTTTCAAAATAACCCTCTAAGATTAAAAAATAGAAGGCATTCCCTTTCACAGAGGTAACAGACAGACACACACGAAATGACAAACATCAACAAAAAATGACAAAACAGTTCTACAAATTAAATCTTTTGATTTAATCGTTTGTTTTGTTGCTTCCGGAAGACTTTTTAAAAGATTTTTTGTTTTGTTCTAGTTATTGCACTGTTTTAACTCTGCGTTGTGTTTTTTTATTTTTGTACATTAACTTCTTATTTTGATCTGTAAGCAAATCTTTTTGAGATTCTGCATTACGGCGCCTGCTTTCATCTCTCCAAATCTGAGAGAACGTAAGAGCTTGTTTCGATCTGGATGAGAACTTAATCTCTCCTTCAGATTTTCAAATCTGACCCGGTCAGATGACCCGTTTTGGGGAAATTTGAGAAGACCGTTATCTCAACACGTTACAACAAATTTAACAAAAACTCTTGGTACCACAATTATCATACATGTACTTCACGCGACCGGTAAATCCAACCTCAGACCTTCTACTAAGAAAACTTCCCATTGTCCTTTCAAATGATCCCTCCACACGCTTTCATAAACACTTACTCATACCTTCAAATCACTTGCTAAATCTTTCAATCAACATTCTACTCAGAAGACACAAGTCATTCCTATTCACGTAAGGAGAGCAAATCAGATCCCTACAGAAATGAAATATATCCCCAAGTATTGGGAGAGCGAGTCATCCCTGGGAGAGCGAATCAGATCCCTACTTCTTCCCACCAGCTGCTTTTCCATCAGGCCCCAGGCCTCTAGTGCCTCACTATCTTTAGTGTTCTCTTGGCACTCTCTGGACGTCTCTTCTAGTGTTCCCAACACTACCCGGGATGATTACAGTGTTCTAAATTACTGATCTTTAGTCACAAATCACACGTCGACTTCCAAAGAAAATAGAATCACAGAACTCATATATACCTGGTCTTTCACAAGATTCAACTATCTGGTCTTTCACAAGATTCAACTATCTGGTCTTTTCTATTTTCTGTAGTTCTAGCCAAGACCTTAATGTTACACCATTAGAAGAGCAAGTCAGATTCTAAGGTCAGGAAAAGGCAAACAATTTCAATCAAGACAGATTCTTAGATTTTGAAAATGCAACCATTCCTAAAACATATCAACCAGGGCAGAACTAATTCACAACCACACAGCAAACTTACGTAAAATTGGATGGCGTCAACTTCTTTGGGACTCCAGCTTCACAGACCTCCAACAACACACAGCAACAGGAATTGGGTTTTCAAAAGGGCCCCTTACCTCTTAGTTTAATTTGGATTCTCAGGTCGCTGGTGTGTTCTTGGTCTGCAAAGAGGAGTTTCCGTGGAAGTGTGTTGCCATCCGGGTCACGGCACCAAATTGTCGAAGAAATCATCGAGTCCAGTTGAGATGTTTGCTGTGGTGGTGTGTTTATTAAGGAAGCATGCCGGCACACTGGTGAACTGACGGTCACAGAGGGTATCTGATCCAGTGAGTTGACCCAGAGCAAATGAAATGGAACACTTTTATACAGAAAGACAACCGTGATCAAAGAATATGTAAAAGGGCAGGGACTGGGGGCCTTTGCATTAAGACCTGAAGTCGTCAAGTAAACAATAGACATCACCTGATTAGCGAGTCTGCACTGTCCCCAATGTATATTGTGATGATCAAGGAACCAACCTGGTAGGGGGGTAAGGGTTTCCCCTAGATATTACTTGATTTATCATTCATTGTAATCCATTGTCATTTTTCATTGTAATTACACAAAATGTTTCTGTTGACTTGTTGACTGTACACGTGACATCTATTGCACGTCTGTCCGTCCTGGGAGAGGGATCCCTCCTCTGTGGCTCTTCCTGAGGTTTCTTCCACTTTTTTCCCTGTTAAAAGGGTTTTTTGTGGGCAAGTTTTTCCTCACTCGAACCGAGGGTCTAAGGACAGAGGGTGTCACTCCCTGTACAGACTGTGAAGCCCTCCGAGGCAAAATGTATTTTGCGACTTTGGGCTATACAAATAAAATTTGATTGATTGATTGATTGATTGATTCAATTAGTCTATACTATGTTAAATGTGTATTTTCTTCATCACCTTTGACACAGTTAACCACTGCATCCTCCTATCTATTCACTCAAACATGGCCATCTCTGGTTAGGCTCTTTCCTGGTTTGAGTTCTACCTGACAGGGCGCTCGTTCTGTGTATCCTGGCTTGGACAGTTGTACACTTCTCATCACCTCACCACAGAGGTACCCCAGGGCTCATTGCTGGGGCCCCTTCTATTTGCTATCTACACCACCTCCCTGGGTCCTGTCATGCCGGTTTGCACTTTACAACATCAGAAAAAGCAGGCCTTACCTAACTTAACATGCTACTCAACTCCTGACACAAGCTGTTGTCATCTCAAGACTAGATTACTGTAATGTCCTCCTGACGGGCCTCCCAGCCTGCACAGTGAAACCCCCAGCCTGGTCTACAACCAACCCAAAAGGTCACGTTACCCTGCTGCTCATCAAGCTCCACTGGCTACCTGTTGCAGCCCGCATTAAATTCAAATTGCTAATGCTCACCTACAAAGTTGTCTCCAGTACTGCACCTACCTACTTGAACGCCCCTTATACAGGCATATGTTACCTCATGACCGTTGCGCTCCTTCAGTGAACTACGCCTGGCTCTCCCACCTGTTCTTTCAAGGCAATCCTTTTTTACTTTTCTCATCTGTTGTTCCCTGTTGGTGGAACGCACTACCAGTTCCTACCAAAGCAGGGACGTCCCTCTCCACCTTTAAAAAACTCCTGAAGACCCAGCTCTTCAGAAAGTATCTCCTCTCCTAGCACTACCAACAGCTGGACATGCTAAATCTATCCCTTTGAGAATTGTCACAGCACTTACTGCTGCACTAACACTTTCTGTACCTTGATTGTTCCCTTCTCTGTAAGTCGCTTTGGATAAAAGCATCAGCTAAATGACTAAATGTAATGTAAATAATGAGAACTGGCACATTGCATGGCAGACAATGCCATGAGTGTATTGCATGAGAGTATTTTTTTTAATTTTTAATTTTAAAACATATTGTGTATATATATTTATATTTTTAATACTTGATTTTCTTTATTTTCTTATATCTTTAAAGAATGTTTGTTATGCACCAATTTCACCAGAACAAATTACTTGTATTTGAAAAATCGTACTTGGCAATAAACGTTTTTCTGATTCTGATTCTGATTCTGAAATGTAAAGTGTAGAGTAAAAGTGCCTTGAATGGTCAGAAGACTACAAAGGTGTATAAATGCAGTCCATTTACCACACATAAGCTGGGTTTTTTAAAAGAAGAATGTACAGTAAGAATGTGCGTACTGCAGCCCCTACAAAACATAGCAAAATGTTTATTTAAATGAAAATGGTGGTAGGTTGAACACCCTGTTATGTACGCAAGTGTACTGCTTTTTTAATAAGGTGAGATTTATTTACACGTTTGATTACCAAAGTAGGTATACAGTACTGAATACAAACTGATGGCTACCTGGGAAGACAAAACGTTTTTTAAAAATTTGAAAATCAATAATATGGCAAAATGGTCAGCAGAAATGTCAAAAATACAGTTTCTAGTGTCATTCAGTGTTGGTGAGAGCCTAGTTATGGTCACTTTTACAATCACAGTTCAGTATTAGGCATAAGTTGACATGACATGACATTTTTATGCAGATGTTACATAATTTTGCAGTGTTTGTGAAGCAGTTTGTTTGTGTTTTGTGTTTGTGAAGTACTTACAAGATTCACTTGTATGATTGCCACAATGTTTGTGTGTATTTGTGTCAGTAAAGCACATACATACTGTAAATAGAGGATAAACTATCTTAAGAAGTGAAGTGTAATATACATATATTCAGTGACATCTGCCTGTGTTTCAGTTTATGATTTGACTTTAGTCTTATGTTATTATACAAGTCCCAAGAGATGGTATACTGCTGTTGCTGACGTACTACGGTAAGTGTATTCTGTCACTTCCAGTTATCGGTGTTACTGCCACGGTGCTCTCTGCTCTGCTCACATCAGCGATTATCTACATATCTCTACACTATCCTTAGACTTGTTGTGCAGGTCTCTAAACTTTAGTAACCACAATCCGATACTTTTAACAGTTTCTGTTAGTCACACTAACTAGCCTAGCTATAGCAATGGCTTCTCTCTGCTCTCCTCCTCTCTCCTGCCCGGTGTGCCGCATGTTTAGCTACTCCTCGTCCTCCTTTAGCGATAACGGTACTTGTAATAAATGTAGTTTATTTGTAGCTTTGGAGGCAAGGCTCAGTGATTTAGAGGCACGGTACCGCACCACCGAACAGTCAGTAGCTGCTATAGTTAGCAAGTCCCCTGTAGCCGATGCGGTACCACCGAAGGTAGCTTCAGCTAGCCGTCCCCCGGCAGTTACCGAGCAGCCGAGAGGCTGGGTGACTGTCCGAAAGAGGCATAGCCCCAAACTGAAGCCCACGGTACACCACCAACCGCTCCACGTTTCTAACAGATTTTCCCCGCTCAGCGACACACCCGCTGAGAGGCCAACTCTGGTCATTGGCAGCTCCATTTTACGAAACGTGAAGTTAGCGACGCCAGGGGCCATAGTTAAATGCATCCCGGGGGCCAGAGCAGGCGACATCGAGTCTAATTTAAAACTGCTGGCTAAAGATAAACGTAGAGTGTTAAAAATCCCAAGTCTCCACCTCACCTGTCTCCTCCTCACCTGCCTCATCAAATCAAATCAAATCAAATTTTATTTGTATAGCCCAAAGTCGCAAAATACATTTTGCCTCAGAGGGCTTCACAATCTGTACAGGGAGTGACACCCTCTGTCCTTAGACCCTCGGTTCGAGTGAGGAAAAACTTGCCCACAAAAAACCCTTTTAACAGGGAAAAAAGTGGAAGAAACCTCAGGAAGAGCCACAGAGGAGGGATCCCTCTCCCAGGACGGACAGACGTGCAATAGATGTCACGTGTACAGTCAACAAGTCAACAGAAACATTTTGTACAATTAAAATGAAAAATGACAATGGATTACAATGAATCACAGGAACCTGTGATAGAGATAGAGAGACACAGATGCACAGCAGCAGCAAATCATTAACTAAGTTACTATAAACTGTAATGGAGATCTGGTAACATTAATGACAGTAATAATATATGTAGTGGACGTCATGCAGGACCACGGCAGCAGTCACGATCCACGAGAACCTGCTGGACGAGAGAGCACAGAAACTCCGGGGAAGAAGTTTAGTTAGTAAGATGTGCTAACATGCATTAATGAGACATGTATGACAGACATGTATGTTTACAGATGGTGGTAGAGAGAGAGAGAGAGAGAGAGAGAGAGAGAGAGAGAGAGAGAGAGAGAGAGAGAGGGTTTTCAGTAAAGGGAGATGTGACTGCATCTTCAACCAATACCGTGCCTGGCTAGGCATAACCCTGAAAGGGGGAGTCCCCCGGCAGTATAGTCCTATAGCAGCATAACTAAGGGATGACCTGAGCCAGCCCTAACTATAAGCTCTATCAAAAAGGAAAGTCTTAAGTTTACTCTTAAAAGTGTTGACCGTGTCTGCCTCCTGAACCCAAAGTGGTAGTTTGTTCCACAGAAGAGGAGCTTGATAGCTGAAAGCTCTGGCTCCCAATCTACTTTTGGAAACTATAGGAACTACAAGGAACCCAGCATTCTGAGAGCGCAGTGTTCTAGAGGGGTAGTAAGATACTATGACAGGGGTCATCAACTACATTTGTCCAAGGGCCAGAATTTTTCTCGGCAGACACTATCAGGGCCAGACGCTCTCGTAAAATTAAATTAATATTGTATCCTAAGTAATATAATATTATTTCATATATCAATTGGCCTTTGAAATGTATGTTATTTTTTAGCCTTTGTCAGCGTTAACAGACTCATATTACCTGTACGGTAGCAAGCCACTAGGGGGCGAAAACGATAATTTAGGCTTCATATTCATGAGGCTGTCAACTTCTAACGTGGGGAAGGTGATGCGGCTAATCACAGTGAACTGCTTGACATCCAGGCCGCTGGTGACATGAAGCCTGTTCTCCGTGGTGCTGAACGCTTGAGCGCCTTTTGGGTGGCTCGTCCCCAAAAGTATGACACACTGAAGACACTGGCCATGTATGTGCTCACGATGTTCGGATCAACATACACCTGTGAAGTTGTGAAAAATGAACTAGGACTGCAGGCGCATAAGGCAGGCATAACAGCTGTCAAGCCCGATGTTAAAAAGATAAGTGTCGGAGGGGAAATGTCACTTCCCCCATTAAACAAACGTGAGTATTTCAGTCTTGTGATTTTCTTGGTTTTACTTTGTATTTATTTGTTGAATCACAGGCTACTTTAATTTGATGTAAAGAGTAACATTTCTCATAACTGACGGCCTGACGCTTTTATTTGTCGTTTGTATCTATTTGCTGATGTGCAAAGCTTGTACTTACCATGCTCTTCTCTGTTATATTGACGGTTGTTATTAAGACGCTGCAATAGTGCGCTATTGTGTGGGGAAATGAAGCCCAAGAAAGGACAATTTTGACAGACGTGAAACAATAAAAGAGAAACGCGTTTATCGTCATTTTTTTGATTGGAGGCGGGCTATAGCACAAGCTACTTTTCAGAGGGCGTTTGTTTCATTTCACTTAAAGAAAAATGTAGAAACGTACTTTGTCCTCTTCACCGGGCTATTCCTGAATCCAGTAATATTCTGGGGGCCAGATGGAAAGCTCTGGCGGGCCGCATGTGGCCCGCGGGCCGCCAGTTGACGTTCACTGTACTATGAGCTCTTTTAGATATGATGGTGCCTGACCATGAAGAGCTTTGTATGTAAGGAGAAGAATTTTAAATTCTATTCTAGATTTGACAGGTAGCCAATGCAAGGAAGCCAAAATGGGAGAGATGTGATCTCTGATCTTGGTTCCTGTCAGAACACGTGCAGCAGCATTCTGAATTAGCTGCAAAGTCCCCAGAGACTTATTGGAGCAGCCTGATAACAAAGAGTTACAATAGTCCAGCCTAGAAGTAACAAATGCGTGGACTAGTTTTTCTGCATCTGCTTGAGATACAATGCGTCTGATTTTGGCAATGTTACGTAAATGGAAGAATGCAGTCCTTGAAATTTGTTTTATGTGGACATTAAAGGACAAATCCTGATCAAAAACAACTCTAAGATTCTTTACGGTGGAGCTGGAGGCCAGGGTGATCCCATCTAAAGTAACTAAGTCTCTAGAAAGAGAGTTTCTGATGTTTTTGGGTCCAATTACAAGAACTTCAGTTTTGTCTGAATTTAACATCAGAAAATTGAAGGTCATCCAACTTTTTATATCTTTAAGGCATGCTTGGAGTTTAGTTAACTGATTGGTTTCATCAGGCTTGATCGATAAATATAATTGGGTGTCGTCGGCATAACAATGAAAATTAACGGAGTGATTCCTAATAATGTTCCCTAGAGGAAGCATATATAAACTGAATAGAAGTGGTCCGAGTACAGAACCTTGTGGGACTCCATGACAAACTTTGGTATGCATGGAGGATACATCATTGACTGAGAACTGAGAACGATCTAAAAAATAAGACTTAAACCAGCTTAGGGCGGTTCCTTTGATGCCAATTTGATGTTCCAGTCTCTGTAAAAGAATTTGATGGTCAATGGTGTCGAATGCAGCACTAAGATCTAACAGGACAAGTACAGAGATGAGTCCTTTGTCTGATGCCATTAGGAGGTCGTTTGTAACTTTGACTAGTGCGGTCTCTGTGCTATGATGCACTCTAAATCCTGACTGAAAATCCTCATATAAACTGTTCTTATGGAGAAAGTCACACAGCTGATTGGCTACAGCTTTCTCAAGTATCTTAGAAAGAAAGGGAAGGTTTGATATCGGTCTATAATTGGCTAAAACCTCTGGATCTAGAGTGGGCTTTTTAAGAAGAGGTTTAATTACAGCTACTTTAAAGGACTGTGGTCCTGATAATAAAGACAGGTTAATCATATCCAATAAAGAAGGGCTAACTAGAGGTAAAACATCCGTGACCAGCCTGGTTGGGATGGGATCTAAGAGACAGGTTGACGACTTAGATGAAGAAATTATTGAAGTTATTTGATGAAGGTCGATGGGAGAAAAACAGTCTAAATATATATCAGGTTTTACAGCTGTTTCCAAACTTGCTGTATCAGAATGCAGATCAGTGCCTGTTGAGGGCAAGATCACTGCCACACCTACCTGGACCACACCCCTAATCCTATATAACCCGGCCCTTCAGCCCTTTGACCCCCCCTCTTTTCCCTCCAAACAATCTACAAGAACAAAAGGACACTGGCTGTGAGTTTTATGGACATTCATTAATTTAATGATTCATTTGGTTGATATTACATATTGTTTGGAGATTTACTGATTGTTTGTGTTTCATTATACTAGATTCCTGAGTTTAATCCTTTTCTAAAGAGAGAAAGTAAGAGTGGATGCATTATTGATGTAAGTCTAAGACCACCTAATTTTCTTATTGTGTATTTGATACTTGCTAGATTGTAATACTTCCTTTATCATTTTTGTATAGACAAAATCATCCACCATTACCCCATCACCAATTACCATTCACTTCTTGGAAATAAATATTGGAACTTGGAAAGCTGCCTGGATCCTGTGTTAAATGTGCACTCAACATATGATGTTCAGTGAACCACGGACATTATAGTTTACAGTTTTTTCATAGATATAGTAAGATTGTTATTCACGTCAGCGGTAATGACACCCGGTTACACCAATCGGAGGTCACTAAAATTAATGTGTCATCGGTGTGTGCATATGCCAAAATGATGTCGGACTCCGTAGTTTTCTCTGGACCCCTGCCCAATGTGACCACTGATGACATGTATAGCCGCATGTCGTCATTCCACCGCTGGCTGTCGAGGTGGTGTCCAGCAAACGATGTGGGCTTCATAGATAATTGGACACCTTTCTGGGGAAAACCTGGTCTGATTAGGAGAGATGGCATCCATCCCACTTTGGATGGAGCAGCTCTCATATCTAGAAATATGGCCAAGTTTATTAGTCGACCAAAACTGTGACAGCCCAGAGTTGAGACCAGGAAGCAGAGATGCAGTCTTACACGCTTCTCTGCGCCTCCATTAGAGCAGCTGCCCACCCAGTCCTCTATTATAGAGACTGTGTCTGTCCTCCGTCCACCTACATTATTTAAAGATAAAACAAACAGAAGAGGAGTTCATCATAAAAACTTAAAAATTAAATCAACATCTCCAACAGTCCAAAATAAGATAATTAAATGTGGACTCCTGAATATCAGGTCCTTGTCCTCTAAAGCTGTTTTAGTCAATGAATTAATATCTGATTATGATATTGACCTTTTTTCCCTGTTAAAAGAGTTTTTTGTGGGCAAGTTTTTCCTCACTCGAACCGAGGGTCTAAGGACAGAGGGTGTCACTCCCTGTACAGATTGTAAAGCCCTCCGAGGCAAAATGTATTTTGTGACTTTGGGCTATACAAATTTGATTTGATTTGATTTGATTTGATTTATTTTGTCTTACTGAAACCTGGCTGCAGGAGGATGAATATGTTAGCTTAAATGAATCCACTCCTCCCAGTCATTGTAATACTCATATTCCTTAAATTTGGCTACAGCAAATTTATTTATATATGTGGTGTAGCCGAATCGTTTTAGATCCTACATTCCCTGAAGGCAATGTGATAGGGGAAGGTCTCTAGCCTTTTGGTTGAGCTGTCTGTCATGATTCCACACCCCTCTCAGTTGATGCCACGCCCCCCACGCTAGATTTGGGTCAAAAGTCTGAAACTGAAAAAGAAAGATCTGAAACTGAATATATATTTTTTTAACTGTAAAAAACAAGATCTGAATCTGAAAAGATAAAACTTGCAACTGAAAGAAACATATGAAAGTGAAAAATGAAAATAAATAATTTATTCAAAAGAATTACCAGAGTTGATCATAATTGTATTTAACCTGAAAAAAAAAAAAATGTGTACACTTATTTTTATTTTGAATACGTTGCTGTATTTTTCAAAATTCAAGATCAAAACTTGAAATTTCAGTTTCAGATTTTATGTTTTCAAGTACAAAACTTTGGACCCTAATCTAGCTCCATACAGCTCCACCGTAAAGAATCTTGGAGTTGTTTTTGATCAGGATTTGCCCTTTAATGTCCACATAAAACAAATTTCAAGGACTGCATTCTTCCACTTACGTAACATCGCCAAAATCAGACGCATCGTGTCTCAAGCGGATGCAGAAAAACTAGTCCATGCATTTGTTACTTCTAGGCTGGACTATTGTAACTCTTTGTTATCAGGCTGCTCCAATAAGTCTCTTAGGACTTTGCAGCTAATTCAGAATGCTGCTGCATGTGTTCTGACAGGAACCAAGATCAGAGATCACATCTCTCCCATTTTGGCTTCTTTGCATTGGCTACCTGTTAAATCTAGAATAGAATTTAAAATTATCCTCCTTACATACAAAGCTCTTCATGGTCAGGCACCATCATATCTAAAAGAGCTCATAATACCTTACTACCCATCTAGAACACTGCGCTCTCAGAATGCTGGGTTCCTTGTGGTTCCTATAGTTTCCAAAAGTAGATTGGGAGCCAGAGCTTTCAGCTATCAAGCTCCTTGACTTTGGGTTCAGGAGGCAGACACGGTCAACACTTTTAAGAGTAGACTTAAGACTTTCCTTTTTGATAGAGCTTATAGTTAGGGCTGGCTCAGGTCATCCCTTAGTTATGCTGCTATAGGGCTAAACTGCCAGGGGACTCCCCCGCCCTCCCTCTCTCCCTCCCTCCCTCTCTCTCTCTCTCAGGGTTATGCCTAGTCAGGCAAGGTATTGGTTGAAGATGCAGTCACCTCTCCCTTTACTGAAAACTCATTCATTGTCATTCTATCATTCATTGTACAATATGTTTGTGTTGATTTGTTCTGTACACGTGACATCTATTGCACGTCTGTCCGTCCTGGGAGAGGGATCCCTCCTCTGTGGCTCTTCCTGAGGTTTCTTCCACCTTTTTCCCTGTTAAAAGGGTTTTTTGTGGGCAAGTTTTTCCTCACTCGAACCGAGGGTCTAAGGACAGAGGGTGTCACTCCCAGATTGTAAATGTGTTTTGTGAATTTGGGCTATACAAATACAATTTGATTTACCATGATACCATGACTGGTTGGGCTCTAAGCAACAAGTAGCCTGCAATGGCTCTCCAAATATTGTGATGCGTGTGTAATGTGTAGGCATTATACTGATCAGATCTGCCGAACAGATTTTGACCATCCTTCAATCAATCAATCAAACTTTATTTGTATAGCACTTTTCATACAAAACAAAATGTAACACAAAGTGCTTCACACAAAAACATAAAACATAAAAACAAGCAAACATTCTCCACCCATCCCCAACTCTCCACCCCAACACCCACAGCCCAACCCCAATTCTCCACCCCTGACCCTCCATCCCACCCATCCCACTATGAACAAAGCACAAACTGAGGAAGCGCCATCTTATCGTCAAGTAGTGAGGAAACACTGGAGGCAGGTAAGAAATGAATTAGTTAAAAATAAATAAAATAGAATAATATAAAACACAAATAATAACAGTAGTAATAAATAATAATAATAAGTAATAAAGCTAGATAAAAAAGATAAAACATAAATAAATACATAATTAGAAAGTAAACATAATAAAATATATAGATATATAGATAGATAGCTTAAATAATGGATAATATATATATATAAATAGACAAATAAATAATAGCAAATAAATAAATAAAAGAGAAAATGTTGTAACATTAAAATGCATGAGTAGAAAAATATTTAAAAATGGTTCAAGTAAAAGCCAAATTAAAAAGATAAGTTTGCTCTTAAAAACATGAACATTCTGTGATGCCCTCAGGTCTTCAGGGAGGCTGTTCCACAGACGTGGACCACAGTGAGAAAATGATGCCTCACTGTGGGTTTTCGTTCTGACTTTTGGTATTATTAAAAGGCCACTCCCAGAAGACCTGAGGGTCCTCGAGGGTTCATAGGGTAAAAGTAAATCAGATAAATAGGCTGGACTAAGACCATTAATAGATTTATAAACCAGTAAAAGAATCTTAAAATTGATTCTGAAGCGCACAGGCAGCCAATGCAGAGACTTTAAAATGGGTGTAATGTGTGCTCTCTTTCTGGTCTTCGTCAACAGACGAGCAGCTGAATTTTGTAATAACTGTAATTGATGTCATTTTTTGTTAGGTAGACCAGAAAGAAGAGTGGTACAATAGTCAATTCTACAAGTAATAAAAGCATGCATTAATGTCTCCTTCATAGATGTACAGTGTTGAGTACATTTAAAAATAATTTGTATGATGCTTGAAGAAAGAAAGAAAGAAAGAAAGAAAGAAAGAAAGAAAGAAAGAAAATGTATGTGTGAGGAGTGGGAGGTTGTAACCTCTGTTAGCAGCCTTTTCTGCAGGACAACATTCAAACCCCCATCTGAGCTTCTTTGAGGGGTCAAGCCTGGCCTTCAACCAGCACAAACAGAATAGCTAATGAGAGGCAGCAGAGAAAATGTCATTCCTTAAAATTTTATCATTCCACATGCCAGACAAATTTTTGCATTCCATGCTCCCAATTAGAGACTGAGATATATATATAAAAATGATTGCCTGAACAGCACCAAAATACCCTGCAAGGACAAATTTAATCAAAATCAAAAATGTTCTGCTATAGATAATTTAATATCATATGTCTCTGTATCATTTATATACAATGTTATTGTTTCTTACACGCACAAAAACAGAATGAAATATCCACACACATAAATCCTGTTTAATGGCACAAGTACTGTAATGTAGAAGAATGCAGAAGATAGATTGTAATAAATAACACATAATTGTTCTGGATGAATTGCACCATCCCCACTTTATGCTGTGCTATACTGTCTCCTTTCTTTAAACATAAAGATTTATACTGTATTATTCAATAACAATTATTTATTTCCATAAAAACTGCACTGCACATCCACTGCCACAATGAAATGTAATAAATTCTTCTTAGAAGCACAACTATAACTTGTAATGTAGAAAGTCTTAATTTTCATACTATAAGTTATTGTTGCTATGTGCATAAACTTACCTGGATGTGTCTCATTCTTTACTGTGAAAGCTGTTAAAAGTGCAGGTCCCTTCCAGTTGATAGGTCACAGCTTGAAGAGAAACCAGTAGGGAGCAGACATTCATACTGAATGATGAAAGGAGAGTGAAGACTAACATACGTCAGATGAGAGTGAAAGGCAAGCCTATGGCAGCTGAGAAAC
Source organism: Argyrosomus regius (assembly GCA_946959425.1). Taxonomy (NCBI): domain Eukaryota; kingdom Metazoa; phylum Chordata; class Actinopteri; family Sciaenidae; genus Argyrosomus; species Argyrosomus regius. The sequence continues at coordinate 28,892,603 of OX336890.1, read as the reverse complement.
AGGAAGCACACAGCCAATGACAGAGCATCCTATTGTGAGCAGCCACAGAGCAGACATTGATCTTTGGTAAAGAAGTTGCGCAGTTAAGACTCATATTCAGACTTTTGATTTGTTGAATGACAATAGCGCTGCCGACGTCAGCAGAAAGTTCAAGGCTGTAGACAGAATTATTTTGGTGAATATTGCGTAACAGAGAGCTTCACTCACTTCATGAACATATTACCATATTCAGAAGTCATTGACAGCGAAAGGCAACAAAAAAATATGTCTGTCAGTCAGAGTCAGTATGATGAAGTGCTCAAATTAAGTGTTCTGGTGTTCTTTCCCTCATATGGATTAATCTCTCCCATGTCATGATTTGCTGTACTTCTATAGACATTATAGGGCTTTTCACACACCACATTCAGCTCTGGAGCCAAGGTTAAAGTATGACTCAGACTAACTCATGTGTACAAGGTGCTTTCAGACAGAGCAGGCTGTTTAGGTTATCCAAATGTAAAACTTCAGCCTCCTCTATTTAACTGCAGGATGAGATGTACTTTTCACCTTATGCTTGTACTTTCTTGTGTCCTCTCTTGACCCGCAAATTTTACTCCCTCCACCATAATCGAGGATCTTCCAGTTCCTTAAATGCACCTTGAGAAGACGAAGAGAGAGAAGGCTTCTGTGGGAGCTAAGAGTGAGGAAACATAAATGTATCATATGCAGAAGTCTTTTATCAAGGGGTGTGGGTGTGATGTAAAAACACTCATACAGTCATGGACGAAAGTATTGGCACCCCTGGAATTTTTCCCAAAAATGCACCATTTCTCCCAGAAAAGTGTTGAAATAACAAATGTTTTGATACACACATGTATATTTCCTTTAAGTGCATTGGAACAACACAAAAAAGCGGAAAAAACCCCCGAAATTTGACATCATTTTACACAAAACTCAACCCAAAATTGGGTTGGACAAAATTGTTGGCACCCTCAACTTAATATTTGGTTGCACACCCTTTGGAGAAAATAACTGAAACCAATAGCTTCCTATTACCATCAACAAGCTTCCTACACCTCTCTACTGGAATTTTGGACCACTCTTCTTTTGCAAACTGCTCCAGGTCTCTCAGATTTGAAGGGTGCCTTCTCGCAACAGCAATTTTGAGATCTCTCCATAGGTGTTCTGTGAGATTTAGATCCGGACTCATTGCTGGCCACTTCAGAATTCTCCATTGCTTTGTCTCCAACATTTCTGGGTGCTTTTTGAGGTATGTTTTGGGTCATTGTCCTGCTGGAACACCCATGACCTCTGACGCAGACCCAGCTTTCTGACACTAGGCCCTACCTTACAGGCCAAAATCTTTTGATAGTCTCCAGATTTCATGATTCCTTGCACACAGTCAATGCACCCAGTGCCAGAGGCAGCAAAACAACCCCAAAACATCTTTGAACCTCCATAATGTTTGACTGTATGTACCGTGTTCTTTTCTTTGTAGGCCTGATTCCGATTTCTGTAAACAGTAGAATGACGTGCTTTGCTAAAAAACCTCATAGTCTCATCTGTCCACAAAACGTTCTCCCAGAAGGATTGAGGCTTACTCAGGTACATTTTTACAAACAGCAGTCTGGCTTTTTTATGTCTCTGTGTCAGAAGTGGGGTTCTCCTCGGTCTCCTGCCATAGCGCCTCATCTCATTCAGATGACGACATATGGTTCGAGCTGACACCGTTGCACCCTGAGTCTGCAGGACAGCCTGAATTTGTGTGGAAGTTGACTGAGGTCGTTTACCCACCATTTGAATTATCCTGCGTTACATTCTTTCGTCATTTTTTCTCTTCTCCATGCTTGGTGTGGCACACACAGGCACACAACACAAAGGTTGAGTCAACTTTTATACACTCTAACTGGCTTCAGGTTTGATATCCATATTGCCAGCACCTGTTACTTGCTACAGGTGAGTTTAAATCAACATCTACTGTAAACATACATGTCTGTCATACATGTACATTAATGCATCTTACTAACTAAACTTCTTCCCCGGAGTTTCTGTGCTCTTTCGTCCAGCAGGTTCTCGTGGATCGTGACTGCTGCTGTGGTCCTGCATGACGTCCACTACATATATTATTACTGTCATTAATGTTACCAGATCTCCATTACAGTTTATAGTAACTTAGTTAATGATTTGCTGCTGCTGTGCATCTGTGTCTCTCTATCTCTATCACAGGTTCCACTGCTACTGTAATCATTTTATCATTCATTGTAATCCATTGTCATTTTTCATTGTAATTACACAAAATGTTTCTGTTGACTTGTTGACTGTACATGTGACATCTATTGCACGTCTGTCCGTCCTGGGAGAGGGATCCCTCCTCTGTGGCTCTTCCTGAGGTTTCTTCCACTTTTTTCCCTGTTAAAAGGGTTTTTTGTGGGCAAGTTTTTCCTCACTCGAACCGAGGGTCTAAGGACAGAGGGTGTCACTCCCTGTACAGATTGTGAAGCCCTCCGAGGCAAAATGTATTTTGCGACTTTGGGCTATACAAATAAAATTTGATTGATTTGATTGATCTCATGCTTGAAATGAAATTATTTACCCATAGTTTTAATAGGGTGCCAATAATTTTGTCCAGGCCATTTTCGGAGTTTTGTGTAAAATGATGTCAAATTTGGCTTTTTTCTTCCGCTTTTTTGTGTTGTTCCAGTACACTTAAAGGAAATATACATGTGTGTACCAAAACATTTGTAATGTCAACACTGGGAGAAACGGTGCATTTTCGGGAAAAATTCCAGGGGGGGCAATACTTTCGTCCATGACTGTATGTGTCGCACAGGGTTGTTGTTTTTTTAATCACATATACAGAAATGTTCATACAATGCACAATTTTTTTTTCAAAGTGATAAAACATCCGTCCCCTCCAAATAGCCACACCTACCAACTAGGGCTGAACGATATGGACAAAATTTCATATCTCGATATTCATGCCAGATATCTTGATATCGATACGATACGATATGACTACGGGTTCGGTGAAAACCAAGCATTTTTCAGAAAAATAAAAACATCATAATACAAAAGAATGTGGAAAGTGTAGTTTTATTGATTGATTGTAATACACTCTTCGTGCAGCACGCGATGGTGTTGTTTCAGGTGGTGAAACATGTTTGTTGTGCTACCTTGCTTCGTCGCAATTTTCGCCAAGCACGACCTGCACAACACCTCGCTCTGGTTGACATAATCCTTTTTAAATCCAAAATACCTCATTATCTTCCGAACTCATGTCACTTTTCTTTCTTTCTTTTTGATTTCCCCGGTGTGTATGTCGTGTGTGTGTGCGTCTCAGTCTCCGTCTCCCTCACTCCCGCCCTCCTATGTTTGTCATTGGTTGGGTTCAGCTGTCGATCCACAGCGAGCATGAAATAAGGTTTGTGGTTGGCTGGCCGTAGTGGTGCATTCAAGGGCAATCGTAAAAATGATGTTTATTGTGACTGCCAGAGCTGTACATGCAGGGCGAGCGCGGGGGGAAATCTATATCGTTTATATCGTTGCTTTTTCGATATTAATATCTTGAATGTTCATATCTCGATATAGATACGATATCAATATATCGTTCAGCCCTACTACCAACCATAATTCCTAAGGAGTATTGTTCCTGGAGTATCAAGGTCTAGACAGGACACGATGTCCCTTAACCACTGAGCATGAGTGGATGGGGCAGCATCCCTCCATCTTAGTAGTACTGCACGCCTAGCCAGAAGAGAGGCAAAGGACAGTGTGCAGCTTTTGGTTGGAAAACATCTCTCCAGTATCTTTCCAGGCTAGGACAAGTCCAAAACATGTGGCTGAGTGAAGCCTCACCTCTCTTACATTTGTCAAACAAGGGATCACCATCTGAGCAGATATGAGATTTTGACTTAAGATATATGAGCCCTGTGCACCACCTTAAACTATAACAGGCAGTGACGTGCACAGAGAGATGTTGAATTTACCAGCCTGAAAATGGAATTCCATACATCGTTTGACAGTGAGAAGTTTAAATCCTGCTCCCAGGCAGTTTTAATTTTGTACAGAGGAGCCTGTTTTATGCACATCAGTTCATAGATCAAAAAAGTTTTATTTGTATAGCCCAAAGTCGCAAAACACATTTTGCCTCGGAGGGCTTTACCATCTGTACAGGGAGTGACACCCTCTGTCCTTAGACCCTCGGTTCGAGTGAGGAAAAACTTGCCCACAAAAAACCCTTTTAACAGGGAAAAAAGTGGAAGAAACCTCAGGAAGAGCCACAGAGGAGGGATCCCTCTCCCAGGACGGACAGACGTGCAATAGATGTCACGTGTACAGAACAAGTCAACAGAAACATTTTGTACAATTACAATGAAAAAATGACAATGGATTACAATGAATGATAAAATGATTACAGTAGCAGTGGAACCTGTGATAGAGATAGAGAGACACAGATGCACAGCAGCAGCAAATCATCAACTAAATTACTATAAACTGTAATGGAGATCTGGTAACATTAATGACAGTAATAATATATGTAGTGGACGTCATGCGGGACCACAGCAGCAGTCACGATCCACGAGAACCTGCTGGACGAGAGAGCACAGAAACTCCGGGGAAGAAGTTTAGTTAGTAACATGCATTAATGTTACCATCTGTAAACACATGTCTGTCATACATGTGTATGACAGACATATGTTTACAGATGGTGGTGGTGATGGTGAGAGAGAGAGAGAGAGAGAAGAGAGAGGGTTTTCAGTAAAGGGAGATGTGACTGCATCTTCAACCAATACCGTGCCTGGCTAGGCATAGATGACCGATATTAAGCCCTTGCGCGATGGGTGCAGACCAAGCGACACAACGGCGCTGGTTGCAGTGGTTGCCTCAGGGAAACTAGGTATCTGAGAATAGAGAAAGTGTCTTGCCTGCAGGTATCTGAAAAAATGGGTATTCGGTAGGCTGAACTTTTCAGACAATTGTGCAAATGATGCAAAGTTATTACCAATAAAAAGATCTTTAAATTTCTCGATGCCCCTTCTGCGCCATTCTTGAAATGCAGAATCAGGACATCATTAAAGGACCTGAGCCTCCTCAGGAAGTAAAGCAGACTCAGGCCCTTCTTGTAGATGGTCTCTGTGTTAGTGGACCAGTCCAGTTTGTTGTCCAGTGTGACACCTAAGTAAATGGAAATGGAAAATGGACTATACTTATATAGCGCCTTTCTAGTCTTCCGACCACTAAAAGCGCTTTACAGTACGTATCTCATTCACCCATTCACACACATTCACACACATTCATACACTGATGGCATCGGCTGCCATGCAAGGTGCCAACTGCTCATCAGTTTGAGGAGCTAACCATTCATACACATTCACACACCGATGGTGCAGCCTTCGGGAGCAATTTGGGGTTCAGTATCTTGCCCAAGGACACTTTGACATGCAACCGGCGATCGAACCGCCGATCTTCTGATTGGTGGACGACCCACTCTACCTCCGAGCCACAGCCGCCTTGAGTACTTGTATGATGACACTATATCCACATCCGTCCCACCGATGCTGACAGGAGAGGGCAGGGGCTTGTTCCTCCTGAAGTCCACCACCATCTCCTTTGTCTTTGCCATGTTGAGCTGCAGGTGGTTCTCCCCACACCACTTCACAAAGCAGTCGACCAGGTCCCTGTACTCAGCCTCCCTCCCGCCCTCAACACACCCCATAATGGTCGTGTTGTTATAAAAATTTGGATTATACTGGGGTTCAGATGTTTTTAAATCATATAATGTATGTGTGTGTATTCCTATTACATTACCTATTCCTATTACATACACTCTTACATGTCTTGTGGGCACTTCCCATTATTTGCGTTTTTGCTGAGGCTGCCATAAAGTTCAACTTTATGTATAAGTTGAGGAAGTTCAGAACAGAACAAGGGTCGGAGACAGGTCGGGGAGGTGTCTTTAGACTAAGGGATATTCTGCTGACTTCTGATTAGACTTAGAGAACTGAGAAAGACGTTATGATGCTATCTGTATCTATGGGGAGGTGTCCGGGACAGCCCATTAGAGAGTGTATAAGAACTAATTGTCAAGGCTCTTCGAGGAGCCTTTTTCTCTGTAACCCCTCCTGTGTGTTGCACTGTTAAACGCTCCTTCTTGTACAAGAATAATAAATTCAACTTAAACTTTGATGCTTCGAATCCAGTCTTCTTTATTGAAGGGTCATTTGAAAATTCCCATAACACGTGTCATCAGAGAATTTCTGCAGATGACACGACTCAGTGCAGTACTTAAAGTCAGTATCTGGTATTACATTATGGTGTTCAAAGGGAATATTATGGTTAATAAGAATGGATACCCCTCTGGCCTTAGCCTGAAAAGTGGAAAGAAAATGCTGCCCCACCCACCGCGACATCAGATGTGAATTGTCAGAACCACGAACGTGTGTTTCTTGTAAAAAAGCAATGGCTGTTCAAAATTGCCCAATGTGTTAAAAAACCCTCGTTTTAACTGGGTGATTTAAACCCTTGACATTCTAGCTCAAGAAAGTTAAGCAACTAACCATTCTCCCTAGCAGAAAATGTTATGGAATTTTCTATCCTTAGGTTACACAAGGTCACGTGTGAGGTCCTCGGCAGTATTAATTGTTTGGCTTTGGTTGAGAACAGTAGGTGCCAGTCTATCTCAACACTGTGGTGACCAGGGTCGAAGAAACCTATTGCTGCCTGCTTAGACATAATAGATAGCTTGCCGTTGACGTTCCAATCTGCGTAAACAGACATCTGTGTCTCCAGACTAGAATATGCTGACAATAACACCTGCATGGGTAAAAACATTCTCTTTGTCTCATTTGGGGCGTATAGTATTTGTGGTGTTATCTTGAGGTTTAAAGTCTATCCACCAGCATGAGTTTGGCAGAATGTGAGACCGACTCAGGCACTTCTGATGTACTATGAGAGTGTCTCCAATTCTCCTTGGCCAAGCGTCAATAAATATTACAGCATAAGACATCAGAGGCTCCTGAACACTTTCTTCCCTCCTGACCTCACCATTGACCTTTGACTTCAGCAATTTCTCCACAACAGAAAAGATGAGTTCTGTGTCTCTCTATATCTCTCTCTATTTATCTATCTATAGCACTATATAAATAAAATTGAATTGAATTGGTGTTTTCAATTGACATATTTGTGCCATGTTTACACCAGTGGTTCTATTCCTTTGGTCCAAATAAAACTAATAATAATTACAATAAGGACCTTGCAGGTTCCTGCTCGGTCCTTAATAAAAAAAGAAAAACAGAGGTCAGAGGGAATCAAAGAATCTGTGACACAAAGTTCAAAGAATTGTTAAGAATCATGTTAAGAATACACCCTTTTTTCATAAATACAGACAGAACATTTACACCTGTAAGTAACTCTACAGTATAAATATTTGTGACACCCCAACTGCACAAATCACTTGAAGTCCAGTATTTACATTGTTTTGGTGCCCATTTAGATAAGCTGCTTTGTTAGAGTTCTGACACACTATCCTGCAATATCCACTCCAGCAAATCTGTAGGAAATATGACTCCTATAGAACTTTCTAAAAAGAAAGACATCTGTTGCCTGACTACTCAGAGACATCTAACATGAAGGAGGGAGAGGATTGACTTCTTCCCGGTTTTTGCTGCTGCGACACAGAAAGGACCATGCAAATACAACCAGGTAAGAAGCTTCACAACGTTGCTGTGGCTCACTATGCCATGATCTATCCTGCTTCCCTCAGGATAACGGTAAATGATACAGTGTAAACATTCCACTCTCCAATGTGATCCAATAAAACAACACTGCCATAAATTCTACCTCTACAAAGCTTAGAATTTTTCACTCTATAGTATGTAAATGGAGTGGGCAAAATATTAGAGTGTCTCTAATTCTCCTTGGCCAAGTGTCAATAAATATTACAGCATAAGACATCAGAGGCTCCTGAGCACTTTCTTCCCTCCTGACCTCACCATTTGACTTCAGCAATTTCTCCACAACAGAAAAGATGAGTTGTACTGTGTCTCTCTATATCTCTCTCTCTCTATTTATGTATTTATCTATCTATAGTGCTATATAAATAAAATTGAATTGAATTGAACTGGTGGACATATTTGTGCCATCTTTACACCAGTGGTTCTATTCCTTTGGTCCAAATAAAACTTATAATAAAAAAGAAAAGAAAAACAGAGGTCAGAGGGAATCAAAGAATCTGTGACACAAAGTTCAAAGTCTTGTAACGAAGCTTGAAGATTTTATTCAAGAACTACCTGGATATGTGCATCAGTTGAAAATGGGTTTTATCTATTACAAATAACTGACCAGATGGACTGAGACAAAGCATCATGTAGTAAAACATGACAAGTACTTTGCTTCTGTTCCTTTCTGGTGTGAACGTGGAGTATTCTCTGAGTGGACAGAGACTTATTCAGCTGGTCTTTCTGGGTAATGCCAGAGAATATACAATCATGTTAAGAATACACCCTTTTTTCATAAATACAGACAGAACACTTACACCTGTAAGTAACTCTACAGTAGAAATATTTGTGACATCCCAACTGTACAAATCACTTGAAGTCCAGTATTTACATTGTTTTAGTGTTGTTTTTTTTTTAGAATTCTTCTTCACTATTCGATGCTCTCATAGACTTCAAATCTGTACTGGATGCCATTCTCCTCCTGCAGCTCTTGTGGCACCCCTGGAAATCTGTAGGAGAAACAACATGTTCCTTTATGTGTTTGCCAATACAAATAAACCAGGGGTCATCAACTACATTTGTCCAAGGGCCAGAATTTTTCTCGGCAGACACCATCAGGGCCAGACGCTCTCGTAAAATTAAATTAATATTGTATCCTAAGTAATATATTATTATTTCATATATCAATTTGCCTTTGAAATGTATGTTATTTTTTAGCCTTTGTCAGTGTTAACAGACTCATATTACTTGTACGGTAGCAAGCCACTAGGGGGCGAAAACAGTATTTTAGGCTTCATATTCATGAGGCTGTCAACTGCTAAGGTGGGAAGGTGATGCCGCCGGACGAGGCGGCCAATCACAGTGAACTGATTGACATCCAGGCCGCTGGTGACATGAAGCCTGCTCTCCGTGGTGCTGAAAGCTTGAGCGCCTTTTGGGTAGCTTGTCCCCAAAAGTATGATACACTGAAGACATTGGCCATGTATGTGCCCACCATGTTAGGATCAACATACACCTGTGAAGCTGTGAAAAATGAACTAGGACTGCAGGCGCATAAGGCAGGCATAACAGCTGTCAAGCCCGATGTTAAAAAGATAGTGTCGGAGGGGAAATGTCACTTCTCCCATTAACCAAACGTGAGTATTTCAGTTTTGTGATTTTCTTGATTTTACTTCTTATTTATTTGTTGGATTACAGGCTACTTTAATTTGATGTAAAGAGTAACATTTCTCATAACTGACGGCCTGACGCTTTTATTTGTCGTTTGTATCTATTTGCTGATGTGCAAAGCTTGCACTTACAATGCTCTTTTCTGTTATATTGACGGTTGTTATTGAGACACTGCAATAGTGCGCTATTGTGTGGGGAAATGAAGCCCAATAAAGGATAATTTTGACAGACGTGAAACAATAAAAGAGAAACGCGTTTATCGTCATTTTTGATTGGAGGCGGGCTATGGCACAAGCTACTTTTCTGAGGGCGTTTGTTTCATATCACTTAAAGAAAAATGTGGAAACACTTTTTCCTCTTCACTAGGCTATTCCTGAATCCAGTAATATTCTGGGGGCCAGATGGAAAGCTCTGGCGGGCCGGATGTGGCCCGCGGGCCGCCAGTTGACATTCACTGACATAAACTAATACGGCACTGTTGCTGCATAATTGGTACAGAATTTCTCCTCAAGGGATGTTACTGTAAAAGACGTCATACTGTTGATTAGCTCAGTTGGTAGAGCATCCGCCCCATGTACGAAGCCTTGCCGCAGCGGCCCAGGGTTTGCATCTGACCTGCGGCCCTTTGCTGCATGTTATTCCCCGTCTCTCTCTCCCCACATTCCTGTCACTCTTTAGCTGTCTCTATCAAAAATAAAGCTTGAAAAAAGATAGGGATGCACCGATTGTGAAATTCGTGGAACGCTATCGCAGGTCCTTCATTCCAACAGCTGAATGCTGGTGCATGACTTCATGACGTTCTTCAGCATGATTTTTTTCTATTTGTTTTTTTAATTTCTAATTAAAAGTAATTTCTTATGAGGAGGGTAGGATCCAAGATGGCTGCCTGAACTAGGAGCTCTGAAACATCTCAGTGAGTAAACTTGAGTTCATACCTCCACTCAGTGGAATACTATACAACATTTCCACCTGACCTCTGAATAAAGACTAAAGACAAAGATTTCTGGAAAAAGAGAATCAGAAACTGAAGAAAACGCCAAGATGAATACAAGAAAAGGTCAACGAGGCAAATCAAACCTCGAGGACCCGACACAAGCTGAACAACAATTTGAAGACAATGACCCATCTCTTGTTGAAATAATGTTAGAGCTTAAATCTCAACGCTCTGTGATACTGGGCCGTCTTGACGGCATTGACAATCGACTGGAAAGCGTGACTATCCAAGTCTCAACAATGAAAGAAGCTCTAACCGCAACTAATCAGATACTTGAGAAACAGCAACAGCGCATGGATGAAGCTGAGCACAGGATTTCGACACTAGAAGACAATCTAAAATCGACACAACGAGCTCTACATCGAGCAGAGAAAGTGATAAAATCACTGGAAGCTAAGACTGACGATCTAGAAAACAGGGGAAGACGGAAAAACTTGGTTCTACTGGGGCTCCCAGAACAGGCAGAGGGCAGACAAGACAATTTAGTCCAATATATTCAGAAGAAGCTGCCCGACTGGCTAAAACTCTCCCTGGATAATCCACTGGAGCTAGAGAGAGCCCATCGTTCCCTACGACCACAACCAGAACCTGGGAACCCCGCAAGACCCGTCTTAATCCGTTTCTTAAGGTTCAGAGATAAAGACACAATACTACAGGCAGCAAAGAAAATTACAATCATCGAGGGCAAGGCCAAGCTCACCTTTCACCAAGACCTGTCCGCAGAAGTCCGACGGAAGCGTAAGGAGTTTGATCGAGCAATAAAAGTCTTTCTGGAGAAGGGCATGTTCCGTGGGTTTGCATATCCGTATCGACTTCGTATTCTCCATGAAAATAGCATTGTCTTCTTCGATGATCCGAAAGAGGCTGAATCTCTCGCCAGTCAGCTGAGCTAACTTCAGTCTCAGCAAAGTGTATACTGAGTGGAGGTAAGACGCATTTATCTTTTCCGTCTACGTCCAGACTGTATGATGAACAATCCTTCACCACAATATCACGATGAACTGTGACTTTTCTGCTTTTGTTTGAAGAGGATTCCCATTAGCTATATGATCCATTAACTTTACCGGCATGTATTTCCTGCAACAACGAGTGACGTAATCATGGATGATACCATGTAGGGAATATGGGAGGGTGTTTCCCACGACCGCAATAGCGCTGTTTATGTTTTTCTTTCTTTCTTTCTTGCATTTCTCCCTCCCTACGAGGTAATAATTTAATTTTCAGAAATAAAAACTTGTGATTACGAGAAAACTCTGCGTCTCCTCGGTTTTTATGATTACTGTTAGAGATGAAATGTCAATGAGGTGATGGATTTAAATGGTTGAAACTATTATGGACAGTAGCGGGGGTGACGAGGGGCATTGTTAACCCCAATTTTGGTTTATTATAGGGACGGTATCAGAATTTAAGTTGCCCTTACAATTATTTGGTAGCACTGAGGATGTAAGCTCCAGTTGCTAAGCACCAGAGAAGGACTATATAGTCTATTTTGTGTTGTCCCTTCTGTTCTTGCATCTCTCTAGCCTATTAACAGAGATATCATGTTCATTTAGAAACATGTGTGAATCAGTGTTTCTACAGGGATGGACATGCGGGAGGTGGGGCCTGTGGCGACCAATCTGGGATAATGGCTTAATGTTTTTTCTTTATGTACCTCTGTTATTGTTGTCTCTGTCCAGTAATGTAATTATTTTTTATTGTATGTCATACCAGTTCTTTTTGCTCTACATGTCATCTCTAAGTCCTGTTGTAACTGCATATCTGTATAACCTTATTAATGACTGAACTTTCCTTAGTGTCGTGGAATGTCTGCGGCCTAAATTCGCCAAATAAGAGGGCTTGCTGTTTAGATTATCTTTATCAGAAGCACATAGGCATTGCATTTATACAAGAAGCACATCTTACACTGTCCACTATATCTAAATTTGCTAACAAATATTATTATGTTGCTGTGTCATCACTCACAGAATCTAAAACTAAAGGCTCCTTAATAATGCTCAGAAGGAAACTACCACTCAACATCCTGGGTTCAGCGGGGACTATGGATGGTAGAGTTTCTATCCTGAAAACTGTGATATCGGGAAATAAGATAGCCTTTGTTTCAATATATGCCCCAACCATTTTTGACCCTCTTTTCTTCCCTAACTTAACCACCATCCTACTTGAACTGTCAGAATATAAATTTGTCATCGGTGCAGACATGAATGCAGTCGTTAACTCATTTATTGACCGCTCTTCTATGCAAGAAGTTGGTTCTCAAAAAAAAGCTTCATCTGCACTGAGGAAATTTTTCTCAAATAGGCACAAGACATATTCAAGAATAGACTACATCTTGCTCTCTAAATCTATGTCCCCACTTTCCCAGGATAGAAATTTTGCCACCCACTATCTCAGATCATTCTGCTGTTTTTGTCCAATGTAATTTTGACATTAATATAAAGAAGTCAAGGCGCTGGCGTTTTAATACTTCTTTGCTTAACAATACTGATTTCTGCAATGAATTCCAGTTGAAACTTAATGATTTTCTAAACATTAATGGTGGCTCAGTAGATGACCCTCGTATTCTCTGGGATGCAATCAAGGGTTTTATTAAGAATTTTTCCACCTCATTCTCTTCTCACCTGAATAAATCGAAACTTGCCAAGATAACACAATTAGAGGGGAAAATAGCTCTTTTAGAATACAAACAATATCAACATTTTTCTGACACAACTGTACATGAGCTCAAACATATAAAAACAGAACTTTGCACTTTATTAAGGCATAGGGCTGAATTCATGATGCACAGAACAAGATGCAATTATTATTTTAATGGTTCGAGACCAAGTCACCTTTTGGCACTTAAGTTACGTAATGATGAGAAATTCACAGATATTGAATCTATTAGATCAAGTAAAGATGAAATTTTGACGGATCCCCATCAGATTAATCATGAATTTGCCTCATTTTATAAGAATCTGTACTCTTCTCATATTTCCTTCAATAAGGATGAATGCAAACAATTCCTTAAAAGTATCTCCCTACCTCACCTTTTCGAAAATGATGTTGTAGATCTGGGTGATCAACTAACACTTGTGGAGATTGAAAATGCACTCAAAGACATGAAGAAAGGTAAATCTCCGGGATGGGATGGCATCCCCCCAGAATTTTATTTAAAATTTTATTTAAAATTCTGGGATAAACTTGGTCCCTATATATTGGCCATGTTTAAGGCAGCGGTTGAGAAAGGCTCATTTACCAAACATACAAATTCAGCAATTATTTCCCTATTATTAAAAAAAGGTAAAGACCCTTCCCTCTGCTCTAATTATCGTCCTTTATCCCTAATTACATCTGAAATTAAACTTTATGCAAAAGTCCTTTCCAATAGACTAGATCCTCTTATGACAAAACTTATTCATAGTGACCAAACAGGCTTTGTTAAATCTCGTTTAGCCTCTGACAACATCCGCAGGGTACTACATATTATTGATGCTGCCAGGAATATTCCCTCCCCTTGCTCCATTTTATCTTTAGATGCACAAAAGGCATTCGACCAGCTGGAGTGGGAATATCTCTGGACAGTATTAGAGCACATGGGACTTGGCTCCAACCTCATCAATATGATAAAAACTCTGTATGCCAACACCTCTGCCATGGTCCTCACTGGTCACCTTTGCTCTCCCCAGTTCCCTATACTGCGCTCCACACGCCAGGGCTGCCCCCTGTCCCCCAAATTATTCATCATGTCACTGGAACCTCTGATCCAAGCCATCCGTCAGTCATCAAATATACATCCAATCTCATTATGTAACAGTCATCACAAGGTGTCAGCATTTGCAGATGACCTTTTGTTGTATATCACCGACTCATTGCCACACATATTCTCTCTTTTTAACTCATCTGGTAATTTCTCTGGGTACAAGATAAACTGGTCTAAGTCAGCTCTGATGCCACTAAATTCAGTCAATATTAACCACCTGTCTTCTTTTAATATTCCAATTAAGAAATCTTTCATTTATCTTGGGATTGAAATCCATCCTAACCTTCATTTGATCACACACTCTAATTTTACTAATACTTTTAAGAAAATAGAGTCAGATTTACTTAAATGGTCTAACTCCCCTCTCTCACTTCAAGCACGTGTCTCTGTCATCAAGATGGACATTTTGCCTCGAGTTAACTTCATTTCTTCCATGATTCCCCTGTCTCCTCCACAAAGGTATTGGGAAGATATCCACTCTAACATTTCAAAATTTATTTGGAAAGGGAATCAACCCAGAGTAAAACTAACCACTCTACAACGTGACAAAACTGCAGCAGGTCTATCTCTCCCTAACTTCAAACTTTATGCATTAGCCTTTATTTTAAGACCTCTTTCTGTTTGGTTTGACCCACATTCACAGGTGTCCTGGAAGCCCATAGAACAACATTTAGTCCACCCTTATAGACTTCAGGATGTAGTATATTCAGGAATTACTTCCAAACAGGCCAAATTACAGTTTGGACCTATAATTTCTCACCTGTTACTTAGTTGGCAAGAAGCACTGAAGATTACAAAAACAACACAAAAATGGCACCTAGAATCTCCAATTTTCCATAACCATGGTCTACTGTCTGACTCTCGTCCCTTTGTCTTTCCTTCCTGGACAGACAGAGGAGTCCATACTTTTAAAGACATCTATGGGGAGGAAGGTCTGCGTACTTTTCAAGACATTAAACAGCATTCCAATCTACCTGGCACTTCCTTCTTCTTTTATCTGAGACTGAGATCTTCAATGAAAGCTTATGGAGTACCCTGGGACAGAAAACTGGACTCACTGCCTTTCCACTCGGCTATTGTCAAGACCAACAATTCCAGAGGTTTAGCTTCATCACTGTATGAAATACTTCTTAAATCTACATACAACAATCTTCCTCTTCAGTCATGTTGGCAGACCGATCTAGCCTGTGATGAATTACCCTGGAAACACATTTTTATCAACTTAAAACTTACCTCGAAAAATCCTAATCACCAGTTTATTCATTTTAACTTTCTGCACAGAACTTACTTAACGCCAAAAAAACAACATGCAATGAATAAAATCAACTCTCCTCTTTGTACTCTTTGTGCAACTAATACTACAGGATCATTCTTTCACATGTTTTGGCAATGCCCACCTGTATTACTATTCTGGCAAAAAGTCAGTTTGAAAATAGCCAATGTAATAGGAAAGGCAGTCCCATGCTCTCCCAGGGTGCTTTTAATTAACGATGATTCCCAGTTAAATTTGTCTCACAAAGAAAAAGGATCTGTTATATAACTGCTACATTGATGACAAATCAAACTGTATGCATCCATAAAATAATAAAAAAACAGTTGATCACAAAAAAAAAAAGTAATTTCTTATCCACCTTGTGTACACGAGCTGTTGTGACAAATGGACTTCTCCAGTGTGGGATCATTAAAGTTTATCTAATCTTATTGAAGCTATTACCAATGGAACGTCTAACATACACATTGTTTGAGAAAGAGGGAGACAGGAGACAGAGACACACAGACAGAGGGAGAGAGACAGAAAGCTAAAAGTCGCTGTGACCCGGTCAATCCTTCTTATGGACTCTACAGCTCAGTCTTTGTCACTTTTCATGATGCACTGTGTGTCAGGATCTTTGTCACAACACAATCTTACAGCATCCACAAGATTAAAAAGACAGGGACATAAGGCTAAAAAACTAATTTAGTGGTTAACATGTGTGCTGATCTTACTTTGGCAGCAGGCGAAATTTATCTGGACTGATTTCAGGAAGGAACGTGTCACACTCAAACTGCTTCAGGATTTGTGTGATGAACAGTCTTCTGGTCCCCGAACTCTCCATTAACTCCTGGGTAGCCAAAGCAAAGCAACATAACAAGTAAAATAAAAACATAATTACAGAAAGACGTCTGTGTGTCTGCAGAATTGTGTGTAATTTCAGTTTTAGAAGTGGTTCACCATGACCTCAATTATCCACTGGATAATTATTTGGATATTAATTTACATTATTAACTTGTAATCAGATAGTCAAGCCTATTATTCATTGGTTATTTGAAAATGGCCAATTTCTGCAGCAGGTTCCATCAAGGTAATGACAAAATTTGAAGTGTGAAAAATAAGTGAAATTCCCCAACAAAAACTTAAATAATAAAACCAAGTGATACATGCAGTACCTTGTAGAGAGAGCTGCCTCCTATAATCCAGACCTGGTCAGCTTGCTCTGCCAGGTCTGTGTCAACCAGCCTGAGAGCAGAGTTAAAGTCTGCCACCAGGTGGTGCGCACCTGCAGGGGGCGCTCTAGAAGAGAAGGGAACTTATATTAGACAAACAGACAGGCTTCTTTGGCAACACCAGCATGACTTTTTTCGATATGCTGTGGTTCTCGTAACCACTAAATTAGTTTTTTTATCCACCTTGTGTGCACAAGCTGCTGTGACAAGTGAATTTCCCTGGTGTGGTCATTAAAGTCTATCCTAACACAATGGACAACAGTTCACATTCCCTGCATGACCTACTGATTAAACAACAGAGCATATTCAGTCACAGATAAACAGATAACTTCCACTGTCTCATTCTCCAAGTAGGAATGTTCTTGCTATTCCTTGTTACTGCTATAGTTATAGAGTTATAGAGTTCTATGCAAGTTTTTTTTTTTTTTTTTTTTTTTTTTTTTTTTACAGATAGAGCTATATGTAAATGGTCCCTGTAAATGGACTGTACTGTATATATCTCCTTTCTAGTCTTCCAACCCTCAAAGCTTATTCACCCATTCACACACATTCATACACCGATGGCAAACTGCTCATCAGTTTTAGGAACAAATACACATTCACACCGATGGCACAGCCTTTGTTCAGTGGTGTTCAGTATCTTGCCCAAGGGCACTTCGAATGCAGACTGGAGGAGCTGGGGATCAAACCACCAATCATCTAATTAGTGGACGACCTGCTCTACCCCCTTAGCCACAGCCGCCCTTTCTTTCTCCCTATGGGGGAAGCTATCCATCTATAATACTATACTTCTTCATTCATTTCCTATTGTAAATGTTTCCTTTTTATATTATTCTCTTACTATGTTCATTGTTATACACTAAAAAACACACAGTTCCTTGTATGTGAAAATCTATTTGGCAATAAACGTGATTCTAATCATTCCACAGTTGACCCATTCTTCCTACTGATGCCTCACATCTTATAGATAGATAAGTAGACACAGGCAGTGTCTACTTATCTATCTTTTTTATGTTCATGGTTATGTTGTCTTGGTTAATGTTAAGTTGTCATAACAAAGACATCAAGATATTTGACCGACGTCAACATTTCACTTACAGACTCCTTCATGTTCATGACAGTGGTCATGTCATGGCTTATACACAACCCTTCAAATAAAGTGTCACCATTCTTCTGACAATATGCCAACATTAGAGTAGATTTAATGTTACAGTAAGAATTACTGAGTTTTGAATTTTGTACACAGCCCTAGTAGACAACTTTCCTGTCTACTAAGAAAATAAAATAAATGTCCAAAATGTACCAAAATCGCAGGTAAGAACTATTAAAATAACATCTGATCTGTAAATTCAGGACTAAAAATATGTAGTAGTAGTATTAGTAGTGGTATATGTGAATGACATACAGCAAAACAGTAATTGAATTTGAACAGAGTGACAATAGAAAAAATAAATAGCAGTGTATCTACAGTAAATCATTTCATTTGTACACACTGTTGTGTAGCTGCATCAAACGTTTTGTGCACATACTTGCACTGCCTGCTGAGGACGATGTTGATCCTGTTGTTCAGAGGTCTGTTTTTCTCTGGGATGGAAAACCACGTCTTCCTGCCCATGATCACCACATTCTGTTTGCCTGCAGGACAGCAAGGTTTGAATTAATTAATTAGTTCTTGACTCTCCTTGATATACATTCAGTTCTTACAAAATTAGAACTGCCTCTACGCAAGGCTCCAGATACGAACTTTAATAACCGTTTCAGCACATGTGGGTCAACCTTTGTAACTTGAAACACATAAAAACACACGTAAAGAGGATTGGGTTATAGGGTTCTGTTAAAGTGGTAGCTATATCAAATCAAATCAAATCAAATTTTATTTGTATAGCCCAAAGTCACAAAATACATTTTGCCTCTGAGGGCTTTACAATCTGAACAGGGAGTGACACCCTCTGTCCTTAGACCCTCGGTTCGAGTGAGGAAAAACTTGCCCACAACAGGGAAAAAAGGTGGAAGAAACCTAAGGAAGAGCCACAGAGGAGGGATCCCTCTCCCAGGACGGACAGACGTGCAATAGATGTCACGTGTACAGAACAAATCAACACAAACATATTGTGCAGTTACAATGAATGATTAAATGACAATGATTTACAATGAATGATAAAATGATTAAAGTAGCAGTGGAGCCTGTGATAGAGATAGAGAGACGCAGATCTTGCCCTCAACAGGCACTGATCTGCATTCTGATACAGCAAGTTTGGAAACAGCTGTAAAACCTGATATATATTTAGACTGTTTTTCTCCAATCGACCTTCATCAAATAACTTCAATAATTTCTTCATCTAAGTCGTCAACCTGTCTCTTAGATCCCATCCCAACCAGGCTGGTCAAGGATGTTTTACCTCTAGTTAGCCCTTCTTTATTGGATATGATTAATCTGTCTTTATTATCAGGATATGTACCACAGTCCTTTAAAGTAGCTGTAATTAAACCTCTTCTTAAAAAGCCCACTCTAGACCCAGAGGTTTTAGCCAATTACAGACCGATATCAAACCTTCCCTTTCTCTCTAAGATACTTGAGAAAGCTGTAGCCAATCAGCTGTCCGACTTTCTCCATAAGAACAGTTTATATGAGGATTTTCAGTCAGGATTTAGAGTGCATCATAGCACAGAGACCGCACTAGTCAAAGTTACAAACGACCTCCTAATGGCATCAGACAAAGGACTCATCTCTGTACTTGTCCTGTTAGATCTTAGTGCCGCATTTGACACCATTGACCATCAAATTCTTTTACAGAGACTGGAACATCAAATTGGCATCAAAGGAACCGCCTAAGCTGGTTTAAGTCTTATTTTTAGATCGTTCTCAGTTTGTTCTAGTCAATGATGAATCCTCCATGCATACCAAAGTTTGTCATGGAGTCCCACAAGGTTCTGTACTCGGACCACTTCTATTCAGTTTATATATGCTTCCTCTAGGGAACATTATTAGGAATCACTCCGTTAATTTTCATTGTTATGCCGACGACACCCAATTATATTTATCGATCAAGCCTGATGAAACCAATCAATTAACTAAACTCCAAGCATGCCTTAAAGATATAAAAAGTTGGATGACCTTCAATTTTCTGATGTTAAATTCAGACAAAACTGAAGTTCTTGTAATTGGACCCAAAAACATCAGAGACTCTCTCTCTAGAGACTTAGTTACCTTAGATGGGATCACCCTGGCCTCCAGCTCCACCGCAAAGAATCTTGGAGTTGTTTTTGATCAGGATTTGTCCTTTAATGTCCACATAAAACAAATTTCAAGGACTGCATTCTTCCATTTACGCAACATTGCCAAAATCAGACGCATTGTATCTCAAGCAGATGCAGAAAAACTAGTCCACGCATTTGTTACTTCTAGGCTGGACTATTGTAACTCATTGTTATCAGGCTGCTCCAATAAGTCTCTTAGGACTTTGCAGCTAATTCAGAATGCTGCTGCACGTGTTCTGACAGGAACCAAGATCAGAGATCACATCTCTCCCATTTTGGCTTCCTTGCATTGGCTACCTGTTAAATCTAGAATAGAATTTAAAATTCTTCTCCTTACATACAAAGCTCTTCATGGTCAGGCACCATCATATCTAAAAGAGCTCATAGTACCTTACTACCCCTCTAGAACACTGCGCTCTCAGAATGCTGGGTTCCTTGTAGTTCCTATAGTTTCCAAAAGTAGATTGGGAGCCAGAGCTTTCAGCTATCAAGCTCCTCTTCTGTGGAACAAACTACCATTTTGGGTTCGGGAGGCAGACACGGTCAACACTTTTAAGAGTAAACTTAAGACTTTCCTTTTTGATAGAGCTTATAGTTAGGGCTGGCTCAGGTCATCCCTTAGTTATGCTGCTATAGGACTATACTGCCGGGGGACTCCTCCTTTCAGGGTTATGCCTAGCCAGGCATGGTATTGGTTGAAGATGCAGTCACATCTCCCTTTACTGAAAACCCTCTCTCTCTCTCTCTCTCTCTCTCTCTCTCTCTCTCTCTCTCTCTCTCACCATCACCACCACCATCTGTAAACATACATGTCTGTCATACATGTACATTAATGCATCTTACTAACTAAACTTCTTCCCCGGAGTTTCTGTGCTCTTTTGTCCAGCAGGTTCTCGTGGATCGTGACTGCTGCTGTGGTCCTGCATGACGTCCACTACATATATTATTACTGTCATTAATGTTACCAGATCTCCATTACAGTTTATAGTAACTTAGTTAATGATTTGCTGCTGCTGTGCATCTGTGTCTCTCTATCTCTATCACAGGTTCCACTGCTACTGTAATCATTTTATCATTCATTGTAATCCATTGTCATTTTTCATTGTAATTGTACAAAATGTTTCTGTTGACTTGTTGACTGTACACGTGACATCTATTGCACGTCTGTCCGTCCTGGGAGAGGGATCCCTCCTCTGTGGCTCTTCCTGAGGTTTCTTCCACTTTTTTCCCTGTTAAAAGGGTTTTTTGTGGGCAAGTTTTTCCTCACTCGAACCGAGGGTCTAAGGACAGAGGGTGTCACTCCCTGTACAGATTGTGAAGCCCTCCGAGGCAAAATGTATTTTGCGACTTTGGGCTATACAAATAAAATTTGATTTAAATTTGAATTTGACAGATGCACAGCAGCAGTAAATCATTAACTAACTAAAAACTGTAATGGAGATATGGTAGAAATAATGACAGTAATAATATAGTGGACGTCATGCAGGACCACAGCAGCAAGAGAGAGAGAGAAAGAAACAGAGAGAGAAAGAAAGAGAGAGAGAGAAAGAGAAAGAGAGAGAAAGAAAGAGAGAGAGAGAAAGAGAGAGAGAGAGAGGGAGAGAGAGAGGGAGAGAGAGAGAGGGGGGGGGGGATGGGGGGGTCCCCCAGCAGTGTAGACCCATAGCAGCATAACTAAGGGATGACCTGAGCCAGCCCTAACTATAAGCTTTATCAAAAAGGAAAGTCTTAAGTTTACTCTTAAAAGTGTTGACCGTGTCTGCCTCCAGAACCCAGATTGGTAGTTTGTTCCACAGAAGAGGAGCTTGATAGCTGAAAGCTCTGGCTCCCAATCTACTTTTGGAAACTATAGGAACTACAAGGAATCCAGCATTCTGAGAGTGCAGTGTTCTAGAGGGGTAGTAAGGTACTATGAGCTCTTTTAGATATGATGGTGCCTGACCATGAAGAGCTTTGTATGTAAGGAGGATAATTTTAAATTCTATTCTAGATTTAACAGGAAGCCAGTGCAAGGAAGCCAAAATGGGAGAGATGTGATCTCTGATCTTGGTTCCTGTCAGAACACGTGCAGCAGCATTCTGAATTAGCTGCAAAGTCCTAAGAGACTTATTGGGGCAGCCTGATAACAAAGAGTTACAATAGTCCAGCCTAGAAGTAACAAATGCGTGGACTGATTTTTCTGCATCTGCTTGAGATACAATGCGTCTCATTTTGGCGATGTTACGTAAGTGGAAGAAAGCAGTCCTCGTTATGTTTTATGTGGACATTAAAGGACAAATCCTGATCAAAAACAACTCCAAGATTCTTTACGGTGGAGCTGGAGGCCAGGGTGATCAAATCAAATCAAATCAAATTTTATTTGTATAGCCCAAAGTCGCAAAATACATTTTGCCTCGGAGGGCTTCACAATCTGTACAGGGAGTGACACCCTCTGTCCTTAGACCCTCGGTTCGAGTGAGGAAAAACTTGCCCACAAAAAACCCTTTTAACAGGGAAAAAAGTGGAAGAAACCTCAGGAAGAGCCACAGAGGAGGGATCCCTCTCCCAGGACGGACAGACGTGCAATAGATGTAACATCAACAAGTCAACTGAAACATTTTGTACAATTACAATGAAAAATGACAATGGATTACAATGAATGATAAAATGATTACAGTAGCAGTGGAACCTATGATAGAGATCCCATCTAAAATAACTAAGTCTCTAGAGAGAGAGTTCCTGAGGTGTTTGGGTCCAATTACAAGAACTTCAGTTTTGTCTCAATTTAACATCAGAAAATTGTCATCCAACTTTTTATATCCTTAAGGCATGCTTGGAATTTAGTTAATTGATTGGTTTCATCAGGCTTGATCGATAAATATAACTGGGTGTCGTCAGCATAACAATGAAAATTAAAGTTGCGAGCAGCGTTGAGGCGGACCGAGCCCCCACGCGAGTCGGGCCGTGTCGCAAGCGCGTCCCGGGCCGTCGTAACACGTGCTGTCGTAACATGTGCTGACCACGTCACGAAAGTCTTATGTCACCCCAGTCCGAAGCCCACGTCACTCCACTCCCAATCCCTCATCTCCAGAAGCTGTGGGATAGCACTCTACGTTGTGACACGTTTCAGACACTTGATAAGACTCAGCTTTCATAGAGAGACCCTTCACTGCGAAAGGTGGACATTTAATGTTGGTGATTACAAGTTGTGTATTTGTGACTGTATGTTGAATGGCATGATGATCCTCCTGGTTAAATTCAGCCTGATCCTCTTCCAACTCTGCTCTTACTGCAGGTACAGTAAATGCCACAACTGCAAATGACAATGCTCCTACATCACTGTCTGGCCGTTCAGCTAAACTCATGTTCAAATACAATCCATGTGATATTCCTGTTGCACATGAGTGTGTTATAATGATACTACTATACCTAAACTAAAGAATACTTTAGAAAAGTGTCACAGATAAGACTATCACCCAGATGCACAAAATATTGGATCAATTTGTAGGATCTGAAAGCAAAGTGTGAGATTAGCTGAAATGTGTGCAAGTTTGTATGAAAAGATAGCATGTGGTGATCTAATGTGTATGTTTGTAGGACAGGAATTGCTTTAAATATTGTATGGGTCTGTTGGGATTTGGCACCATCTAGTGGACAGTTATTAGACCAGCACGTGATTCCCAGCATTGTGCCAGCATATGGAGGCATGGTAAAATGGGGCAAGTTTGAGGCCAGAGTATGCACACGCCGTCCGACGTAGAGTCAAGATGAGCACGGTTTTGATTCAGCAGCATGTTATGACTGTAGTCAGCAAATTTGAGGCGGATTTGATAAAAGCTGTAGGAGGAGTTAATTCAAATAGAACCTGAAATTGACATCTCAGTTTGACATTTGTGCATGGTGGCCAACTTTGAGGGCACGCGACGGACACGCCCTTTGACGTACAGTCACGAAGAGCACCGTTTGAAAAGAGCTTGACAAGATGAATGTAGTTACCAAGTTTGAAGCCGATCCGAGAAATCGTGTAGGAGGAGTTAATCCAAATAGAAGCCTAAAATGACAGCACAGTTTGACATTTGGTCAAAATGGCCGACTTTGAGGCCATGGTACGGATACGCACTTCAACTTACAGTCACGCAGAGCACCGTTTGAGTAGAGGTCGACAGGGTGAACGTACTGACCAAGTTTGAAGCCGATCCGATAAAACCTGTAAGAGGAGTTAAAGCTCAAAAGTGTTAAAAAGTGCTGAAAATGAAAAATTAATATAAAAATATCTGGCTTTCTGTGGGATTTGGAACATGGGTCCAAGAGGCTTATTTGTGCGTCTTGGCATGTTCTATGAGCCTACGAAGTTTCGTAGAAATCGGTGAAACGTGGCTCCGGGGCAGTTCCTTAAAAATCCTGTAGGGGGCGCTACAATCGCGACAAACACGATTTTTGGTATGTGAGCTCCAGGCACCGGTCTACACGTGTCCTGTGAATTTCATATTCATAACTATTACGGTTTTTGCAGAATGAGTTTTCGGCCACCAGAGCGCCACCTAGCGGCAAATTTCTTTCCCCCTTTTTAGGGGAGCCTCAGAGCGCCATGGGCATGCATCGTACCAATTTACGTTTTAATCGCACGTGGCGATGCGGAGATATAAGCGTTTAACTTCGAAAGAGTGCCACCTTGTGGCAATGTATTGAAATTGTGCAAAATTGTGCAGAATGCGCAATGAAGACATGATAAACTATTGTTCCAAATTTGGTGTGAATCGGGCATACTTTTGTGACAAAACACCCCACTTCCTGTTTTGACGCGGAATGAACAGGAAGTGCTAATGATATAACGCGCTCTAATCGCACGTGGCGATGCGGAGATATAAGCGTTTAACTTCGAAAGAGCGCCACCTTGTGGCAATGTATTGAAATTGTGCAAAATTGTGCAGAATGCGCAATGAAGACATGATAAACTATTGTTCCAAATTTGGTGTGAATCGGGCATACTTTTGTGACAAAACACCCCACTTCCTGTTTTGACGCGGAATGAACAGGAAGTGCTAATGATATAACGCGCTCATATTGCAAAATTTTAACATAATTTAAATTAGTGTTTTTGTCAGGTTGGTCTCCAGATTGTACGTTGAGAATTTCGTGCAAATCGGACAAACGTGCACCGAGAAACCCGAAAAAGTCATTTTCGCACATATCGCTTTAACATAATTTAAATTAGTGTTTTTGTCAGGTTGGTCTCCAGATTGTACGTTGAGAATTTCGTGCAAATCGGACAAACGTGCACCGAGAAACCCGAAAAAGTCATTTTCGCACATATCGCCCTCTAGCGAAAAATAATTATAGGCGGAAATGGGCGTGGCCTATATAGTGAGACTCAGCTACATTCACCGAACGCGTGGATATAAGGTTTATGAATGTGCGACAAAGTATGCGGGACCTATGGGACTTGCGAAATTTGCATACAAATAGCGCCACCTAGTGGTCTTCCTAATGACAAAGTTGAATGTGATGCATGTCGTCGTGCAATTTTCACCACACCTGGCGAATTTGCCAAATAAAAATCACGAAATGTGCGCGTTCAGGCACCCGAAACAAGCCGTGAAAAGGGCGAAGCGTAATAATAATAAAGAAACGGACCAAAGAAACGGACCAAATACAATAAGGACCTTGCAGGTTCCCTGGCTCGGTCCTTAATTAATGGAGTGATTCCTAATAATGTTCCCTAGAGGAAGCATATATAAGCTGAACAGAAGTGGTCCGAGTACAGAACCTTGTGGGACTCCATGGCGGACTTTGGTATGCATGGAGGATTCACCATTGACGTGAACAAACTAAGATCGATCTAAGAAATACGACTTAAACCAGCTTAGGGCGGTTCCTTTGATTCCAATTTGATCTTCCAGTCTCTGTAAAAGAATTTGATGGTCAATGGTGTCAAATGCGGCACTAAGATCTAACAGGACAAGTACAGAGATGAGTCCTTTGTCTGATGCCATTAGGAGGTCGTTTGTAACTTTGACTAGTGCGGTCTCTGTGCTATGATGCACTCTAAATCCTGACTGAAAATCCTCAAATAAACTGTTCTTATGGAGAAAGTCACACAACTGATTGGCTACAGCTTTCTCAAGTATCTTGGAAGGTTTGATATCGGTCTGTATTTGGCTAAAACCTCTGGATCTAGAGTGGGCTTTTTAAGAAGAGGTTTAATTACAGCTACTTTAAAGGACTGTGGTACATGTCCTGATAATAAAGACAGATTGATTATATCCAATAAAGAAGGGCTAACTAGAGGTAAAACATCCTTGAGCAGCCTGGTTGGGATGGGATCTAAGAGACAGGTTAGATTAGATGAAGAAATTATTGAAGCTATTTGATGAAGGTCGATGGGAGAAAAACAGTCTAAATATATATCTGGTTTTACAATTGTTTCCAAACTTGTTGTGTAAGAATGCAGATCAGTGCCTGTTGAGGGCAAGAGGTGATGAATTTTGTCTCTAATAGTTGAAATTTTATCATTAAAGAAGCTCATGAAGTCATTACTACTTAGACCTAAAGGAATAGATGGCTC
Organism: Argyrosomus regius; assembly: GCA_946959425.1. NCBI lineage: Eukaryota > Metazoa > Chordata > Actinopteri > Sciaenidae > Argyrosomus > Argyrosomus regius. The sequence continues at coordinate 28,866,216 of OX336890.1, read as the reverse complement.
AATAGAGCTGTGGCTCTCTGTTAGCCTGACTACAGTGCTGAAGAGAAACCTGGGGTTGTTCTTATTTTCCTCTATTAATGAAGAGTAATAGGCTGCTCTGGCATTACGGAGAGCCTTCCTGTATGTTTTAAGATTATCTTGCCAGACTAAACGCCATTTGCGTTCAGATTTACGAGCCTCTTGCTTTAAGTTACGAGTCCACTGGCTATACCATGGTGCTAACCTCCTTTGTTTAATTATCTTCTTTTTTAGAGGTGCAATAGAGTCAAGAGTTGTTCGTAATGAGCCTGTAGTACTATCAACAAGATGATCTATTTGTGAGGGGCTAAAGGAAGCAGACAAGTCCTCTGCTACATTGAGACAAGGCATTGAATTCAATACTGAAGGAATCACTTCCTTAAATTTGGCTACAGCACTATCAGATAAACATCTGCTGTAGGAGTTTCTGCAGAAAGGCTTATAGTCCAGTAATATGAACTCAAAGGTTATTAAAAAATGGTCAGACAGAAGAGGATTCTGTGGAAAGACTATTAGATGGTCAATTTCAATGCCATATGAGAGAACAAGATCAAGAGTGTGGTTCAGACAATGAGTCGGTTTATTTACACTCTGACAGAAGCCAATTGAATCTAATAAAGAGATAAACGCAGTACTAAGACTATCATTGTGGTTGTACACATGAATATTAAAATCACCTACAATAATTACTTTATCTGTTTTAAGGATCAAGCTTGATGCAAATTCTGCAAATTCAGATAAAAATTCAGAGTAGGGACCAGGAGCTCGATATACTGTAACAAATAAAATTGGCTGTAATGTTTTCCAGGTTGGGTGAGTAAGGCTAAGAACAAGACTTTCAAATGAATTATAATTTAGTTTAGGTTTAGGATTTATTAATAGACTTGAGTCAAATATGGCTCCAACTCCACCACCTCGACCGGTACTTCGAGGAATATGAGTATTACAAGGACTGGGAGGAGTGGATTCATTTAAGCTAACATATTCATCCTCCTGCAGCCAGGTTTCAGTGAGACAAAATAAATCAATATCATAATCAGATATTAATTCATTGACTAAAACAGCTTTAGAGGACAAAGACCTGATATTCAAGAGTCCACATTTAATTATCTTATTTTGGACTGTTGGGGATGCTGTTTTAATTTTTATTAAGTTTTTATGATGAGCTCCTCTTCTGTTTGTTTTATCTTTAAATAATGTAGGTGGATGGGGGACAGACACAGTCTCTATACTGTACAGATTGTGAAGCCCTCCGAGGCAAAATGTATTTTGCGACTTTGGGCTATACAAATAAAATTTGATTGATTGATATACTAAAGGATTGGGTGGGCAGCTGCTCTAATGGAGGCGCAGAGAAGCGTGTAAGACTGCATCTCTGCTTCCTGGTCTCAACTCTGGGCTGTCACGGTTTTGGTCGACTAATAAACGTGGCCATATTTCTAGATATGAGAGCTGCTCCACCCAAAGTGGGATGGATGCCGTCTCTCCTAATCAGACCAGGTTTTCCCCAGAAAGGTGTCCAATTATCTATGAAGCCCACATCGTTTGCTGGACACCACCTCGACAGCCAGCGGTGGAATGACGACATGCGGCTATACATGTCATCAGTGGTCACATTGGGCAGGGGTCCAGAGAAAACTACGGAGTCTGACATCGTTTTTGCGTATGCACACACCGATGAAACATTAATTTTAGTGACCTCTGATTGGCGTAACCGGGTGTCATTACCGCCGACGTGAATAACAATCTTACTGTATTTACGCTTATCCTTAGCCAGCAGTTTCAAATTAGATTCGATGTCGTCCGCTCTGGCCCCCGGGATGCATTTAACTATGGCCCCCGGTGTTTGAAACGTGGAGCGGTTGGTGGTGTACCGTGGGCTTCAGTTTGGGGCTATCCCTCCTTCGGGTAGTCACCCAGCGTCCCGGCTGCTCGGGAACTGCCGGGGGACGGCTAGCTGAAGCTACCTTCGGTGGTACTGCACCGGCTACAGGGGACTTGCTAACTATAGCAGCTACTACTGCGGTCAAGCCAGCCGCCTCTCGTTTTCGCGAGGTCAAGCCAGCCGCTCTAACATTTTCAAGTGCGCCCTTATTGCCGACTTTATGGCAAATACTTTGAGACTGGGAAAATCAGCGCTAGCTTATTGCAGCGTGTGGAAACTTCCGGTTTTCAAAATAAAATGTGGGTATCAAATGTATTAAACGTTTATTTAAAAAATATGAGGAGTGTTAAGATTTAATTTTAAAAAAAGAAAAAAAAAAGAAAGAAAGTAAGAGTTGTGTCTCATAAAACAAGTATGATCCTGCACCGATAGGTGACATCACCTGGAAGGAATGCTCATATTTACATTATGAAATGTATTAAAAATTCATATAAAATATAAGGGGATGTAAAATGCTATAAAAAGAGGTGTGTCTCATACAGCAAGTGTAGATCTACTGTCCTACATTGATTCTGAGCCAATAGGTCACATGACCTGGAAGTTATTGAGCTTTAATGCTCATATTTACATTATGAAATGTATTAAAAATTAATATAAAATATGAAAAGTGTTAAAATGCTATAAATAGAGGTGTGTCTCATACAGCAAGTGTAGATCTACTGCCCTACATTGATTCTGAGCCAATAGGTCACATGACCTGGAAGTTATTGAGCTTTAATGCTCATATTTACATTATGAAATGTATTCAAAATTCATATAAAATATGAAAAGTGTTAAAATGCTATAAATAGAGGTGTGTCTCATACAGCAAGTGTAGATCTACTGCCCTACATTGATTCTGAGCCAATAGGTCACATGACCTGGAAGTTATTGAGCTTTAATGCTCATATTTACATTATGAAATGTATTCAAAATTCATATAAAATATGAAAAGTGTTAAAATGCTATAAAAAGAGGTGTGTCTCATACAACAAGTGTAGATCTACTGTCCCGCATTGATTTTGAGCCAATAGGTCACATGACCTGGAAGCTATTGAGCTTTAATGCTCATATTTACATTATGAAATGTATTCAAAATTCATATAAAATATGAGTGTTAAAAGGTGATAAAAAGTCCCATACAGTAACTAGCTATTGAAATAAAAAGCTCATATTTGAATAACGCAACCCATTAATCTAAGTTATAGGCCTACTAATAAAGAGAAAACACGCATCACCAATAGCCTCAAGCCAGTAGATGGCGCCAGTGCGGCTGAACTTCCAGAACTTTACAGATTCTGGTTGGAGTCAAAGCACATGGCCAGGGTGTGAGTTGAGTTACTCGATGGTTTGTCTCAGGAAAGGCAAAAGACAGAAGAGCCAAGGCCTCTGGCAGTTAGCTGGAGGTCGGGATGTTCTTTTGAAAACATTAATAAAACATAAATTATCAGACAGTGCGACAGCAGAGAAGTGGATGGCAGTCACTCTGGATGTCTTCAAAAAAAGTCACCCAAAATTCATCAAGTGGATGAAAGTTATATGGACGGAAAACAGGAGAGGATTAAGAACGGAGGTGCTTGAAGGTAGGCCACTGTTATTTTTATTATTTGTTTAATTTTATTATTTATTTATTATTTTAATCATTACGTAGAGTTGTAAAGTTGTCTCTCTGAAAGGCCGACTGGCTACAGTAGCTAATATATCAATTAACAAAGCAATTAACCCGTGCTGCTTCGGGCTGTGTCTCCTGTAGCATACGGTTTACCACTGTTTGCCCCGTTAGAATGGTCAAGGAAGATATGGCAGGGCGTCACCTCCGAGATGTAGAATGTGTGTTATAGAAGAGAAATGGAATTTTTTCGACTACTATACTACTTGTATATTCAGTAAAGGCGTATGGTGCGATTTCTAACTTTTTTCATGTTCAGCCATAAGGGCTTCAGTCTTCAATACAGTGAAATGTAGAATATTTCACCATTGTTATTTTTAACACAGAACCTAACTACAGAATGAAGATTATCTTGTCTAAATATAAAAATCAATGACAAATCCAACAGTAGAATATGACTTATCACTTCTGTTAATATTTTCAGGTCTGGGAACCCATGACAGTGGCAGGGAAGATGAAGAGCAAGGTAACATACAGTCTTCGCCACAGGCCAGAGACCAGGACCAGACCAGAACAGAAGGTGAACAAGGAAGACACAATACACCGAATGACAAATCCAACTGTAGAATATGACTAATCACTTTTGTTAATATTTTCAGGTCTGGGAACCCATGACAGTGGCAGGGAAGATGAAGAGCAAGGCAACATACAGTCTTCCACACAGGCCAGAGACCAGGACCAGACCAGAACAGAGGGTGAAGAGGTAAGAAACAATAATCTGGATGACAATGAAACCTACAACACACACCCACATGAAACAGACTCATCCAGCCCTGTGCCCCTGGTTAAAGACAACAGATGCAATGCATTAAACCAATTTAAGCTCACCTAGCTGGGAAATTGAGGTAACATCTTTTAAATGTGGTGATTAGCTATTTTTATGTATAATACAAATTCTCAATCTCGTTATCTCGATATAACAAAGATTGTTATCTCGTGATAACGACTTATTATTTCGTTATCTCGATATAACAAAGATTGTTATCTCGTGATAACGACTTATTATTTCGTTATCTCGATATAACAGAAAGACTTTTGTTTTCGTGGGATAATTTTCAAGTCTGATGATTGCGCGCTGGTTAATGTGAACGTCCTGATTTCAGCCTACAAGAGCTGCCACTGTCTGGTCCAGGTGTGTCCCAGGGAGGTGAAAATGGCAGATCACATTATTGATCAACGCATCAGGATGTACTTCATGAAAGAACATGAAATAAGACGTGCAGTTTATTGTGTTTCACCGGCTAGGAGCTGTCATTATGCGCAAATTACGCACGGCTGCGCGCTCTTCATAGCTTCCATCCTCACTTGAACCTCATCGCTCATATCAAATCCAACTATACAAGCTGTGTCACAACTGAGGATAAATCAATCAAATCAAAATATTGATGAATCACACATGAGTCTATATCAAACCCTGGACAGCTCCACTTCAGCTTCATCATTTAGTTACATCTGTGGGTCAACTGCTGAATACAAAATCCCATGTAGGCCTGAACCCAGTATTAAGCTCTATGTTAACATAGTGTAGTTCTATATTAAAAATAATAATAATGAAAGCATAATGTTTATGTCAGGGGTCTTCAACCCCTTGGTTGATAGAGAAACAGAGCAGGGACCCCCTTATAGTTAAAAATAAAATTATGTTGCATTTTAAGTGTGATCTATAATATAAGTAATAAGTGCACACGAGGATATCAGGATTGCTCACTCACAGATCACTCCTTTAATAGGATAGATATCTGTAAACTGTCAAAGGCGCATTTATAAACGTAACACGAGAAAGCGATCTTTGTTATGTCGAGATAACGAAATAATTAATTCGTTATCACAAGAACACAATCTTTGTTATATTGAGATAACGAGATAATAAGTCATTATCACGATATAACAGTGCATAAAAAAAAAAATCCATGGCCGTTCTCGCCTTCCATAATTAGCTACTAAAAAAAAAGAGATTTTTTTTTTTTAAGAATGGCACGCGATTTATTCTAAGTTTGTTAAAAGTTCGCCAGAATTTATTACATAGACTGTACAGTACAGCTATTTTCCATAGCACACAGCAGTAGACTCAGGATTGTTCTGTGTAGTTCATGCATTAGAGTTCTCCGTCGCTATTTCCATCATTTAGAGTTCACAGAGGCCATTTATGAGATCAATGTATATCCGAGGAGGGGGGTGATGTTTTTATTGGCAGATTGTCACACAGCCAGTGGACAGTGGTATTGTTTACAGTGTGCGTGTGACCCACACTAGGCCAGGATCAAAACACTTGATGTCTTTATCAGAGAACATGGTTATGTGTGGAAAGGTGCTGAAACCTTATGCATTGTGTCATTTCTTTAGCAGATATCAAGTAGCGTAACTCTGACTCTGATTCAACTCTAATTATGTAGTTGGATCTATCTACAGTGTTCAGTTGACTGACAACTTGATGGGAGAGCAGAAATTAATATCAAATTTCTGTGCTGCTAGTATGCCAAGTACACCGCTCCAACCGAGTCCCACCACCAGTCAAATTTTCACAGCAGCCATCGCATCTTCTGTGAAAGTTGTTTTGGATAAAAGCGTCAGCTAAATGACTAAATGAAAATAACTAAGGGATTGACAGTAACATTTACCCATCCATCGATCCTGTTTTTGCTATGACTAGAGGCAAGTTACGTTGAGGTTTCAAAAAATATTTAGAAAGTATTAAAAAGGTATTAAATGGTATTAAATTTAACCTCTGGATTCCTGCATAAACCCTGTACTAACATGACCCCATGTTAAATTCAACATATCTTTAATAGAATTACACCAAGGATAACAAGACCCAGGGTATCGTGGAGAAGTCTCAGTGGGATCTGAAAAGGATCCGTTTTCAACACAAGAGGCTTACCAGATTTGATGATTTTGTGCACACCTAAAAGAGGATGCATGAAGCTCTTTTGAGAGAATACAAGGACTCTCTAAAAATCAAGAAGGTATGATATTTTCACTGTTTTTCTTCACATTACTTACTATTACAGACCTCAAATGAATAATAACACTTGACCAAAGGAACTGCAGATTACCGAAAAGAGGTTAATTAAAAACAATACATCTCTCTGTTTATTGTAATAAGACACACAGGGTCGATGTTGAACGGTGGAAACAGAGGAAGCAGGGAAGGAGAGGTGTATACGTTTCAAGAATGACCAAGCCCTTTGATTTTGAGAAACCAAAAAACACGGTACTGTAACGACAATATGTTGTAGTGTTCACCAAAGTGTATCATATTATGTTGTTATATATATCATATTATATAAAAAGAGGTTTTAGTGTACCGTTGTGATTATCAGGTTCAGAGGAAGAAGATGTCCAACCAGACCAAAGTAGAGGAGAAGGACACAGACACCGATGCCACTCTATTTAAACAGGACACGCAGCCTCAGGTTATTGTTTAATAACTTGTGTAATCGTATGTGTAATGTTCTTGGTAGGGCTGAACGATATGGACAAAATTTCATATCTCGATATTCATGTCAGATATCTTGATATCGATACGATACGATATGACTACGGGTTCGGTGAAAACCAAGCATTTTTCAGAAAAATAAAAACATCATAATACAAAAGCATGTGGAAAGTGTAGTTTTATTGATTGATTGTAATACACTCTTCGTGCAGCACGCGATGGTGTTGTTTCAGGTGGTGAAACATGTTTGTTGTGCTACCTTGCTTCGTCGCAATTTTCGCCAAGCACGACCTGCACGACCTGCACAACACCTCGCTCTGGTTGACATAATCCTTTTTAAATCCAAAATACCTCATTATCTTCCGAACTCATGTCACTTTTCTTTCTTTCTTTTTGATTTCCCCGGTGTGTATGTCGTGTGTGTGTGCGTCTCAGTCTCCGTCTCCCTCACTCCCGCCCTCCTATGTTTGTCATTGGTTGGGTTCAGCTGTCGATCCACAGCGAGCATGAAATAAGGTTTGTGGTTGGCTGGCCGTAGTGGTGCATTCAAGGGCAATCGTAAAAATGATGTTTATTGTGACTGCCAGAGCTGTACATGCAGGGCGAGCGCGGGGGGAAATCTATATCGTTTATATCGTTGCTTTTTCGATATTAATATCTTGAATGTTCATATCTCGATATAGATACGATAACAATATATCGTTCAGCCCTAGTTCTTGGGGTGTGTGGTTGTCTCTAAACACAGTGTATAGAAAGTCAGCTATACAGTAAGACATCTAGAATACAACCCCTTCACTTTTGATAATAATGTTAATGTACATACTGTTAATAATGTACATTTGTTATAATGGGAGATGTATGGATGTCATGTAATTATTCAGTCTTGTTTATCACAGCTCAAGTCTCCACATCAGCCACCCTCCATTTATTTTCCAGTATTTCATGCATGAACCTAACCTGATCCATAACATGTGTACTGTACAGTTGGATACAGAACCAACCATCCAAACAGACATCGACACTTTGCTGGAGGAGGCGGGCCCACCACCATCCACCAAAATGCAAGAAGATGAAGAACAGCTGGTAGGAGTAATCATCACTACTGATAGGAGTATTCTCACTTTCTGAATGCATATCCAACAAAAATTACATCACTCAGTAAGCATTTTATTCCTGCATATGTTTTGGACTTAACTTAAAATGCCCAGAGTTTGAGATTGTTGATTATTATTTGATTCCATTTGTAATCTATGTTAATTAGAGTAATCTGATTACATTAAGAATTGAGATATTATAATTTTTTCCCAGCTACAATCACTGTGGAAAAGAAAGAAAACTGCAGTGGTTGTCGCAGTAGTACCATCTGCTAACCAGTCAGGTTCCAGTTTCCTCATACATCACAGTGAACTGTGTTCACTGCCACCTCACCAGTGGCTGACAGGCAGATCAGCAAATATCACATATGAAGTTGTTATGCATATTTCATTGGAGTAATTATTCTGAGGTTTAAAAAAAGTAAACACCTTTCCATACAATTACATAGTACTTGTTGTGGATTTAAAATTGTTGTTTGATCAGCTGTATATCCTGTCTTCTTCCATATTAGGTTATGGAGGGTCTATTCCATCTTTATGCCAAACAGCTCAACCTTGGAAGGGCCATTTTCCTCCTCAACCATTACACAGCTGGTGTGATACTCTTTGGAACAGCAGACAGAGTCAGAAAGCACAGCCTGCGGAGGGTAATGCTCGTTTTCATTCCTCTATCCCGTCCAGACCTCAAGATACTGACTTGCCTAACTAAAATATTTGAAATTAATTTGTTTATGTAATGGAATTGAAGTTAATCAATTTTGAGAATATGATGTTTCATTAAAGAGAAAAGTCATTTTTATTGAGAATTACTTGATGTGTTTTTATTTCCATTACAGACTGACTTCAACAACTATGAGGCCATACTGTCTTTTGTAAATGTTGGGGGAGTACACTGGAAGTTACTGGTCAGTGTTTGTTACTTCATCTGAAATCTTTTTGTGTTGTGTATATTTTTATTTTGTTGTTCTGAAATAACATTAATGTATTCTTTTTAGTATGTACTTCCTGCCAAAAGTGCCGTATTCTTACTGGACCCAATGGCTAATAAATCTGAGAAAGCTGAGTCTGCAGATGCTGCAAAAAGAATACAGTAGGTCATCTTTTTTCTCGTAAAGAACAACCCTCTCATGGACTTATAGGCTGACCTGGCAATCCTGGCAGCCAGTTGATGTAGGTGTGAGGGTCATAAGCTCATTAAATCCACCTGGGCCCTCCACCCTATAAAAGCTTGGCCATGTGATTTCTGACTTTCTCATCCACCTGCACTTTCAACACCTCCACACTACACAGACCACTCATCCATGCATAGCATTCACGCTAAATCCTAAAGACTCCCTCACCTTGTTCTATGTTCTTTTTGTTATTTAGTTACAACATTTTATTTGTTCTTTGTTAAACTTTGTGTGCTCTCTCTCCTTGTCACATTTACAGAGCCAGTTTGTGACAATGAGAAATTTGGAAAGAAGAACATACTATCTGGTCTCATTGTTTAGTCTAATGTTGCTATTAATTTTATAAAACTGAGATCACAAGTTTTATTCATTTGAAGGTCATTATTTTTTAAACATTACTTTCATATCGATATTGCAAGTGTATTGATTTCATAGGGATTATATGCTGTTCAGAAAGATCGCCCTTGGCAAGAATGACTGGGGGAGACTCAGATGGAGGGGATTAACCATGGACCATCCTGTACAACGTGACACGTGTAGTTGTGGGGTCATCGTTACCATGGTAATGTCCATATGTGTCTGTTTCTTGCAGTATTTATTTTTCTCTGTCAAATATTATGAGTCAGACTTCTGGTGCTTAACTGAAAGATTTAGTATATATATAATGTAATGTGTATATAACATAGTTTGTCATTTACATGTTTTAGGTGATGCATTACTGTTTGACCAATCAAATCACTTTTGGCTTTCTACTGCGCTATCCTTCACAAATAATGTTTCAAAGATGACAAGCTTAATTCTGCATTATTATTATTATATATTGTTGATGCAGATGGCAAAGGGAGTGATGGAGGCGTATCCTGCATTACCTGTCATGTCCTTTGGCACATCTAAGAAGGAGATGGCATCGGAAAGGACAAAGTTTGCCCTGGCATTACTGAGTGATTCAGGTAAATAAGTCATTGTTCTCTTTTTTTTATATTAAATATTTCATCTTGTTAAAAGATAAGAAATAGAACACACCAAAATAATCTACATCCTCTAAAAAATATTCCACACAATACCTTTTATTTTAGTAAAAGGTGTCATAGATTTTATGAAAAAATTCACATACATCTCAGATGAACTCAAAATCCTATCACAGAATCAGAAATAACTCTATGCAAACTTCTATACAGTCAAATGCAAATGACAATTAGCAATTAGGTGTAGAATTATTATTCTACACAGCTGTCAATTAAGTGTGTAATGTGTACATATGACAATATGTCAACAATAACAGAAAATAATTTTATTTCAGTGTTAGACCTGGACAGCAACTGCGTGATGTGCTGTGCCTCAAAGCCCCCTGGATCAGGACCTCCAATGACTCGTTGGGTGAGTTTTTTCACTGTTTATTATTTATCATTTATGATTTGGGGTTTATTGTATAGTTATAGAACAGTGTTTCTAAGCAAACTACAAAGTCACTATAAGCAATGTCATGGGATACCTAACTTTCCAACATCCCTAAAAACAATACATGAAAAAGACAGTAAAGGTTGAGATGGTTGACTTTGCCAGAACTTTCGGTTACTGTCCTCTACACAGATAGACACCCTAGCTTTCAAATCTTTATTAGAATAATGCCGTGTTCTAAAGCAGAGGAAATCCAATGGTGCCACATACTTCTATCAGTGACTTCAAGATGCTGGCATTTAGCTATTTAATCAAAAAAGATAACTCTGGGATCTTTTTTGGAACTCATACACTCAACTAAAGCTCATAAAGGGTCTTCATCACCCCGTTAGCCCCTTTATTTTTTTTCATTTTGATTATGATTTATCACACAAAATTGGAATATATTAATGGTTTACAGTAAACACAGTACATTACACACGCAGTTGCACATATTTCTCGCAAAATAGTGAGCTACATAGCTTAAGCATGATAAATCAGCAAAAAAAAAGTCTTTTGGACAGTGGAAGAGTACTTGTTGATGTTTCTCATCACAATCCCTGTAACCAAAGAGTTAAACTAAACATGGCATAGCATGGCTGAGAATGAGTTTTGGCTTTCAGGGAGGGGTGAAAGCACAGCAGTGTAAAGGAAAGGGCTACACTTGATTTATAAGCAGACAAAACTAGAGCATCACTAAAAAATACAAAATACATACACAAATAATAATTTTCTCAATTTGCTATTTAAAAAAATATATATATTCATGAACCACTAGGGGGCACTCCATAAATGCAAGTTTGATTTTTTTCCCCCCATTATTCCACATTAGAGCTTGGACTGTCAGCAAACATGAAAGCTAACATATTAAATTTGCTGACAAACAATGCGATGCAGACTATTAATTGATTTAGAGAAAATAATTATCCCTATGTACACATAATGGACAAGGACAAGACAGGAAATAATTATTACTGGGATATGGTAAGTGATAAAGTGATTTGATTTTAAGAATAGCACATTACACACATTGGAAAAGTGTAATGCGGTGGACATAATCCTCTTCATAGGAATCTAAATAGAAATGATTATGGCACACATTTTCTTTTTGTCTACAACCAGAAATGACTCTCTGTGGCATACTTCAATGGAATTGCTGAGAAGATTATACTGATATTGTCTTTGTTGACTTATTTCACAGATACAGTGTGACACTTGTGAAAGGTGGAACCATGAAGAGTGCCTGGATCTGGAGGAAGACAAGCTGCTAAAAGCAAGAGCAGGCAACTGGAATTGCGTCCTTTGCACATAAAAAATTATATATGTGCCTTCTTGTTCTGAGTTGTTGATTGCTTGTTAAACAATGTTCTCAAAATAGATACTTTAATCAAGGAAAATAAGACCCAGAGGACTGGGTGCATGCTGCTTTTTTTAAAATTATTATTATTATTTATTTATTTATTTATTTATTTTTTGTTTTGTTAATTTCTAATAAATTATAATGTCAGTATTACCTCAATACCATTGTATTGGCTCAGAATCAATGTAGGACAGTAGACACCTCTTTATATAGCATTTTATCACTTCTCATATTTAATATGAATTTTTAATACATTTCATAATGTAAATATGAGCATTAAAGCTCAATAGCTTCCAGGTCATGTGACCTATTGGCTCAGAATCAACGCAGGACAGTAGATCTACACTTGCTGTATGAGACACACCTCTTTTTATAGCATTTTAACACTTTTCATATTTTATATGAATTAATTTTATATAAATCTTAACACAACTCGTATTTTTTAAATAAACGTTTAATACATTTGATACCCACGTTTTATTTTGAAAACCGGAAGTTTCAACACGCTGCAATAAGCTAGCGCTGACTTTCCCAGTTGTCTCAAAGTATTTGCCATAAAGTCGGCAATAAGGGCGCACTTGAAAATGTTGGAGCGGCTGGCTTGACCACGCGAAAACGAGAGACGGTTGGCTTGGCCGCAGTCAGCTACTGACTGTTCGGTGGTGTGGTACCGTGCCTCTAACTCACTGGGCCTCGCCTCCAAAGCTAAAAATAAACTACATTTATTACAAGTACCGTTATCGCTAAAGGAGGACGAGGAGTAGCTAAACATGAGGCACACCGGGCAGGAGAGAGGAGGAGAGGAGAGAGCAGGAGAGCAGAGAGAAGCCATTGCTATAGCTAGGCTAGTTAGTGTGACTAACAGAAAATGGTGAAACTATCGGATTGTGGTTACTTAAGTTAAGAGACCTGTTCGTGCACAAGCAGAACAAATCTAAGGATAGTGTAGAGATATGTAGATAATCGCTGATGTGAAAAATATACGAAAATCTGTTTAAGTCAGCAGAGAGCACCGTGGCACCGATAACCGGAAGTGACAGAATACGCTTACCGTAAAGCAGAACAGGATTGTATATAGCTATACATTTACGTCAGTTTGGCTTTACACATTCACACATGACAGGACTGTTACATGTAGAGCTGCTGTCTTCATCTGATATTTGGATGCTAGCCCACAGAAGCAGCAGCTTCATTGCTTCGCTTCACATTGGTCTTAATTTTTAACATTTTGAAGCTAATGTCTGAATTAATGATCATCATGAGAGATGCATGTCCCACCTTTTTTTGTTTGCCTGTTTCTTTTTTTTTTAATATAGGAAGAGAGTGCTGGTCTGATTACTAATATGATTAGAATGCAGTGAAGGTCTAAATAACAGAAACACGTCTGTGTATACATCAATACAGTTCAGCAGCATTTGCATCCTCCAAAATAGCAAACATCTGTTACTGTTTCCCAGGTACGATGGCAACACAACACTGGTGCAGTGAGTAGATAATGAATAGATGTTACACTCTTTTCTTGTGAAAACTACTCTTTGCATATCACCAGCATTACATTTTTACATGAATATAAGCTGCTGATTGTGTGACTCTAACAATGGCAATCTTCCCTGTTCCTTTCCACTTCCTTTCATGTTCAGACCATAACCCATAACCCACAACCAGAGGGCATGAGATCTCTGTGTTCTTACAGACAGGTATCTACTATTTCTATTAACATGTTGTGTTGTCTGGTTTAAGCTCAGAACTTTGACTCCAGTCTTTGTTCTTATCTGTTAGTATACACTTAGCTCAGCTCATTCACAGTTCAGTACACCATGTGACAAAGACATCCTGCCCTCTGGACTGCACACAGTTCAGTTTGTGCACCTCTTTGAAGCAGAGTACAGCTTCACTTTAACAAGGTGAACTTGTCTTACCTTTCACAGATGGAGTTTCTGTCATCATCCTGAAGTGTTTAAATTCGTTACTAGAAAACACACAAATGAATAGAAGTCAATTATTTACAAACTTAGAACATTAATATTCCAATACAATGTATGTATGTACACTGACCTCCTGTATTCATGTGAAATGATCCAATATGCACATCCGTATGATGTGTATAGGTGTATATAATGTAAAGAACTTTTGATTTTATCCTGCTTGTGCTCTGGGAGCTGTTGTCTTAAAGGAATTTTCGATCGTATCTTTTATTATTTAAACATGAACGCGACTTACCTCAGTCTAACAGGATGCCATGGCAGCTTTCCATTGTTCCCGATACCCAGGTCAGGACACACCGCCACAATACCGTTCAGAGTGCGGGACATTGGATCAGGACCGGACACCGAACAGCTACGTCTGTGATCGTCGGTTTCGCGCGTGATCCAAATATTGTAAAAGTATCGGAAATGACGAATTCTTCTTCTTTTCGTTTTACGGCAGCTGTGGTGTTAGAGCCGTTACACCACTGCCATCCTATGGCGGCATCAATGTATTGATGCCCTGCTTGGATTGACTGAATGGAGGGTGGTCACCTTGACCTTTGTCCATATTTACCTCGGGAGGCCGGACCAGCAGCTGGACCTGAAGCTGATCAGAGTTCAGCTGGGGCACTGCAGGAAAACATATGGAAGCTAGGGATCATTTTTTATTACTCATGGCACATTTAATAGATTTCATCTTGGATTTTTTAGTGTTGTAATGAATTTTACTCCATGTAGTTTGACTGTATTCAAAGATAAAGTTGCAGTTTAATATAGGGTAATCATGGTAATCAGTTTAGTACGTATCCAACAGATTTCTTACTGGTTTAAGCATTAGTACAAAAACAAACATCTGTTTTATTGTAACATCCATGTCACAAACAGCTGCTGTACAAAAGTGTATATAAAAAATGCACATAAACCATTTCTGACAATATAAAACAGTGTGCTATTTAACGACCGGAAAACGGTCCAGTGGCTCCAGTGGCTCAGATGCAATTCTCAGAGTAGACAGGAGCTTTGACATTGAGCCCTTCTTAGTTAGCCTCTTGCTTCAGGGGGCACTCTGACTGTGAATACAGCAGGGGCAGCAGTGCAGTGAGTCATGGATGAAGAGGTCGCATTCCACACAGAACACATTGTGACATGATGGACAGGTGAATATCTAGAAACACAGAGGGAGAGAAAGCAATACATGAAGATAAATTAAGATGGGTAGAGGGACTGAAGCTGCAATGAATAAATGAATACAATGTACACAATCTGAATACTTAATATTAGTTTCTTTTTTTTTCTTTTTCTTTTTTTTTTAAATCAACCAGTTCTACAATGTGGAAGGACTAATAAGAGATACAAAAAGAATGGTCAAAATTTAAGCAGATGAGGCCAAAATACTGACTTGCAGTCCAGAGTACAGGTCAAGCTCCAAACACACTGGATCCTACAGTCCTAATAATGCAACTCGAGAGACTCTCTTATTAAATGTCCATAACTCCACCCTTCTAGTATCTAATGCAAGCCTACCATATCTGGAAGGTTACTGGTAATTACCAGATAATATGATAAAGGGTGTCCTGATGACTGTACTCACACTTTTATCTTTCAGCTCCCCTTGACAAGCTTGACAAAACCTGAAACCAAATCAGAACAGGTTAAGATACACAGCGGTGTGTGTGTGTGTGTGTGTGTGTGTGTGTGTGTGTGTGTGTGTGTGTGTGTGTGTGTATATATATATATATATATATATATATATATATATATATATATATATATATATAGTGGTAGCTATATGTCTATCACCTATCCAATACTCTATCCAATATGTTTGGCTTTACACATTCACACATGACAGGACTGTTACATGTAGAGCTGCTGTCTTCATCTGATATTTGGATGCTAGCCCACAGAAGCAGCAGCTTCATCAGTGTCACCTGTCTTCTTGAAGCTCTTCCACAGGACTCTCTATAAAGGCTTGGAGGGGGAAGAGGTGGTGGAAGGATCTGGCGAGATGGGGGGCCAACACCAGAGTCAAACCTTGGAGGCAACACATGACATCGTATCACATCACATGACATGCATGCACACACACACACACAAAAGTTTGGTACTTGTATTGTTCTATTGAACACACAGTACTTTTAAAGCAGTAAAAATAACAACTGTACTTTTTTAAATACCTCAGATCTTTCATCTGATCTTACACTGACACACACAGTGAATCCTGCCATCAGACATACCACACACTTTACACTCCACAGGAAGCTCTGTGTACTTGGCGTGGCACTGCGGACAGAAGTATCCTCCCAGAGACAGACCTGGACCACTGCTACTGTCCAGATGACTGAGTAACATACAGCAGGGGAAATACATAACACAGATAATAAAAATCTAGTACACAGTGGCTGCTCACAGTCCTGCCCATAAGGTTTAAATCATCACATGGTTTTTACTTACGACATGCTGAATGAAGGCTTGGCATCCTGGTCAGTAAGAGAGGCGATGGTGTGCTGCGGAAAACCTATGTAGATACAGGATTCCAATTAAGTGGGTCTATACAAATATTTAGTAAATGGTTTTATAGTTGTATTGATCAACTATAAAAGACTTTCCAGGCCCAAAGTTCAAGGATTCAACAAAATAAGTAAATAACTGTTACAACACAATTTTTATAATCAGAACTAGTGAAAAGTTGCCTGTTCACTAGAGTTAAGTAAAACAAATATCAAAACAACTTTAATTTTTATTGTTGCACAAAATATATTAAATTCAAGCACTTTCAATGACTCATGTCTGTTTATGTCTATACTTAAAAGCTTTCAAGGTCTGGATTTCTCCCTGCCTTTAATTCACAAACATTCAAGGATTTCTTATATAAACCATGTGATGATGTGCAAAATGTTGAAACTCCTCAATGTTTTCACATCATCACATTTTGTTTGTATTTGCATTTTAGACTTTTTTGGAAAGGTGCTTATAGAATATTAGCAGCCGTATCATTTAGCAGTCTGGGTGTGCAATGGGAGCAGAATACTTAGGCCACTTAACAGTCAGTTCATAAGTGCTGTTATATTTGTGGTCTTTAACATTTGGTGTTTGGTAGCTCTGATTTTTTTTTACCAAAGATGAAGAAAGCATCTGTATACTGACCCATGCGTATTAAAGAGCATTCAGATGAGGAACTGGCTGGAGGAGGTTTGACATGCAGTATCAGCAGCTCTTTGAAGTGACTCTCGTCCAGGATAACATGGTACGAGCCACCCGTCTCCCTGGTCAACACTGTACACACCCGGATCTCCGCTGACAAGCCGATTACTGAGACCCGCACCTTCAGTGACTTTAGGGTCTGCCAGACGAGGAACATGATTAGAGAGAGTCACATTTACATTGAGTTGAAATGAAATATGTATACAGTAAGCCTAGCAGCTGAATACATGAGCAGTAATGACATGACTGTGCATAGCTGGGTAAGGATTTAAGGTGACTTCACCTTGATCAGTTCATAGATATTGGCTGGGTCACATGTGGTGAGGCTGCTGAGGATTATCAGGATCTCCCGGCTTGTATGTCCAGGCATGTGCCTTCATACAAAGACAGGCAAGTATCTTAGTGACATTCAGTAATGCTCCACAAACCGATCTAAGTCAGGAACACTGCAGAACATACTTGAGGGTCTGTATGGCCAGGTTGAGAGAATTGTATAGGGACGGCTCTCCTACACATACAGTGTCCACAGCTTTCTTCAGAGCAGCAATGTGCTTCTTTGGATTTCCTAGTGGTGAAACAAAACACCTTTACACACACATTACATTAACGCTGCACAGGTAACTACACAGACAAATCCATAAACAGGAGTGTGACAATTATCTCTGAAGCACTAACTAATGATTTAAATGAGAAATCCTTACATTAATAATGAAGCAAAAACATTTTCACCATCTACAGGAAGCTCAAGAAGAAAAAGGTGTATTGCATATATTACTCATGTAATAAGTTCAAAGATGATGCTTCAGTATACTTAGCACTTCACCTGCCAGCTCAGTCAGCTTCTCAGCTCTTTTATTCTTCGTGATGACGATGCCCACCTGGAGACACACAACACATGGTGTTACATCACATAACAGCGAGTGGCAGCTAGGGGTGCAACTACCAATTACAATAGGGGCACCTCTGGCTCAGAAGTTAGAGCAGTCGTCCTCCAGTCTGCATGTTGAAGTGTCCTTGGGCAAGACACTGAACCCCAAATTGCTCCTGAAGGCTGCACCATCGGTGTGTGAATGTGTATGAATGGTTAGCTCCTAAAACTGATGAGCAGCTGGCACCTTGCATGGCAGCTAATGCCATCAGTGTATGAATGTGTGTGAATGTGTGAATGAGATATGTAGTGTAAAAGAGCTTTGTGTGGTCAGAAGACTAGAAAGGAGATATATAAGTACAGTCCATTTACCATTTACCATTTACCATCTACTTTCATTATTGGTTAATCTGTTGACCATTTTATCAATTAATAGATTAGATGTTTGGTCCAGAAAATGGTGAAAAATTTCCCAGAGGCCAGAGTGATGTACTCTTATTTTGTACACAACCCAAAGACATTCAGGTTCACACAAATATTCATATTTGAGAAACTGAAATGAAGTCATAACAATGAGGTGTTATAGTACTCTAGGTAAGTCTTGGCCTCAAGTCAGGAATTAAATGCATTTTTTTTTTTTTACTCTGTGTCAGTCTGAGGATTTTATTTCAGATTTAAAACTTTCTTGATTCAAATACAACCAATAACTTGACACACTTCCAATTTAAAATTTTTGTTACTGTTCAAGGCCACCCCCCACTCCCTTCACGCACACTCCAACAAAGTGAATGTGGGAGACCGAAAAGAAGCTGTGTGGGTGCTGTGCTGTCTGGTAGGAGATGTCAGCCAAATCTTAAGTAATCTGCAGAACACTGTCCAAAGGAACACACATAGCAGTCTGTAAATGCTGCATTGTAACCCTTACTGAGATGATTGGGAGCACATCGGGCTTTTATTGGCACTTAAAAAGGTAAGCTAAGTGCAAGTGAAGCTAGCAATGTTGCTAATGTTAGCAATCTGCCTCTGTAGCTCTGTAACTCTTCACCCTGCACCCAAAAAGATTTAGCAAAAATTAGCTACAGTATACTATTAGCTACCTATGCATACACTGTCTAGTCTTGGTCTTAACTTCTCTGTTTCGGTGCTCTTGACAACAACCATGTAAAACTGACACTCACTACTTGTATCTTTTCTCCAGTAAACTCACCTGAACCTGCCGTATTTAAAAGAAATTTAAATGTCAAGTCTCAATACAGCTTGGTGTAAAAAATGCACAGGGTCATGACTCTGTTAACATACCTGACTGATGGGGTTTTGGTCAAAATATTCATCTATAAAGGCTTCCATCAGCTGAAGAGGAAAGGAGAAAGGATATTGTGGTTTATAGCTAAACATATCATACTGCTGCTGTTGTATAGTGTGATGGGTATACAGAATTTACCTTTAGAGTAGAGGTGAGGCGATTTGGTTTCAAGTCCTGGTCTTCCATACTTCTTGAGCAGTCAATTACCACATAGAGGTGACGCATCTAGAGCAAAGTTTTTGGTACATTCTAAACAGGAGATTTTATTTTTCTAACAGTAAAATACACTAAAGCACTTACTGCTGTGCTAACTCTGGCTGTCAAACATTGCTTACACAATCATAAAGTTATTATGTTATGTTAGCTCATAAAAGTAAAAATGGGTAACTGATTTATCACAATGTTGCCTTTATATTGGGCTGCATTTGCCACATTTATTGGCAAAAAAAAGTGACTGTCTGTCATACATGTACATTAATGCATCTTACTAACTAAACTTCTTCCCCGGAGTTTCTGTGCTCTCTCGTCCAGCAGGTTCTCGTGGATCGTGACTGCTGCTGTGGTCCTGCATGACGTCCACTACATATATTATTACTGTCATTAATGTTACCAGATCTCCATTACAGTTTATAGTAACTTAGTTAATGATTTGCTGCTGCTGTGCATCTGTGTCTCTCTATCTCTATCACAGGTTCCACTGCTACTGTAATCATTTTATCATTCATTGTAATCCATTGTCATTTTTCATTGTAATTGTACAAAATGTTTCTGTTGACTTGTTGACTGTACACGTGACATCTATTGCACGTCTGTCCGTCCTGGGAGAGGGATCCCTCCTCTGTGGCTCTTCCTGAGGTTTCTTCCACCTTTTTTCCCTGTTAAAAGGGTTTTTTGTGGGCAAGTTTTTCCTCACTCGAACCGAGGGTCTAAGGACAGAGGGTGTCACTCCCTGTACAGATTGTGAAGCCCTCCGAGGCAAAATGTATTTTGCGACTTTGGGCTATACAAATAAAATTTGATTTGATTTGATTTGATTTGACTTACTGCTTTGCTATGCATGACTTCTATGTTATACAGTTACAATATATTGTAAAACAAGAGTCTGATAATGATGACATGATCTCCAATCTATCCAAACAACTATATACACAATGTTTATCTGAAGAGCAATTGGGTAATTTTTTGTGATAATCATGAGTGTTATGTATCCACCATATTAAAGTTATTGTGAAACTGAAGCATAAATGAGTTAGTTGGTGTGTGTTGACACCGTGTTGATCTTAGAGGACCATACAGATGATGAGTACAAGATAAAGCATGAGGTTCTGTGGCAGGAGGAGGAGGCAGAACTCACTCACCATTCCAAGCCTCACTTGTCCATGGCTCTCTATCACCCTATGACATAAAAAAGGAGGCGCATAAGTTAATAGTAACAACAAGAAATTACCAGATTTATTCTTTGGACAGACCAGTGCAGAACTTTAATCTGATTTACTGTATGTACAGCACATGCAATAGATGATGTTACAGTTCTTGTCTTAGAACTCCAACAGAGGAAAATACACCTCATTTGCACAAGCACACACAAACACACGCATGCATGCACATGCACACGCAGACACACGTGCACAGACAGACAGACAGACAGACAGACAGACAGACACACACACACACACACACCTTTTCCTTTTGGATTGGAACAGGATCTCTTCCACTGTGGCTTTGAGTGAGCCTGATTCATCCTCCTTCAGCACCTCCCTGTAGGACAACACATAGATTACACACTACAGCATCAAATGACAGCACATATCTCAAGCTGAAAATCTTCATAGTTTCAGTTTTACCATGTCCTCTCATAACCACCTTCCCAGCGCTTGGCTCTCTCTGGTTCTTCATCCATAATGGCAACCAGAAATAGACACTGATAGCCAAAGAACTGGAAAACAACAGTTTCACATTATTACCCAAGTCTAATGCACAAAACTCCATTCATGACCAGTCATTTTTCAATATTTCAGTGATAATATGCCGAACACTATACAGCACGATGCATCCTGTAATACTGTACTCTGCAAAGTAAAACACATATTATTCAGTTGAACGTATACTGAATAGAGTTTGGCATGACAATGGAGCGTCACCATAAACAATAATTCATAGTCTGACTTTAGAGTCAGTCAGTAACACTATGTTCATGTCGTTATCTCTGCCGAATACAACAATATTAGATATTAGACAAAAACTTCAAACGATCGTTATTCTGTTCCGGTGTTTTGGCATGACTTTCAAAGGTGAAAACATGATCAGATATTCGAGAATATAGCCATAAAGTGTACAGTTGATCAAACACTAATGTATCTCGTTATATCAAATTAAAGCCAGCAGTTAGGTCAACAAGTCACTATTCGAATCAAGCTAGCTAGCTATCAGTTCTGTCTAACGAGCGTTACCGGAGCTCATTGGAGCGAAGTTATTCAAGGTGCTAACGCGAACCAACTATCCAGTCAACATATTTATTATTATGTGTGACACAACTTCATATACGTTACTAAAAACAATCATTTGTACCCACAATACCGGTGTAGCGCAACGCCAGCTGGTGCAACGGAGTTTATTGTCCGGAAAGAAACATGTTCACACCAGAGAAAATCATCCGGTGCGTTAACCGTTTGATTGCATTACGTCTACTATTACTACAATTAACACAACCCAATTACCATGTTAGGTTATATATCCACTTATCAGTGGAATCCATGTTAAGATGTGATTTCAAACACAGTGACACAACGTAGATGAGGCCGAGATTTATTTATTTGGCGATAACTGCATTTAACATCTGAAAGCACAGCTGTTCTTGGCTTCACCATGGAATGGAAAATTAATTCAGAATAAAAATATACTATCAAAAAAGAGAGTTGTTCATTTGCTTTTGAATAATGTGGAAATTAGTAAAAGATGAATGATGGCAAACCTAAAGGGAACAGAGCCATCGCTAATCAATCAGTTACATAGTCTCCTTCTAGTATACACTGTAAGAAAGATCTACAATTAGAAGTTACAGATGACAGATGTTTCATCATTTACAGTACAGACATTACACAACAATGTGAATTATTTCTAAAGACTAAAAATAAACCTTATTTACAAGGGGTGACTTGATGATGTAGATTCATGTGTCTCATCTCATCTTAGCTTTGCCTTCATTGTATATGAAACTGTCAAACAATGTTTTAAAAAGCTTATAAAAGAAGCACAATAACTGCTTGACAGAGGTCACAAGTAGCCTCATGAAACAAAAATCACATCTCCTACTAACTTCAGGAGAGAAACTAATAAAATATATTTTACACCTGGATAGTTCTTCATGAAGCTCACAGAGGTTGAAGAATTGATCAAAGACATCTTCTCAGTTAATTGGCTTGATACAGATCAGTGATATAAAAACAGGCTTTCACTCTAGTAATCCCACATAGGTGTATGAGAAATTCAAACATGGTGGGGTGTGAAATTGCAGATTTGTCTCGTTCCCAGCATAGAGGAGTCAGAGGTGAAGGTTCAAGGCCGGCGGTCATATTCACTGATCTTCCTCTTGATGTGTGACAGTTTGGACCTGAGATATTTACACCTCTTCTTCTTAATCTCGTAGTTGGGGGACTGCAGAGGACAGAAAGTAATTCAAACAATTTGAATCACAAAATAACTGTATTTCACTGATGGAAATCACTGCATGTAGCTTACCTTCTTGAGATGCTTCAGTCTGGTGAATTCATCCATGGCATCCTGAGATAGTGGTCGATGGGAGAAATAGTGGTCAATGAGAGAAGTGACTGCACCACCCCACATTCACATACATTTGTTTTTTTGCTAAAACAAGGCTTTTCAGAAGTCAGTGCTTTTTTTCTCCACACTAACCAGACTCAGCTATTGCATACTTTTGTGCAACGTTATCCTTACTGTTTTTTCACTAACATTAGCAAACTCTGTCCTAAACTAAATGTAATGCTTAACTTTATCTCAATGACAAATATCTGCAACATGTTTGTGGGGATAGACTACCAGAGTTTATTTTACTGTCAGTGTTCTCTTTACCTGCACCTTGTTCTGTTCGCAATCACAACCACAGATCTAAGACAAGTTCTTTGAAGAAGGGTAGACTGGCAAACCTCACTCCAAAGAGTCATAACTTAAACTGGCCCTGCCACACTTACTAGGAACTGTGGACTGCCCTCAGGGTGTCGGCCCAGCTCTTTGTCTAGGTCAGCCAGGTCCTGGTTTATGCTGTCCAGCTCTGCCTGCAGACTCTTGTACTCTTTGTGATCCCGGTCAAATTCACATTTGTAGTTCAGACGTTCTTGCTCATCCACAATTGAGGGGAACAAACTATAGATGAGACAGAAATGAAATCAGCTTCGGAAATGTATTCTGTGGTAACTTGAGATTAAGCTTCTATTAGATCCATTTGGTATCTAACAGTTAAATTAATTTGGTATTAATACACAAGATGGATTTGTGCTGAAGAAATACAAATCAAACTCAGTCATTTATCATAGAAGCAGCTCAATAACTTTATAACCATTACTATCATTGGCTATCAGATCCTTTCATATCCACTCACATGCTGAAGTCCTCCTCCTCCAGGTCATCTCCAGACTCCACTCCAGTGTCATAGTCCTTCAGCCTGGGCTTCAGACCTCCCACAGAGCTGCTGATGTCTGAGTCTCTGCATATATAAACATTGTTTTATATATTTTAGTAGCAGCCTTGTCAAGTACCTTTTTTTCAACTCTCTTCACTGATTGCTGGACTCCCTGAAGTTCAGTAGACAATGGCATCAGCATGGCCATCCACAATTTGAACTCTTTAGAAACCTACACCAAGATCCTATTTGTGGACTTTTGCTCTACCTTCAACACCATGTCAAATGTTGTGTTGTTTTTTCTCTCTATTTTTCCCTTCCTCTAATTTACCAAGGACAGGTGAATCTCCAATCATCAGTCCATCAAGCTCATGAAATTTACTGATTACACCACTCTCATCTCAAGTTCTTAAATGTTTAAGGAAAGTACTTACTGAACATGAAAAGCATTGCTTTTACAAGCATCCAAACTGTAGAAATGTGTATTTTCCCTTTGATTCAGATATTTAAGATACAAAAATAGCTTCGATAAGAATCTGGAATAAATACAAAAAAAAAACAAAACACTTTTTTACGGACAGATCAAACTGAGCAAACTGAGGTCATAGAAAAACTTCTTCTGATCTTCTGGTATGTAATGATTATCCGAGCCTCATGGGGTCGCCAGAGCCTCTATAGACCAGTTTTGTTTTTTTTTTCTTATGTGTGGATTCTCTGTGCACGTGCTGTCAGGCCAGAAATTTAGTATTTTGTATTGAGCTAGAACTATTTAGTATTGAGCTTGAATTTGGTATTAAGCTAACAAAAGGCCTACAGTAACTCATCAGGCTCATTTCACACTGAGGAAAATCTTCTGAGGTGTATTGTGTGATGCACAGCTTACCCTGGCAGGTAGAGAGGCTTGCTGTGGTCCAGATGGTTCAGATAGTCTCTTGATCCCCCAATTTTGTAATTAGGGTCATTCACTAGCACCTCTGGGTCACCAGATACATTATTTACCTGGAGTAAGGACAATGTCAGACAAAAAACATGTTACTGTACAACCCATTTCCAAAAGTTGGCATGCTGAGTAAAATTTAAATAGATTCATGTCCAAAAACATTGAAAGCTCACATTTAACTGAAAATAGCACAAAGACAACTTATCAAATGTTTGATGTTTTTGAAAAATGATATGACTAATTTGATTTCGATACCAGCAATACGTTTGAAAAAAGTTTGGACAGTGGCAAAAAGTGACTGGAAAAGTGGTGAAATGCTAAAAGAAAACAGCTGAAAACACTCGCTGGAGTCTCAGTTGGAAGGAAGAAAATGATTCTGGGGCTTGGGTACAGAGCACTCTTTAAAAGTGATACCAGTAGACCATTTATGGCCATAGCTTTGAACAACAACTTGAACATAGACTTTGATGAGGTAATGTGGTTATAAATTTGGGAATTAGCAAATAACATTAAAATCTATAATAGGATGAAGTAGACTTGATTTAGATTGTTACACCGTCTACAGATCACTCCCCTGCAATGGACCACAGTAAGTCTGAATAATGTATGAGGTGTCATACTGAGGTTGATAGTTTTACTCATTATGTATTGACTTGTAAACATATGAATGAATATGTGGCGAACATAATAGGTAGACTATCTACAGTATAAGTCTTAACATTGAAACAAACAAAGATCCTGCGTGTCTGCTGTCGGCCACAGTGGGATCACACTCTGAACCTGGCAAACAAATACAAAAATATATATATATATATATATATATATTTTGTTAAGCATTTCCTCCTAGAAAAACTTGCTTGCCTGAGGTTTCGGTCAGGTTTTCCTTAGGCTCCTCTCATACTTGCCCTAGTTTACACTTAAGCAACCTGATCTCTCCATATGATAAACATGCGACATTCACCTAGACCAACTGGTTCCTCTACTTCTACCTGCATGCCTGAATACCACCGATACCATTACTACCATGAACACAATGCCTGAGACAATGTTTCTCAGCCAGTCCTAGCTGAAAAGTCAGGTCAGAATGCATTTCTGGGAAGGTTCACTCCTGGAATGAAAGCTATGCTGGCATGGAAGTAGTTTTCAAGTTAACACTCTCATGCTACAACATGCTACTGTCCTCAGAACACAAAACCATGTCAAGTAGTCAACACTTGTATTCATATGAATGTTCTTTTGGACAAAGTGTTCTCATGCTGTGCATTCTAATAGCTAAAAATAAAAAAAAAGTTTTTTTTTTATTTTTAGAACACATCATGCTGCGACTAAGACTGGCTTGACAGACCACACCCAGAAACTGCAAATGAAACCATCTTTGCATGCCACACACACAAACTTTAACACTTCTTGTCTGTCTTAACTAATGCTAACTAACTAACATATCTGCGTTATGTCGTTTCTGCATTTTTGTTGAATGTACATATTTTCCTACATAGCCGTTTTCTGAGAAGAAAACAGTAGCTGGACAGTTATGGCATGGCTTTAGGATTGATAACCTTTCTAAGCTGGGAGACTCAAAAATCTTTAAACTCTGACAGATTACACAAACATCAAACATCTGCAAATGAATTTGCAGTTATAAATAAGTAATAAATAAATTATAAATAAGTAATAACAACACTTATTTTCCCCAAGGTTGTTTAAATCATCTTATTCTATCTTAAAGTATCATATATATTCTGTATCATCTTGTTCCGACTCGTCAGTAAGGCTCTATAAGGTTTACAATGTTTTCAGAGATTCCATCTTTTTTATGGCTCTACCACCCCATCAAATCAAATTATTCCAGATGTCTTGTGCATCAATTTCCTAATATTTCCATAAAATTGACCCGTCTATATATGGTATCTTTGAAAATGTGATCGCTCAAGTAGAATTTTCAAAAAAGTCGCAGAGGTTTGAAGAATGCTTAACCGCACAGCAGGCGTTTGTAATGACTGCCATGGAGGTGGTTGAGTGGGGTTTAAGATATGAATGAATGAATGAATGAATGAATGAATGTTGATTGCTAAACGAAGCATTTACCATGCTCAGTACACAAAATACAATTATTTAAAAATAAAATACTATGCTATAGTATATATATTTATTGATTTTGGTTTTGCTGTCATTCAAACATGCCACTCGGATTTTGCTAGAGAAAACACACACTCACTCACCCACTCCCCAACGCTGTTGTGCAGACCATCGTTGATGACCTTCACTTCCTCCCATAGAATACGATCTCGGCCCCAGTGCCTGATCTTGGAGCGAGTCTTGACTGCAAACACCAGCAGGATGATGAGGGCAACGAACACCAGGAAGCCAAGGACAATAGCTATGGCCTGCAGGAACCAAAAGACTTGTCAATGGGCTGAAATTACATCCACTAACATGGATAGTAAATAAGAGGATGGTCTGAAAGTGGGGGCTAACACAAGCAGTATTAATACTGGGTCTGAGTCAACAGAGCAATCAGGATCAAATGGGTTTATAGATTCATTTCACCAATTACATATAAATTACAAATGCACTTTGTTTGCAGAGACAGAGACATTATAATTGTCATCGTGTTATTATCATTACCTGCAGTTTCTCCATCAACTAACACACAGAGCCTAATTTGCATACCATAATACACCATACTGAAAATAATTAAAACCAATGACCACCTGGATGATGTCAAACATTTAAAAGGCTACAGTAACACTGTAACACTGCATAATGACCTTGTAAATGGTAAGCAATGGTGATTTGTACTGAATGGGACTAAAACATGCATAAACACTATTCTGGAAATCAGGATATAATTATAAGAGCACCTTTGACATTTTACAATGGCACTCATTTGGCACCAGGCAGAAATCTAAGGGTTAGGCTACATTCTGCATGAAAATATATAGATGTCTCAGGTTAATAGTTGCACTGCAAAAAAAATCCAAATCATTTATCATACAAACATGATTAGATTCATTACTATATACATCCTGTCCCATAAACCCAAACACCACCACTGTCTCCCAAAAACACAAGCGTATCACACCTCTTGGGGTTCCACCACACAGTAATGGTACAGGTACTGGTTCAGGAAGATGCCCTGGGCCTGGTCCTGGTTCTGGTACTGCGCACACAGCTGGCGGATCTGGCTGTAGTACACAGACCCTGTGGATTGGGCTGTTGGGTTTACTGCTACCAGGTACACAATAGTGGCAATGATCATCAGGACTGCCAAGATGGCACAGATGATGATGGTTGCTAGGTAGAACTTTGGTGAGCGGGCAGCATTTTGCCTTGAAACAACCAACACAAATATGATGAGCACAGCAATGAAAGTAATGGCTGCAATGGCGATGATGAAGCCTTTGCCAGATTTGGGATCCATTTGTGTTCCTCCATAGCCATAAGTACCACCACCGCCAGTGCCGCCTGAATAAGAGCTGCCATAACTGCCGCCATAAGAGCCACCGTATGAACCACCGTATGAGCCACCATAACCATAACCTGGTAACAAACTAGCTCCACCGCCCAGACCCATGAGGCTCATATCATAGTCCCAGGCCAGCGTGGAGGCCACACAGGCAAACACAGCCACACACATGATGATGATGATGATACACAATATCTTCATCACACCCGGTGGTGAAGACCAACGATAGAAGTGAAGCATCTTCTCTCCTGGGTAGTACGAAAAGGCTGGATTGGACATAAGCTCACTGTGCCTGTGTCTGCTGCTGTGGCTGCAACAAAAGAGGAGGACAGGGGAGCTGTGGTCAATGTGTGCTGCATCAGAACAGACTATGGAGTGATCTGGAAGCTCCTGGCTGCATTTCACAATAAACACTGACACTTATAGAAATAATACTGGACATTAAGATAAGACAATTTACAGTACATGTTGATGAAACCTTTTTATCTTGAGGTTATCTTCTGCTATCATCTTCTACACACACACACACACACACACACACACACACACACACACACACACACATATGAGGATGACAGTGTGGTCAACTTACTGTTTGCTACCATTCGGCTGGTAGGGTGGAGGGTTGTGCTTGTTGTTTGGCATATTGAAATACGATCGGAACTCACCCTGTTAAAACACACACACAAAACAACTGATTATGCAAAAATGTAAACAAACTAGTGCATCCTCCTCCAAGGTGTTTTATTTCTACGGTGATGTCTGGGAAAGGTTAGTTTGTTTAGTCACAGCGCACCATTCATGTGCATGTTGTGCACTGCAAATTGAAAAAAGTGAAAAATAATTTATGCATTTGCATTGTGATTTGAATTAATTCCAAAATGTAATGGCTTCTTCTTTGGCCTATGTTCCACCCTTCCACCAAGTTTCATGAAAATCTGGGCCAGTAGTTTTCCCGTTATCCTACTAAAAAGCAATGTGCACCGACAACATAACCTCCGTGGTTCTTTCAGCATTTGACATTTTTCTGTTGGTATTAAAAAGGTGCAGTGTGTAAGATTTGGGACCTTTATTTTCAGAATAGGGCTGACATGGAATATATTATTCATAACTATGTTTTCGCGCATGTAAACACCACCTGAAAATAAGAATCTTTTTATTTTTGTTACTTAAAAAAATTATCCTTTTATATCTACAGTGGGGTCAGGTCCTCTTTCATGGAGGCCGCCATGTTGAAACACCATGTTTCTACAGACCAAACTAAATAGTGGTTCTAGACAAGGCCCTTAAAGTGTTTCTCTTTTACACCAATAAGGTGAGGGTGATGTGAGGAGATTGCAATACAAATATTAGACCACTAGATGCAACTAAACACACTGGACCTTTAAGAAGTAGTGGAGGTTCAACAGAAGGTCTACTATGAATGGAATCCAAACAGTGAGGGGAAAAAAACATGAACATTGTAAATGACTATTCTAGTGTTAATCTGGTGAAGATCTGTTGATGTGTTACAGTTATGTGTGGGAAGTAAACTAATTAAGTCTATATTTCATATAGAGCATGATGTATATGTGTGTGTGAAATGTGAATGATAAACTAATCTTCAAAATATTGACCTTTATCAGTCAGCTGATGTTCAGCTTTTCAACCAAAACAAGATACCTGTTTGTTTGTGGTGAAACAAAGCAGCACTTAGTGGGTGGTGATAAACTGGCACAGAAACTATCTGACGGAAACTACCGGGTGTCAAAACTGAGCAGATCAAACTGAGCTGGGTTAGTTAGTATCACAGAGAGTGAAACTACAGACTGGATATGGACTCAAACATTCTGCTGTCCTCACTTCACTGGTTGATATTACACAACAGGAGAAAAGACAAACACATCTGAATGATTCACATTTGAAAGCGGATCTAAGTTTTAGGACATCATGAGGAAACGCACAACAAACGCAGCAACAAATTAGATCATAGCTGTCTTTTAAAATGGCGTAAATTAACTTGTGATATTTTCTCGGATGCTCTGACTTCGTTTTAAAAGCTTTAACGTGGAACGTCTCCGCACAGTACATAGTTCATTTGTATTTTAGCACAAAATTCAGTGAGAATGATTAAAGTGACCCACCTCCTGCAGTGATGAACAGCCTGATCCCGATGAACAGAGCAGTGACGCTAAGCTGATGAAAACAGCACACACTGGGTGCGCAACCGCCGCCGCGCGCCTAGGGAGTACAATGGGACGCGCCCACAGGTGTGTGCGTGTGCGTGCTCATCACGTGGGCTCCACCCCAGGTCATACTGGACTAACCTGTCTTCCCCCAAGCAGCTTTCAGGAAGAGATGGCTACACCGTTTACTCTCCCTGGACACCACACCTCGAGTACCGGGAGAGTCACAGTTTGTGCGGCAGCTTTTTTCTAAAGAGGAGGTTGTCGTTCATCAACATGAATGAAACAGAACTTACAGGTATTTTTATTATCAATGTCCAAATAATTTTCCATACATTCAGTATGTTTTAAGCATCATCAACTTTCTTTTAAAACCAATAAAACATTTGTAAATATGTAAATTCTATCTACTCATTTGAAAAGAATTTCAAAGTGTGAATTATTTTACAAAATTAAAAATGAGTGAGATTCTAGCCTTACTTAAAAATACTAAATTTAAATATACATGTGTTTTCTAAATTGAAAGCTTTTATACTGATCTTAAGTAACATGACTTATGAATCGCTGTCCTGCTGATCCAGGTGAGTAGAATCAAGAGGAAAAGCCATGATGCAAAACCTGACACCAGGAAAGCAGTTACAATACACCTCAACTCAGAAAAACTAGTCCTCCCAGCTGTACACTGGCAGAGCCAGTGAGAACAACAATTTTACAGGTTGTTTACAGGATGATCACTTCTTCCATGTTACTCTCAATATTGCTCATTTTTCACGGTTAGATGTATGCAGCATTTCTCACAGGAATCTTCAGAAGTAAAAAAGCCTCCTAGATGTTTACAACTGTAAGTATTTATTGCATATAGACATTCTACCGGTTGTAATTATTAGGATTATTTTAACAATTGACTCTTCATGACTACATTTTCCAGAAATAGATTGTTGCTGTAATATTTTTCTTGAGAAACCAGAGACATTTTAATTTATTAATCAGACTATATTCTTAGTCTGTTATATATTATAATACTATTCTTGTATACTTAGTATAGATCAGAAAAACATACAGTATATGGCACATTTGTTATGGTAAATTCATATTTCTAGTGGCATGAAAGATAGGCAATCATGAATAAAGAGGCATGGGCGGCTGTGGCTCAAGAGATAGACTGGTGGTTCGATCTCGGCTCCTCTAGTCTGCATGTAGCAGTGTCTTTGTGCAAGATAGTAAGCTCTAACTTGCTCCAGATGCTGCGACATCAGTGTGTGAATGTGTATGAATGGTTAGCTCCCAAAAAACTGATGAGCAGTTGGCATGGCATGTACCTTCTATGGCAGTCAATGCCAGCAGTGTACAATAAATAAAAGTCTGCTCTGAACTTAACTTTGTTCTAATTTTACTGTTTTATAGTAGTCAGTAAATGACAGATGTAACAGAAGTCACTCAAACAGTGAATTAGCTTCATGGCTGAAGTCAAAAAAGGCTAAATACAAGTATAGAAAAAAATGTGCTTCGCTGGCATAAAGCAGTCCGACATACCCAACATGATACAAAACAATATACACATATCAAACATATCAATGTACAAATAAGAGTTAATAAAAGGGCTGACTAAAACTAATTTAAAACATCTGCTATCTATCTACATCTAACATCTGCATCTAAATGATGATTTCAGTAACAGTTTATATATGCTGTGTAGAGCTTTGAGCAAATATTCACATTTCAAGAGGACTACAGGACAGACGAAATTCAAAGTTAAAGCAGTAACAACAGAATGCAGTCAGAATTATGGCAAGCAACTAAACCTCCACAGTATGACGCATACAGTTCACAGAAGTATATCCTACCTGACTAACATACATACATTGTTAACTAACTTACAACAAGCTTCTACTGACACATCTGTCTGCTCCAATGCTTTTCACAAACATTCTCAGAAATGTGCTTGATCTTACCCACACTTAGACAAAATAACTATTTGTAATTAGTTGTGATATTTTCAAGGTCAGCAAACACAAGTATTCAATGAGGCATATAAAAATGTCCATAGCAACATTTGGTCTCTCTTGATGGAGTTAGTCTAGAAGTTTGCCTCTGCTTCCAGTCTTTGTTGCTGAGTCAGACAAAACACATACCGGACTGGACACACAATAAAAAGCATATTTTTCCCAAATATTCCTTTAAAGGACCAGTATGTAGAAACCTTGCTGTTGTGGCCGACACTGTGGAAGAGGACCTGCACCATCTGTAGCTACAAAACGCTCATTCTAAGATAACAAAATGTAAAGATTGTACAATGATGAAATACTTATGAATATTATATTCTGTCCAGAACCCTAAATCTGACACACTGGACCTTGTGATGGTGATGGTGTATGTAAATCAAATCAAATCAAATCAAATTTATTTGTATAGCCCAAAGTCGCAAATACATTTTGCCTCGGAGGGCTTCACAATCTGTACAGGAAGTGACACCCTCTGTCCTTAGACCCTCGGTTCGAGTGAGGAAAAACTTGCCCACAAAAAACCCTTTTAACAGGGAAAAAAGTGGAAGAAACCTCAGGAAGAGCCACAGAGGAGGGATCCCTCTCCCAGGACGGACAGACGTGCAATAGATGTCACGTGTACAGTCAACAAGTCAGCAGAAACATTTTGTACAATTACAATGAAAAATGACAATGGATTACAATGAATGATAAAATGATTACAGTAGCAGTGGAACCTGTGATAGAGATAGAGAGACACAGATGCACAGCAGTAGCAAATCATTAACTAAGTTACTATGAACTGTAATGGAGATATGGTAACATTAATGACAGTAATAATATATGTAGTGGACGTCATGCAGGACCACGGCAGCAGCCACGATCCACGAGAACCTGTATGCACTATACACTGATCATGCCATTAATTTAGATTACACTTGAACCATTCCAGCTGTCTGCATTGGGTTCAAATCCCATTTATGTCAAAGCTCACTTTTTGTTGCCCTTTACCAATCTATAGAATATTTCTATAATGATTTCTATGATGTTTTTAGCTGTGACAACAAATTTTCTGTTTGTCTAACAGTTTACTAACAGCAGTGATGGCATGTCCACTATTTTAATGTGATATTGGCATATCTATATTCAATAGTTAAAGGTTCATCAACAATCAAGGCACTTTTTGCCTGGTAGGGACACACACCCTGTTCAGTTCCCACCTCAGTCCCACTACATCTTTTCTTATATAGTGACATATGAATTCAAGGTGTGTTAACTGGCATTGTTAAACTGCAGTGTTTGGTTGATGTCGTGTCAGTCTATGACCTTGTTGTACTCCTGAATCTTCTGCTTGATATGGGAGAGTTTGCTCTTTAGGTACTCACACCTCTCCCTTTTTTCCAAATACGTGGGGTCCTGAAGACAAGAAAAAGAGAAACAAATGAAATGTTTTGCTTTCTTTCCCAGTGATGGAATTCTTATATATCAGGGTCTCTATAGTACCACTTACTGGTGGGTTACTGTATGGGGAATACAGTAACACTGTACAATAAATGTTTATGTATTCTATTATATACATAGTTTTCAAGGTTTAGCATAATGTTCTTGAGCTTATTGTATTTACTTCTGCTGACAGACAGACAGACAGACAGACAGATAGTGTTATATATTCCAAAGACAAAAATGTTACTGAACACAAAAAGCAGATAGAGGGCCTATATACCAAAGTATATCTATGAAACCGCAAATTAGCTTCACCAATGTTGACAATAGTGTATAACCATGAGTAGTTCTTGTCCAATATTGTTTTTGTATTCGAGATATTGATGCTCCATTCAAAAATATGTATTAAAGATTAAACATCTTAAATAGCCATAATAGGGACTAAAAGTCTGAATATCTTGGACATTGCTTTGATTTAGATACTTTCTTGTCCATTCCATTCTGACAGTTTGTATATAAAATCATTTGATCATTGGATCATAAGAGTAACCCTTTAACCTAAGTATGATTAAAAGCAGGCTGGTGAAAGGTGAGCTGTGGAGGGCTCTCTGGCACAGAAACAACCACTCAGTGAGTGACACTGGATGGATCATAAATGTTATTTTATGATGCATACTTACAGCTTTCTTCCTCTGATATTCCATTAAAATGCCACTGATTCGCTCCTTCTCCTGAAACAAAATTAGCGTGTTACTGGACATATTTATAATACGTGTATCCACCTCTGTTCCTGTGTGTGGGCTTGTGTGGAGTGACCGTTTTACCATTTGACTGGAAGGCCGGGAGGGAAGGTTCTGGATCATCTCATCCATCTCTTCAAACTTCCATGCCATGGCCTGAACCTCAGCATGTAGCTCCTTGTACTCAGCATACTGGTCATTAAACACCGCCTTGTACTGGTCCCTCTCCTCGTCAGAGTGGATTCTGGGGTACTTTCTGTGGGAACAGGTCAGGAGACAGCACATTTTAATGCTGCTGGCTACATTCATACAAGATCTGAATGTGTTTCAGTTTCCTAGTAGGTCCTTAGGATGGCAATATTAATCTGTTCATACAACACTACAAATGACCAGATTACCATGTGGCTATCCATACTTCTCTCAGTTTCCTGAATAAGGAATTATAGGACCAGCTCAGAAGTTTTCAGAGCTGTCTTTTATGGTAACCATATGAACAGTGAAACCATTTTTCTATGCTGTAATCATTCTTCCTGTTCAAAATAGACTCAGCAGAGAGCTTCATGGTGTGCTTCCAGTTTGGGTCAAGTTAGTAAAGTAAAGTCCAGACCAATTAGGTGGGGAGAAATACATAAATAAGAGTAAAATAAATAAAGAAGAGAAAATACATAAATATATAACATCAAGTGATGGGGTTAAATTCCACAGTCCTTCTATCTTCTATCTATTACTATTAAATTAGTTAATGAGGCTCTAGTATGAGTTAGACAGATCAAATGGCCGTTACAATCTTTTTAGTACAAAATTCCTACTCTGTATTTTTTACTTCTTCTTCTTTTTACTTCAAGAACAGTACTTACAGTACATTAGAAGTACATTACATTAGGAAGGGATCTCTTAGTGGCCATTTTGAATAGTAGATGATTATGTAAAATGTGTTTCAATGTACATATGGACACCTGACTACTGTTTTAAGATTGTCCACTTCCTCTGGGTTAGCCCCAAATCACAGTGTAAGGGCCCTCTAATCAAGTAATAAGTGAAGTTCAGATTTATTCTGGCTGTCACTAGAGATCTGTGATTTTGTGGACTGTTTCAGTAAATAATAAAAATCTCCAATCAGTTAGAAAAGTAACAACAAAACTGTCTTCAATCAATTTTTGTGACCTTCTTACCTGCATTAATTTGTATCTCTATGTTTACATGAAATATACAGTACATAGACGGTATCCAGGATGTCTGAAAACAGCAGTCTAGTTTTGGAAAATTAAACTAGGAAGATAATACTCACGCCACATAGTCGGCTATAACAACGGGTTTGGGGATGTGTCCAGCTGGTATGTGACCTCGGAGGATCTCAGGCTCGAGCGCCATCAGAGAAGCAGCTGCAGAGCTGGTGGCAGCATCCATGATGTCTGGCTGCATGGTGGGGAGAGGAGTCTGCTCTGATGCTCTGGAGGCTGGTTCCAGCTACAGCACATAGTCATGCGTTCAGTTTATGTACACTGTGTGCAATTTAATGTCTGCTAAAACAAAAAAATTATCTGTGATACTTACTATAGACAGAGGGACAGATGATCCAATAGTTTTCATCTGGATTTATTGTGATGAGAAAAAGAAATGGGGAGTGATTCATTAAGAGTTCACACTGTTAAAAGAGTTGAAAACAATTCGATGACCTTGTGTGTTGTCTTGTATGTTACAGACTACCACTAAAAACACAAACATCAAGGAATCTATATCTATGGAGGTACATGTACCTTCTTTCCTGTCCTTGGCTACAAATAAGTGTGGCTATATGTACATACAAGCACAGTGTGAAGCTTCCTTGTAATGCAATGTACCATATTAAAATAACTGCCTTTGATCAGCTAATGGTAATGTGTGGAGAATTTAAGAAACATTTGACAGGATGTGTGTCGACTGTAATTAATGATGTTCTCTCCTGGTGATGCTGCTTGGACACTTTCTTAGCTGATTTTGGTGTAATGCTGTTTCTTCAACCTAAAGTGTGTATGTGTACTAAATCTTCCTATTTTGCAGTCTTGCTAGGGACTGAGACTAAGACTAGGGAAAAACCAACCGACATAACAAATGGCCAGAAGCAAAAAGGAAGAATTACCACTTTTTTAAATGTGCGCAATGTTCCTTTTAAGCTTCTGTGCCATGAAATCTTTTCATTCCTTGCAGATAATAGACTAGAACTATTAGAACCAGAATTATAGAACTAGAGAGAATATTAGGTAGGGTAAGGGTTGGAGTTTGACATTTAGTTGCGATGGTGATGGGTAGTTTTAAGGGCAAAGGAATACATGATGTCAATAAGGATCCCCACAGGAGTATAGGAAGATAAACCTGTGTGTGTGTGTGTGTGTGTGTGTGTGTGTGTGTGTGTGTGTGTGTGTGTGTGTGTGTGTCAGACCTCTTGTGCCAGCCCCTCTTTCCTCATCCTAGCTGCTTCATGCCTCCACAGCTTCAGACACACTGCTGCACTGATGAAGTAGAGCACCATGGTGATGAAGAGGAAGATGATGGCTGCTGTCTGTCCAGCCTCAGTGCGACAGAATGCTCCATTTAATCCGTTATTGAACACCGGCATGGAGCACAGCCCCCCTCGAGTGGTGTCCCTCACATACACTATCCCTGATGCCAAATAGAGCACTGCCAAGACCAGGTTGATGGAACACTCTGTGAGCGGCCACCAAGAAGAGTCTAGAAGGATGGCTCTGTAGTACATGCTCATCCCAAGAACAACCAGAATAACAGTCACTATCCACGCAAGACCAGCCACCACCAGGACAAAAGGTGTCTTGGGGCCTGTGTAGTAACCGCCACCCCCATATCCAGCCCCAGCACCTCCACCAAGTCCCCCAAACAACTGTGGTTGGGAGTATCCATACATATTGAACCATTCATTGTCCTTGTGAACATAAGCACAGACGCAGGCAAACACAGCAGCTCCTAGTAGCAGCTCCACACAGCCCAGGATTCTCAACAGGCCAGCCCATGATTTCATGTAGGCGTAGCGCTGGTGGTACTCCTCCACCCGCTCCTGGTAGGTCAGGGCTGAGAGATTGGTGGGCACTGCAGATGCAGAGTCGAAGGCTTCAGCACCCAGCAGCAGCCCATCTCGCGAGGTGTAGCTGCCCCCAGAGTCACCATAGGGATCCCGATAGGATCCGGGAAGGGACAGAGATGGAGGGGTGGAGTGGGGAGGTGAGCAAGGGACTCCACCTGTGGTGTGGCAGTTGGCGCTCTTCCTGGACGAGGTGCCAGGGGAGTGAGGGGCAGGTAGAGGTGGTGGAGGAGGGGGGGTGGACCAACCCTTGCTGCCACGGTTACCACTGTTGCCACGGAAGAAGTTCTTGACAGAGTCAGGGATGAAGCGATGCACCGGCTTAATGTCCATGGCATCACAGTCGCCCTCTGTTGGCTCATCATCACTTGGGGGGTAGTACGATTCAGGACCAACAGCTGGTTGTTCAGGTAAGGGTGGAGGGGGAAGGGGGTCTAAGCTGACAGCTGGCACTGTTCCATGCAAAGGCGCTGGAGGCAGAGGAAATTCTGGGTCCCGCCATAAGGACCCAACAGGAACCTGGTCATAGTATGGGATCTCCCGCACCCGGTCGAACCTGATAACAGAACCAACTCCTCCTGAAGACATCTGGATCTGTTCTCTGGACTCTCGCTACAGAGAGAAAGACAGAGAATGAAAACATAACATTGTACCCAGCAGAGCAATTGCTAGATCAAGGAACAAGACTAAAACATCACCACAGAGTCCAAAAGGTGTCAAGACAAGCTGTCAGACAGGTTGTAAACAAGTCATCAATTTATGCTGAAATCAGACAACAAAATGATCGTACCTGGACTCAGGAATAAAAATGGCTATGGGGCATGACTGTTGTGGAGAAATTTCATTGTAATTCATTGTCATTCTATCATTCATTGTAATTGTACAATATGTTTGTGTTGATTTGTTCTGTACACGTGACATCTATTGCACGTCCGTCCGTCCTGGGAGAGGGATCCCTCCTCTGTGGCTCTTCCTGAGGTTTCTTCCACCTTTTTTCCCTGTTAAAAGGGTTTTTTGTGGGCAAGTTTTTCCTCACTCGAACCGAGGGTCTAAGGACAGAGGGTGTCACTCCCTGTACAGATTGTAAAGCCCTCCAAGGCAAATGTATTTTGTGACTTTGGGCTATACAAATATAATTTGATTTGAATTGCTGAACTTAATGGTCAATGGTGAGGTCAGGAGGGAAGAAAGTGTTCAGGAGCCTCTGATGTCTTATTCTGTAATATTTATTGACGCTTGGCCAAGGAGAATTAGAGACACTCTCAAAGTACATCAGAAGTGCCTGAGTCCGTCTCACATTCTGCCCAACTCATGCTGGTGGTCAGACTTTAAACCCCTACAGATAACACCACAAATACTATACGCCCAGAATTAGTCAAAGAGAATGTTTTTGTCCATGCAGGTGTTATTGTCAGCATATTCTAGTCTGGAGACACTGTTGTCTGTTTACGTTAATTAGGACGTCAACAGCAAGCTATCTATTATGTCTAGGAAGGCAACATTCAGTTTCTTTGACTCTGGTCACCACAGTGTTGAGATAGACTGGCACCCACTGTTCTCAACCAAAGCCAAACAACTACTACTGCTGAGGACCTCAAGGCCCACATGTGACCCTGTGTAACCTAAGGATAGAAAATTCCATAACAGTGACAATTTCTGGTTCTTTTAAGACAATTGATGCAGCATTTTTCTTTTAAACTTAAAGATATATAAATCCAATCTTCATGACTTATGTCATGTCTTATGTCTTATGTCCGATCATCATCACTGCTTTGCTCACCAGTACCCTCCTCAAGTTTTATATTTATTAGCTTAGTTTACTGATAGGTAGGTTAATAATGTAAGTATAAAAACTGTATTTTCTGTGCTTGTCAAAATTTCACTCAGCCCATGATCAAAACCAAAACAATCCAGCCATTCAAAATGCAGTGATATCAAAGAAAATTGCAAATCATCATACTGGAGAAGCTGGAACGAGAAAATGTTTGATATTTTTACTTTTTAAAAGTAATATACTACTATAATAAAATATATATTTAATTTTTTAGTTTACTGGAAAAGGAAAGACTTATTAACTACTGAATGACAAAATATTAAAGGGGTAAGTTACATTATATAGTAGCCTTTGGGCTAAAGTTTATGGTTCAATCTGAGCTAATTAAATGCAGCAACGTTGTCTTCGTGTTCAAACTTCTTACTGAAGTTGTAAAATGCTGTTGACTGATAGAAAACAGTTGTCTGCATGGAGCCACTTTCATTGTAAACAGTTAACATTGGATTAAATACATAAAACTAATGCTCTGTGATTCATATTGAGGTAAACACCAGAGGCTGCCTGTCCGCTTCGTTTGGTTCACATGTTAAAATCTATATTCCTGTTATTAAAAGCGAAAATTACACAACGAATTGGACATTTGGACGCTGTCTTACCTGCTGATATTTCTCCGTCTACGTTTCTCAGTGAAACAGCAACGTCTTGTCTAACAGCCTCCTCCCTTTGTTTTCAGACACTCTCACGCTGACCCTAGGTCAGCAGCATTACGGACGGTTGACTGAGAGTAATTAGTCGGATGAAAAACCGATCCCAGATCCCGGCCTCGGTGAAACTCACCTGGCCAGTCTGACCAGCTTCGCGATGCGTTCACTACTTCCGACTTCCCACTTCTAATTCTTAAAACAAGATTGGTTAACTAAATTTGTGTTATTTTATAACTGAAACAATATTTAACCGCTCACAACTTTTCTTCTTTTCTTATTGTTTCTTTTTCTCCTTCTTTTCTTCTTTTGCTTCTTTTCTTCTTCTCATTTATTAGACTAGCTTATGTTTATATTTTATTCATTTGTAGCTTGTTTAGGTTCCATTTTGAGATGTTCACCATATTCTCATGTATTGATACATTGTACATCAGTGTTTGACTTATTGAATATTTTGTGAATGGCGGTGAAGCGCTTGAAAGCATCAATGATTCAAACAGACAACAGAGCTGAAAAAAAGGCTCCCTGTGGCCATGTGTTCATCATATTCAAACATTTTACCAATAGCGCCACCATGCGGTCACTTCACATAACGCATGTTTAGGAGATATTTTGGCATATTTTTTCAATACCTTTTTAATACACTATTATTATATTTATATATTTATTTATAATGGCTATTTGAAATGTTTAATCTTTAATGCGTATTTTTGAATGGAGCATCAATATCTCGAATACAAAAAACAAAATGGGACAAGAACTACTCATGGTTACACTATTGTCAACATTGGTGAAGCTAATTTACAGTTTCATAGATATACGTTGGTATATAGGCCCATCTATCTATCTGAGACACTTCAGACTGACTTTTATTTGGCTTCATTTTAATAATTGATTTTTTTTTGAGGTAGTGTTCAAATACAGGCAGTTGTTCATCATTTGTTAATTTAGGTGCTTTGGTTAAACATATTATTTGTATATTGACTGAGCTGCTAAATTCATACATATGTAGTATGAATAATATAAATGACAAAAAAAACAAATGAAACAATCCAACTGAGAAAATAAAGCAGTCTTAAGATGATGTCCAACAATTTCTGGTGCAAATGGATGCACAGATATTCTGGTTAAACAGGTGCAGACAGTAGCTTTGTGTTATAACCTTAGTATAATGTTTGGTCACACACACTAGATGGTAAAGAGCTGTCATAGCACAAGAAGCCAAGAAATGCATGATAATGTAGCCTTGTCACCACCATTGTTGCATTTTTGTAACAAGGTATAACAGAACATTTTCAAAATTGGTAATAAACAACACATTTTTAGCACATCTTGATGTTATGTAAGATGATTTAGAAACAAAAGTTGTTAGATCATCGGGTCAATCAAGTAACTAAACTTGTTTTCCTGGTCCACGTGAACCTGCACTACTTTTTATTTTCTACCTCTTTAATTTATTTGCGTTCATGTCCTGATGCAGTACAAACTATTATTATTCATGTGATGTCATTTCCTCTTGGTTTGTTTGCTCAGCAGTATTCTGTCTTTGTTTGTTTGTTTGTTTTTGACCACTTCATTGATGCTTTATTTAAACTGAACAGTACAATACAATGCTTAAATATTAGGTATATATATTAGATTCCTGCTTCCGGCTTGTAAATAAGCATGACAGCGCATACGCGTACATTGACCAATCGCATGTTGACATTTAGTTCCGTATTTTAGGACTTGTCAACCTGTGATTGGTTGAACGCAGCAGTAACGCTTGAAAGTGCCTGGCTTTGCAGTTCATCTTCTCAGTGACTGAGAACGGAAACATCACAATGGAGATCATGTACACTGTCCATGTTTTTGTCAAATCACTGCTGTTTGTGCTGCTCTGGTCCAACTGTGAAGGAAGAGAGTCGGAGCTCAGCTACGTTACGTGCGGCTCACTGGTCAAACTGCTCAACACCAGACACAACGTCCGTCTGCATTCACACGATGTCAAGTACGGCTCAGGTAACTTCTGCACACACTCCCGTCCACACACATGGAGATCCTAAAGCCGTGACAACACGCATGATGAAACGGGATGTGTCTGTCGCTCCAGTTGCAGCACACTGTTGTTAAGAGAGCGCTATCTGACATTTCATGTGCAAATAGACCATTTAAAGCTGCAAACATCATCATCATAAACAGCAGCAGGCTCTCTTCTGTTTTCAGTCTAGGTGGTTCTGCATGACGAAATGTTGTTAAACAAGCATTTCTGAAACGTGTTAAGTAATATGGACAGGTACAGGTACACAGGAGACACACCACAACTTGAAACTGAATCCAAACAAACATGATTGTCCTACGACGAAGTTAATAATAATAATAATAATAATAATAATAATAATAATAATAATAATGATATTTGGTAAGCAATCCTTCAGGGGCAAGTAGAGAAACACGAATTATATGAATTGGTCTTTGTGTGTGTGTGTGTGTGTGTGTGTGTGTGTGTGTGTGTGTGTGTGTGTGTGTGTGTGTGTGTAGGCAGTGGACAGCAGTCTGTAACTGGAGTGGAGAACGCAGACGACGCCAACAGTTATTGGCAGATTCGTGGGAAGCCAAACCGTCCATGTCAGCGTGGGGCAGCCATCAGGTGTGGTCAGGCCATCCGCATCACACACATGAAAACTGGTCGAAACCTCCACACACACCACTTCAGCTCACCGTTGTCTAATAACCAGGTCAGACAGTGGCAGACACACACACACACACACACACACACACACACTGTTGAATTTGTACATGTATTTTAATCAGAGATATCAGTCACTGTCTGCGCATGAGATCTGTTGACAAATCATTACAGCAAACGGGGTTCTAGTATGTGTTGGCCACTGCTGTCACCTCTGTTCAAAGTTTTTCTTCTCCTCTGCCTCTCTGTGTTATCTCTAGGAGGTCAGTGCTTTTGGAGAGAATGGTGAGGGTGATGACCTGGATGTGTGGGCAGTGCAGTGTGATGGCGTCCATTGGGAACGCGACGAAGCTGTGCGCTTCAAACACATGGGTACGGACGTCTTTCTAAGCGTGACTGGCGAGCAGTACGGCCACCCTATTCGCGGTCAGCGTGAAGTGCACGGCATGAGCTCTCCCAACCAACACAATTGGTGGCGTTCTATGGAGGGTGTCTTCATCCAGCCCAGCCAGGAGCCACTGCGCCATGATGAGCTCTGATCATCACTCGGAGACACAAATCATGGTGATTCCTGCTTTCTAGCTCACCTGGTCCAAAAGATGTAGAATACTTGACTGATGACTCCCCTGTGTACATTTGAAGCACTCAGGCGTCTTTATATGGTCTATTTATTCTGTCACTTTCCTTCTTAGAGAATTTCATAAGGGAGAAAATACTAGCATGGGGCCTCCAGGGGTGCAGAAAGCCCCAGCTTCACTGTTGTAATTTGATTTGATTTTGTCCAGGAATACAGACGCCAAAGAAGAA
Source organism: Argyrosomus regius (assembly GCA_946959425.1). Taxonomy (NCBI): domain Eukaryota; kingdom Metazoa; phylum Chordata; class Actinopteri; family Sciaenidae; genus Argyrosomus; species Argyrosomus regius. The sequence goes on along the minus strand of OX336890.1, from coordinate 28,822,369 downwards.
TATTGATTGACACATGAGGAGCCCTGTATCAAATAAAACCTTTGTTTCAGTTGATACTGCTTGAAGAAAATGTCAAACACACTGAGGATCTGCTGCTTCACAATCTGTTGGTCAAACAAAATGTTGGATGACGTCACCTTTGACTGGGATACACACTTTTTACTCTTGCATGACATTTTATAGACTGAACAATTAAGACGATAATTAGATTCATCTCTGTGGGTGCAGTAGTTTAGTTGATGACATTGATTGTTTGTTGTACTCATAGTTTTTCTAATAATAGTTGAGTAATTAAAGAATAATTTTCTGGGTTTCATCTTTTGCCATTAACTAGTAGTATTAGAAAATTACAGATCCAAGTGAATTATGACATTTGCTTCATATTTAATGGCTTAAAGAATCTGTATAAAATAACCTTTACTATCTACCAATTGTCATTGACCAATATTCGGGATACGTCGATATGTATTGGTTAAGTTGCATGAACCTTGTTACTATATCCTGAGCACAGTTTGGCCTGAGCCTGGCAGCAGGGAGGGTTAGATTTTAGCACATTTGAATGGAATTGGTGCCCAGGTGTCGAGCAGTGAAGCTAGTTTGATCCTGATTCGAGTTTTTACACTCTGAGTCTGATACTGTGTGTATGAAGCAGTGAGTCATCATCTGAACATGCTCCAGAACAAACACAATCCTGTTCCTTGTGATAAAGTGACATATTGTTCCTGTTGGGTTTTTCAGCCTCTGTACTTGTGTGTGACAACAATGCCTTTATTTATGACATGGTGACTATTTATGTGAAGGGAAGATTAGTCCAAATCTAAAAATGAGTGCTTTAAAAAAAAAAAAAAAAAAAATCCTTGTGTGTCAAGGTCTTTTTCTAAAACAACAACAACGTGTTACTAATGTTAGAACATGTAACAACCGATGAAGATGAGCTCCACATTGGTGAATAAAATCAAAATGCTGACTGTTTAAACTGAGTACTGGAGTGCGTAAGATGACATGTTTTCTCATTTTTGCATAAAATGACATGCTACATGATGATCTTGTGCTTTATGAGCTCATTTATTTTTTATTCAAAAGTGGAGTTTAAATATCAACCAATAATAATGCTCAATTCCGTTTTCTAGTCTGTACTGTTTCTTGTGTAGACACCTAGTATATACTCGTATATATGTACATCACAGTCTTACTTCAGGTCTGAGCATCGTTGATTTTCAATTAGTAAAATTACATCTGAGCTGATGAATGGACTGAAAACTGAAACAACACTTTAGTAAATTTAGAGTGTCTCTCGTGCTGCGTCCTACTGTTCGTTGTTTGTCCAGCAGGTGGGGACACGTTACCATCAAAGACTGACGCGTCCCAGGAAGACATTTCTTACCATAATCTTCAGAATTTTCTACGCAATCATCTGCAGTGTTATTTTCTTCAGCATCCTGCATCTCCTATATCCCCGTCGGCCGACACTTAAAGGTGCGTACATGACCTGAGACAGGATCTGGATCATGTGCTCGTGGCTCCAGGAGCTGCGGGATGGTAGGAAAGCTGCAGGGCTGCGTAGCGGTGTGTTACAGCACTGTGTAAAATGTCAGGCTGTGTGCTGTTGGATTCTGCGTCAGCTGCAGGACCGAGCCTCGTCCTTTACCCGTCAGAAACAGCCTATATAATGTTTTTATTTTCTGAACATAGGCCACCTTGTTAAATAAGCTGCTTATATGTATATTTTTTTTACCTTGACACATATTGTGGAATATGTGGAATTTCGTTTAGAGGTACGATTGTCCGTTAAAGCTCTCTTTAAACATCTCTGACATCTAAGAGAGGAACACTTCATACAAAGTGTAAAATAGATTGAAACGTTCAAATAACTGGAACTGATTCTTAATATGTAAAATATGGACCCATATAAATGAATACGTGGTCTGTTTGAATCATAATATGTTTTTAAATCGTCTCTCTTTCTTTTCCTCCGGTGAAAGGTGCACTGCTGCTGACCTTTAACTCGGATTTAGTAGTAGGGGGCGAGTCCGCGGGGCGGGGGTCGGGGGCGGAGGGAGGTTCCCAAGCTCTCCATGCATGAGTCCCAAAAGGCAGAGCAGAGGAAATGTAAATGTGACCACCCACCTTTGAGGAGGAAATGCAGTGTTGTTCTATTACCCTTGCCTGTGTTTCTACTGTTTTTACACTGGAGACTCCTGCGTATACCCTGCCACACTGAGCCCGGCCCACAGGGCAGTGAGAGATGAATCCAGACGTTTCAAACCACTTTCTATGATTTCTACATTAAACATGATTCAGCTCAGAAATTTAGAATGTAATTTAATGCAGAATGCTAAAAGGTGAGGGGTTTTAACCTCTTTTATGACTGATCATTATTGCTCATGTTGTTCAGCAAATTTAAAGTCATGTTTAATGTTAAAAACACTATAAGCAGTACTTTGATGGAATACAGATTTTTTTTTTTCAATATGTTTAGGACTGTTGTCAGTGACAATGAATGTCTCAACACAAGCAGTTGCTAGTTGCTATCAGGAAGATGTCCGTATGACTAAGAGGGTGGTACACACAACTTTTATTTGTAGGCGTGTTATCAGGGAGCACACAGCGCAAATGGCCCCACAAATTTGTTCACTGATTTTTACTGCAAATTTTCATCCTCACTCATTTTAGTTTGTGAAGAGATAAGGCTGGAACATGCACTGGATGTGGGTTAGGGTGTGTGTGCGTGTGTGTATCTGCTATTAAAGCAACATCTGAAGAAGCAGATCTGCAGCTTCTTCTTCATGGATTTAGCTTTTGTTTTCCCTTTCTTTCCAAATAAAATCAAATACACATTTTCTAAACCGCAACATTATTTGACCAAATTATAAAAAACACTTCTCTGAAGATAGTTTGGATTTTTATTAGATTTCTGTCTCTGCTCCAGTACAATGGAAATGAATAGAAATTTGTTGTTATCAGGATTGGGGCTGTCACAATATATTTATGATAACTGTGATATTGATATCATGTAATACATGTAGAATAATATGGTGTGAATAATCATGTAATTCTTTCTATTCTGTCTTTGTGGTTCCCTCTTAGTGAATTGAAATTGTTCTTGTTGTACAGCTATGCTTACACACTCTCTCTTCTCATATTGAGAGTAATTCATTTGCTAATATGAATTAAGAGAGACAAAACACACAATAAATGTTAATGATGAATTTACTTAGAGTGTTTTTTGTATATATTTTCTTCACTTTTAGCTGTCATGATAATATTGTGAATTCTGTTAGCCATGATAATCATGTAGTGAAAATCTGATGTCAGGTGGAGGCAGAAACCTCAGAGAATATTAAAGAATATCTTAAACAAAAACTTGGTGAACTATGCCTAATGCAATCCTACTGTTGTTGTTGATGTTGCTTTCATTCACATTTTGTTCTGTTCTTTTCATTCAAATGTTTTAGGCTTTTCTTGTCACTTTGCAGATTCGTCAACAAATGTCACTGAATCTTATTAGAAGCTTTTATTACAACAGTATAACCAAAGGATGTTTTCCACTGCACACAATGCTACTCTCTACCTCAGCTTCTTACTGTCACTATCTGAACATCCTATCATTATCATCATGATCATGATCATCATCACAGCTGAGCTCGGAAACAAAACATAAATACCACTTTTTCATTCAACATTGCTTTTATTGAAGTAATCATCCTGATTAAAAGATGGCAGTAAAAAGTGTCAGTTACTGTTGGGTCATGGTGTCTCACTCAGAGGCAGAGCAGGGTGAAAGGTGTGTGGAAGAGGCTGGCCCCATTTGATCGATGCCCTTTCATTATTGCACTGCTTGCTGCAGCTCCCACAGTAGTGCAACAGGGAAAGAGTGTCGAGCAGGGAGCGTCGTAACTCTAACCCTCATCCCAGATGACAAAGTGCAACCTGAGGAAGACGGTTCACCTGCCTGCGAGCAAAAAAAAAAAAGTCTAAATCACCAGAGTTTTTCAGTGTGACTAACCTTTTCATTCTGTGGCTTCAATTTTATGAAAATGTTGAATTTAAACATTCAGTTTTCAACACTCTGCAACACAGCAGAACAATTTAGATACCACAAATAGCTGATGAAATCTGATGAAAAACAGTTTTCAGGTGGCAGTGAAGGTCAAAACAATTCAGAATTGTAGAATTTATTAATATAGCAACTATCCCAAAGGCAAGTCTTTCTTATAGGCCTCCAACCACCATTCAGGCCTGGCTTTTAAAGTGCTGTTTACGTATACAGGTTCACTGTGTAATTTTTGACATGATACAATAAACTTTAGTCTCAGTTTTAACAAACAGTTAAAGTATTTCAAATCTCTAAGAATAAAGCTTACAATCAGTAACACTTCAGAGAATGAGTTGGTCCAGTTAGTTCAGTTAGGCTGACTGAAAGGCCCATCCAGCCAATCACACTCCAACCCACCAGGCAATGGAACAGGAAATAGTTGCATTAGTACAAGTATGGTGTTGTATGTGTGTGTATTCAGAAACAGATTTTCTGTCACTCACTGGCTGGGATAAAACAGAGGTATCAAACATATTTAACTATTTAGTAATGTTGACTTTTCTTTTGTAACTTGTAACCTGTCAATGGATGTGTATGGCTGAGATGGATATCAAGCTCAGTCCACTCACCTTTAAACTGTATCCAACCAAATCAATTCTGATCCTCATGTACACAATCATACACGGTACAATGTGGAATTCAATTCTAAGGTGGCTAGCACCACAACAAGTTCAGTATTCGTTTTAGAAAAATCAAACTGTCTCTTATAAGGGATATTTTCTTACCTCAATTGTTTATTTATTTTTATTTATTTAAATTGAAATTTTCATTTTGTAGAGTTTCATTCTATGTATAAAATCTAAAGCCATTGTTTAATACTATGCTATGTTGAATGCTATTATGAATTAATGTTATGAATGAATATATTATGTTGAAGAGTATGCTGCTACAATGTACATTTTGAGCTTCATATTTGCCTCTAAATAGTGTGAAGAAATTTAATTGCCATGTTGTAAAGACCAGAACGAATGAAGGATCGCAGTACTCATGTCCTTGAACCCACCAACCCCTAGTCAGTTCACCAAAATGATGAACATTCAAGGTACCTGAACCAAAATGAAGATGTTAATTAAATACTAATTAATTAAATTAATTAATTCATTTTTCAAAACTTCTGAGACTTTATACAACACATGTTCTATGAATTATTATTATTATTATTAGTAGTAGTAGTAGTAGTAATAGTAGTAGTATCACAATCATTATCATCTTTATTATTATACAGTCATTCACAACACACACTTTACCAAGAGATGTTGCTGCTAAATTGTTTAAATATCTCTTTTACTTAAAAATGTGTATTGATATTATTATTAATATAATAATGCAATTTTTTTCATGCAGTCATTTTCCATAAAGCAAGCTTATAACTGAAGATGGATTAAGGTTAATGCAGTTATACAATAACAATCAACAGACTTCCGAATTGTTTTTCACATAGAATGAGAGGCACTATAATATATTATTGTAGGTTTATTTGTGCTGGTGAAATGACTTCATGAAAATACAGTGAAAACATTAAAGTTAAATGAACAAGAGAATGACAGATTTGATGAATTTATAGTTCAACAAGTTTGTACAATTGACTCTTTAAGCTATGAGATTTCAAACTTCAAACAGCTTCATTAGCACTAGCATTTATTGAATGGACATAAAGCATTTCACTCCCAGCCAAGCTACAATGTTGAAGATTGTCACAGAGCTTGTATCACAATACTGAACATCTGTGAAAATCGATAAGTGTGAAGCTCAGCATCATGGAAAGAGATGAGCAGGAGCACTAGAGGAGGAAGATCATCCCTCAAAGTCAAGACCCTATAAGCAATATTGCACTACTCTGTTAACTCTAGTGAAAGCAGAGGCAACATTGATAGGGTCTCGTCTGCAAGGTGACGTAGAAGAGACAGATTTCTTCTCGAAGAGGGAGTCTCAGTGTGAGGTCATAGGAGACCACAGAAGACAGAAGAGGGAGGAGGTGAACAACTACACACCCATGAACACCAGGAGGGGACAGACACAAGTCAACTGCTCCTCCATCCTCTGCAGTGGCAGTTTGATTTTTGCCTATGATGCAGTAATGTTGCTGTTAGCACACCTGTACTGTACTGTGCTGTGCTATGCTGTGCTGTGCTTCTGTAGATGATGATGACTTTCTTTTGTCTAATTTTTGTTTTTCACCAATCAAATATGCTGCTATTACCATAGAAACATCAAATCTGGTCAAATCTGCTTATTTCGTAGCCACATCAAAGTCACATAGCCAACGTTATTACCTGAAGACACTGCTTTCTTATTTCTTATTATACTACATTATCGCATGAGGATGTGATAATGTATAATAAGAAATAAGCAGTGTCTTCAGGCAAAGACATTTTGACTTCCCTCCATGTTTTTGTTTTTTATCAAAACTTCCTCTTCATTTAGTTTTCTCTATCAGAACAAAATGTTCCTAAAAAAAATCACACATTTCAAACCTGTTATACTGCAGAGAAACATTTGGTCATGCAACAGAAAATTGTGATATTAAATGTAATATTTTCAGATGTTTGTTGGACTGAACAATTCACTTTAAACCCAGATAACTGTTGTGTATTTAAGAGCATAAGAAATATCTGAGCTGGACTGAGTCACAATTTAGTCTTTTTCATTTGAGTGCAGGTAAACAGGCTGGATTTGATGTTGACACAATACCTGACTTTAGCTCATAGTTTGGTCTCTTACTGTGCTGAGAACATCAAGTCAATTTCTGATCAAATGAAAGATGAAACTTAATCACAAACTTAATAAATGTCATCTGAGCTCCAGAGGGTCTAAATGGGTGAGTATCATTAAATGAATAATATGTATATTTTTTCATATATCAACAATAAATCTGGGAGTGGTTTTGTTTTGAAATCACTTTTCATACATTTTCATTGGTTCCCCTTTAATACATTTTCATTATATTATATATCTGATGTACCTCATCTACAAGCAGCCCAATTTGTTTCCCTTTTCTTTCATTCCATTTCAACCAATTTCCTTCTTTTACATCCCCATTTATATTTTTGTTTTATATTTATAATACGTTACATTCTTAATATATTAGGTAGTAAATTAAAACTCATGTTTTACAGAATGATTTTTTTTAAATGATCATTATGGCAGATTTATGGTGAATCCTTATTTCTTAAGGGCTTTCCCTGCTCTGAGCATACATGTGATTACTCATGTGATCAACATGAACAAAGTGGCCTAATATATGCATCTTACTCTTCACTTTCAGTCCTATTTACTCTCAGAGATTTGATATGTGGACAATGTACTGTACATATATTAGAAATTCACCTGAGTTCTCAGCTCTTCAGTATTTTCCAATGACTTTACATTACATTATCTAATCAGAAATGTTGCCTCACCATCAGTTTCTTGGGGTAAATATCATTATCAGCATAATTTTCATGTTAATAGAAAGTCGTTTATTTTCAGTGGCAGAAATGCTGCACTCTGACCCGTATTAAACCAAAGACTTTTCTCTTTTAAAAATGGTGCTGGGCCTTGGCAAATGTCTTTGATTTGCTCTGTAACCACACAAACTGCTCACTTTTGGGGTGAATAATGATTATTCTTAGCCACAAACATACCATCTGTAGCACATAGTGACACTGCTTACATTTGGCATTATCACACCACTACAGAGATAGTGGACAGATATGGGCTACAACTAAATGTTTTCATTATTGACTGATCCACCAATTAATTCCTCAGTTAATCAATTAATCATTAATCATTAAGTCAATAGAATCTCAGAAAATGTCCATCACCAGTACACAACCCAAAGATATTCCACTTACTACCCAGAAAACATTTACATTTGGGAAGTTAAAAACTAAGAAGAGAAAATGAACTTGCCGATTCATTTCCTGTTCAGTTAATCAAATGATTGACTATGGCTTTGTTCAGACAACAGATGTCAATCAATCAGATTTATTTTTCACATCAGATCTTTAAGACCATCCACACTGTTTTTGGGAAGTGATCTTAGCGGATTTTTGTGTCCAAACATCACCAGCCTGTCTGCATCTGTATGTGTGGTAACAATGTACTGAAAATAAGAGATCCATCATCTTGCGCTCCAAACAATCGTGCTCTCAAGTCGCAGTGCAGATATCCTCTGAACTCCTCTGTCAATCTGGATTTGACAATGTTTTTGTGTGTCATGTTGTAAGTGACACAAAACATGGAAAAACAATTTGAAATCCGTTTTGAGTGTCTGGACTGAGATGCATCTGTAGAAATCAAATTTGAATCAAATTTCAAACCACCTCCAAACAGTTTTTTTGCTGTCCAGACTTCAATCTGGATACAGTATAGAGTACAAGCTTGTAGTCTGAACAAGGCCTAATTGTTCCAGCGCTAATAGAGATCGGTTGTAATTACACTGTATTGCTGAGAAATAAAATACGAAAACCAAATACCAAACCTATCAAAGTCTGATTTACTTGTTCAACATGGTAAATGCTTTATTACTTGTGAGTACAGCTAACAAATGCTGGAGCAGGACACTGTGTCCAGTAAAAACATGGCAACATACATGAAGGATGCTGTATACAGCTAGATATTGTTGCCAACGATAAAGCAGTGACGAGGTCTATGGATGATGTTCTAAGAGTTGACATACTGTTCAATACAGATACATTCACACTTGGCAGACCTCTGAACATGATGTATCTCACACAGCTTCTGGAGGAAGTTTGAGTGATAGGATAACGTCTCAATGTGGTTCAGGTGCATTTGAACCTGGATCTACACAGGCCTACTGCTGAGCATGATGGGGTCGCACAGCTGATCACTGTTAATGGAATCCTCCATTTCCTCCATGGACTGTCCCTATCAGCTACACTCCATATAGACCCAGTCTGCTCTGGTATTTGCCTGCTAGCACAAAGACAAGCTTCTACATGCTGCTCATCCAAACTCACCCATACACTCCATACTCCAGCATTTTCCATTCTCATTTGATAACATGCCACAATCACCTGATGGAGAATTTGAGTGTAAACATGTAGAGAAGCAGTCTAAATAATATGTTGACCTTCTATATATAGGAAATACTAGCTTCAACATCGTTTGGACTTTGAGCTAGGGTAGGTAGCAGCAGAGAAGCTGGCAAGAGACAGCTAGATTTTGAGAGTATCCAACCCTTCCTTTAAACACATTTTTATGTGCAATGAGTGCACAGGCAGATAGGCAGGCAGGTAGGCAACTGGGTGGGCTTATAACAGGCCAGCAACAGCAACAGATTTTTAAACATTTTTTTTTCAGACAATATGATTTATTGATTACAGTTGGGATGTAAAGAGAATTCCTACAAATATAACAAAAATATATGAACTCTCCTAGCTTTCATATTCCTAGTGTCATGTATAGGTTTGTTATGGTCAATCTTCTTGTTATCTATAATTTATTAAACTTTTTATTAACATGGAAATGTAGTCAAATAAAAACAGTGAATTTTGTTGAATGACTGTCAATAGTACAATATTAAACTAAATCAACTGAACTATTTTTTGACAAAAGTTTTTTTTTTTCCCTCAAACAGCATGTGATCTGAATTATATGTATGTGAGCTAAAATCAGAAGTTAAAGACATTTGAAAAAAGAAGTGGTTTTGCCCTCCACTCCATCACTCACTCATTTTCCCCCCTAAAGATATGCAACAGCAAATTCCACAGTGGCTTGCAAAACAGTGGCTAAATATGACACTACAGGCAGGCTGCTATGCAATGCTCACACACACAGAGCAAAGGCAGTAACTAAGGATGTTGAACCCCCCCCACTCTGAGTGGCCCTGCCCTCTACATTCCTCAAGGAGCCCCATCCCCCCATACGACCTGCCCCAAATAGGAAACTTACCCCATTTTTCCCACCCACACCGTGACTTCTTCAAGCCTGCACACTCAAATTATGCTTTCAAAAGCTGACTGAATGAGAAAAAAAAAGACACACACACACACACACACACACACACAGCATTAACCTATAGGTTCACAGGTTCATTTACAGGGAAAGAGAAAGAAAAAGAATAAACCAATAAACCAGCGGGTTTTACAAAGTTGCAACGAAATTGTATTCCAAAGCGGATATTATTAAATAGATAATTGATTTTTTTGTTTGTTTGTTTGTTTAATTTTTCACAACACATTAAAATGACTTTTTTTTTTTACCTGGGCTAATTTAGATTTTAAAAGGGTCTGGTAGGTTTGTTCAGATAAATAATTAGCAGTACTAAAATCGTACATATTGTAAAATGGTTGCATATAATTTTGGGCATTATAAAACATTGTAAAAAAAAAATCAAATGTATAATTTTACAGAATGGTATCCTGTTCCTAAATTCCTGTTCCACTACAGCGGCTTAGACACACAGATTTTACACTATAAATTTACAACATATCATTTAGATTTATGTCAAATTAAAATAAACCAATCTTGCGAATAAAAATAGGTATTACAGCTACGTTAAAGTTGTACTTCATCCTTGATACTGATTCTGTTCATGGTCAGTCAAATCAGTTAAGTTAAAAATCATTGTCCAGCAGGAGAAGTGAAAAGTTAAATGTATAAATGATTTCACACTGTGGGCTGGCATATAGCAACACATTACACTGTCGCACAAAATGTGTGAAAAGTGGGGAAAGTTGACCCCAAAGCATGTTACTTAATCTGACACGTGGTTTGCAATGCAAACCAAGACGGCCTCTGAAGTCCTGTGAACAAAATGTTCCTTTTTTTTTTAGGAGGCGTGGTGCAGGAGGCCTATATCTCCCAGGGTAAAGTACAGCCTAATAATGCAGCAGACTCTTCCTGTCATAAGGACTTCTGGACTTAGCCAGCGGTTCCCAAACTACAGACTGGGGACCTCCAGCGGTCTTTGAGGGAAGAATAAAAGATACTTTTGGATTTCAGTCAAAATAGCAAATTTTAAATGATTGTTTTGGTGACAAGTTTAACTGAGCTTAATACACAGTTATTGATGTTTTAGAAATATAAAAACTCAAACAGGCTTCCTTTGAATCTTCTTCAAAATAAAATCATGTTAATTATGTCTCAACATTTTACGGACTCGTTGCATGAAAACAGCCTCAGAATATAAGTCCTGTCATTATAAGATCAAGCAAAAATTAAATTGTTGCTCACACTCCCTCTAAACACACTCTTTTCATAATGTAGGCTTAATGCTAACTGACAATTGGATTTGGATTATGGGATTTTCCTTGTGTATAAAATGAACTCACACTTGGCCAGCAAAGACCAGCTGTGGTAAAAATGGCTCCAATCTACTCTAAACCTATGGCCTATGTCACATGACTGGGGCTGTGTGTGTGTGTGTTTGTGTGTGTGTGTGTGTGTGTGTGTGTGTGTGTGTGTGTGTGTTTGTGTGTGAGAATCTAGGGGAAGGGGTGGGGCTGCCTTCCAATAAGAACCTACAGAGGCTCCTCCATGGATTCTATGTTCTCGTCTGTTTTCCTCCACTTAGCAGAATTTGTCCTGCTGCTGGAGTGTAGAGCGAAGGCCGAATGCTATGACAATACTATTGCACTGCTTTAGCGGATGGTACAGTAGTGCAACATCGTCAAAGCAGCTGACCTCTGCACGCTGGGAGACACACGCAGAGAAAGCGAGCAGCCATACCACACACAAAAACCACATTCGCGACAGAAATAAATGAAAGCTATGACACAGCCATAGCTTTACATGCTGAGAGCTAATTCTAGATTTTCTTGTCATGTTCAAATAATTTGTAAATAGGGGAAGCTAGAGATGAATGAGGGAGGGAAGCATGGTGTGCATGTGTGTGCGTGCGTGCGTGTGTGTGTGTGTGTGTGGGTGTGTGTGTGGGGGGGTCGTCAGCCAATGCCCTTTTAATATTGCACTGCTCATCTGATTTCACAGTAGTACAACAGAAAAAGGGCTTTGGCCAACAAAGCTGCTCCTCAAATCCATTCAGTTTCTATTCAGCATGCAGGCCATCACTTCCAACGTTACTAAACTATGTGGACAGTACATGAGAGCCAACCACCAAACAACTATGATACATGTTGGAACCGTATGCAACCAGCAGCCGTGAAATAACCAAAGAAGCTTATTAGCTTTACAATACAATGTAGCCTATATGGCATAAAATGCGTAAATCGGAAAGCCTATAATCTATGCAAATTGAATAGGAAGTGTACACACACAGACACACACACATATATATATATATACACATATGTGTGTGTGTGTGTGTGTGTGTGTATTTGTTGATGGGATGGTAAGATGAAATTAAATACTTCCGGCGCCGGTGCGAGCAGGACGCTGATCCAGTGTTAATTATGTTCAATGTATGTATGTTACTGCTACTGGATGCTTGAATTTCCTTCGGGATCAATAAAGTATCTATCTATCTATCTATCTATCTATCTATCTATCTATCTATCTATCTATCTATCGATCTATCTATCTATCTATGACTCCTCTCTGTAGGTCTGTCACCTTTTTTGCTACCGGTCAGCATTATTATGGGCTCAAATCAAAAGTAGCTCTTCCTATAGACCAATACACTGCGGCCTCACTGAAAACAGGCCTGGAGGAAACGAGGGTGGAGAAAACATATATAGGGCAAAGAGCACATTCCGCCATACAATACCAGAAACCTTCACTTAATACCTACTATTCCTGTCCCTTTAGCTAAAGTGGCAATTTGACCCCCTCCCCTGGTTTAGGAAAGTGAGGGGAGGAGGCCTATGATGGGTTTTATTATTTCCAATGTCTGGAGAAGTTTACAATCAGCCAAAGTGTTCATTTTTCTCTCACAAACTCTTTCATACTTCAAGCCAACACAACTTTGCTTTCCTCATTTCAATTCAAACAGGCTTAACGAGCCCAGAGAGGCCAGAGAGCTCCACATGTTCCTTCTTTTTCTCTGGATGTCCCGACTGCTGGAGCACGGTGTGAAACATTGAAGACACACCGAGCACACATTCCTCCAAACCTGAGGACATGTGGCTTTGTGGAGGCTTTCCTCCTGTTCGTGGAGCCGTGTTAAAATGGACATTTTGAAAGGAGGCTTTCTCACACACACGGTGCACGGTCACTACAGCTCACAGTGATTTAGCGTAAATACTTTGAAACTAAATAAAAGCACAGCTCAATAATCCATTTCAAAATCTCTGAAGTCAAAAGCAGCCGACTGAAAAAATAAACCTGCGGCCGTTGGTCTGAAACACAAGCCTCATAAATAATGTGGTTATTATATTATTGGCTAATTAATGACTCATTTGTCGTTAAATGCTGAGGGCCACGAGCAGCCCTGGCGGACCCATGGGTGTCCCTGGACCCCCCTTCGAAGCCTGCGGATTAGCTCGAATGATAGCAGCCCACTTAGTTTATGATATCTCCAGGATAATCACTTTCACGAGCACAAGCCTGTCAATCAATCACGCGAGCCTTCACGTGTACGCGCGCTCGCTCTCTCTCTCTCTCTCTCTCTCTGTCAGTCTCACACACACACACACACACACACACACACACACACAATAGCTGCTATACACTTATAAGCAAGGAGAGCTTGCGGAACCTCTCTGCGGCCAATCAGACCCACCGACATCCACGTCTGTCTGCGAGTTCCACGCCATCTCCGCCCCGCAGCAGCAGTGCGTCCGTCGCGCAGCGGAGGGTTCTGGAGAGCGGTACCTGGCAGAGGCAGGGCCGGTCCGTACAGCTCAACACAGAGAAGAAGCACAACGAAGCCAAGTTACCGACTTTAGCGGGGGGAAACGTCCTGTCTGTTACCGTGTATCTCCCACACATAAGTCCGTTTCAATCGCAGTAACGGTCCGCGAGGCGTGACGACTCCTCGGTTAGAAAAACGGTATTTCGTCTGTTGGCAACCTCACGGCCTCCCATCTCCGGACTCCATCTTTGACTAGTTGACATTCAGCTCTTGCCGAGACAAATTCCTTATTTGCATGCCAGCCTACTATTGGTCCATTTCTGCGCTCGGCTCGGCCCTTATTGGTGGAAATTTTATCTCATCACCGTCGGGATTGGCCATATACCAAGTGAACGTCATTGTATAGTTTAATTTTAACAATGAACACAATTTTTTTTCTTCCATTCACAAATTTCTCATTACCCGCCTTTGAGGCGATACTTGGTGCTCTCGTGCTTCAAAGAAACGAAAAAAGTGTGAGCTGCAGCAGAAACAGGACTGTCCACACATGTCCACACTGAAGACCACCGTGCTTTGAGCCAGTAGGCCTCCACGTGGATACAGTCCAACTCCAAACCGTGCAGTGTGGGACTGGACTAAATCAGTTTTAGAATGCAGGAGTTGCATGAGGAGAATGTCACAAGTTCGCCTGACATGGAGACTTAAAGCGTCAGCGCGCTGTTGGAGAAGGTGTTCCCCGTCGCAGCAGCAGTGTTGCGCCGCTGTAGTGCGCATAGAGGACGGTCGGGGTGGGAAAAGGTTAAAGGCGACAGGACTCACTTGTGCTTGGAGGAAGGCAGCAGCCTGTGAAATCTGGCATTCCTGACCAATGAAGCTGAAATAATTGCATTGTCCGGCGGTAAAGACCCGCCTCTACAGCAGCCACCCCTCTCTTCCTGTCCCCTCCGGTACAACGGTATGATGCTGTGCGTTTGGTGTCGGAGAAGAGAGAGAGAATGAGCCCAGAGATGATTCCTCATATTTTAACAATAGATCAATAATAATAATTTAAAAAACAATAACGTCGTTGCTTGTAAATGAAGCCCGTAGCACGTGGCTCTATTTGTGTGACGTTCTCAAAGGTAAAGCATGCACATGAAGACCACTTCATATGTGCAGAGTGGAGACCACTGACATGCATCAAACATTTATTTTCCCATTCATTTCAAACAAAGCCTGCTGGATCTGAGTTGAGGAAAGGAAGGCTTCCAACCCACCTCTCAGCCCCTCCTCCCTACCTCTCAGCCCCTTCCACCCCACTTCTGTGCCCCCTTCCCCAGCTCAGTCCAATGCAGTACTTTTTTTTTGTCAAGTAGCTGAACCCTGACTCACACAGGCTTTGCAATACTCACTCTTTTCATGTCGAATGAATAACGAATCTGTTTATTGTTCAGACTACACACACTGCTGCTCCACTCGCTTTACTTTGCCCCGAGTTTTGAGAAGAAACCTGTACGCCATGACGTGCATTAGATGCTATGTAAGGAATGCGCGTTCACGCTCGCCTCTGCCTATGCGTGTAGTTTTGCACGCGCGCTTGTGCGAAGTAGCGGAGTCGAGCGAAATACGTGGGGCCGCAGGAAGCACTATGCCCATATTTAGCCGTGACGGCTGACTGATCAGGTTGACATGCCCACAGGAGGATCTGAGTGATCTTTTCAGGTGATGCACTGAAGAACTTATTTACAACAGAGGCATGTTCAAAATACAGCTCTTCACACTAAGAACATGAGCACACGTATCTTCAGCTGTGCTGGAAAGTGTGTTTCTTAAGTCTGTTGTGAATGGGTGCTCTTGATCCACAATTGAAAGTAGGAAAGTAGGGGAAAAAATCTTGATAGTTCTGTGATGGTTTCAATGACAGCTCATAAAACAAAAACAAACATTTACATTTTTAAAAAGTATTTTGCACATTTCTAATGGAGCTTTGGAAATTGGCTCATGTTATTGCGTTGCATTACAAAATATTGCAGATAATTCTATACAGTGTGTGTGGATTTTCATGTTTCTCCATTATATTTTAATATTTTTAATTAATGTTTGTTATGTACTAATTGTAGATGTACTGCATTTGGCTGTGTTATGCATGGCCAAGGTCCAAACTTGTTTGTCAGTACAGACTGCAGCTGGTTAATTTTTATTGAAAAGTGTGCAACAGATTGCAGAGAGCAGAAGTAAACATGGGCATCAGTATTGTAACTGCTCACCTTTTACACATGTAACTGCAGAGCGACACGCTCTGTGTTCATCGGCCAGATTTCATTTCATTTTTAGACAGACAGTTATTTACAACAGTTATTATAAGTGACTTATTGGCCACACAGAATATGATGTTTACACTTAACACATTGCAAAATGAAAATAAGGTTTTTGCTTCCTCCCTGAGTGAGTGTGACCCTTCATATGAACTAGATAGAACACACGCTTAGCATCCTATGTTCAGCATCACGGCTATCCATGCGGATGCTTGTGTAGAACTGAAGCCAGTATTTTACAAAGAATCATTTATAGAGGTAGGACAGTGCTAGTCTAATGAAAGTTAGACCATTCTACACAAATACAGATTGATGCAACAAATGCACTTACTCACAATAGATAGAACAAAAAGAACAGCTGGAGGTCATGATGTGGTTTGCTAAAATGTTGTGGAGTGAGAAATTACAAGGAAACCCAGAGAGACCAGTGTGACTCCATGGAGATATCCGCCAGAAATCAGAGGAAATTGTGCTTTTTGAGACTCAACCAGAGCATTTTATTTTTATGTAATGAGGCGAAATATGATGGAAACTCTGAAACTGAAATACACACAATCTCACAAAAAATAATTGATTTATTTTAAATTATTGATTTATTATTATTATTTTTTTCATTTATTGTACAATTTTCCTAATGAAAATTCTTGTAATCATGAATGTTTTCCACCTGAAGCTGTTGCAGAGTCTGCCAATTTACCCAGAATATATAGGGTACAGTTACAGAAGTTGTGAATAAAGTTGTGTTTAAGTTTCTCAGTTTGTGGTATTGCATCTCACACATACATAAAACTGATTAGATTATTATAGCTCCCTCCTTGCTCTGTTATTCCCCCAAGTGCCAGTTTTTAAGGATATGCGTGTCAAAATTTTAAAACCCTCTTCTCAGAATTGGGTCTGTGTAGCCTTAATGTTATTAGGCTATTATCCTTCCATTCAAAGTAACTGTGCTGTCTTGCTGAGCATACAGAGGATTTTGAGGCTTTGAAGGAAGACAAAACTCAACTGTCAGCCACCAATATGTTACTCTGTGACCCAATCACAGTTGACAGACAGACAGTTTGTGTATGTCCTGGTCCTGCAACTGATGCAGGTCATGTGATCAGTCAGCAGCAGGACACACCTCAGGAAAACAATCATGTGCAGGACAACCGATTGAACTTGTTATTTAAGATTAAAATGTACATTTGTTTCATTATGTCACAGCTAGGCATGCCACCTGGCACTGGGAGAGACAGGGTGGCCTAGATCAACCACACAATATCCCCCTGCTCCTGAAGTGTGTTTGAGCAAGACAGGTTAGAAGATGATACATCATATATATTTGATTTACTTCATTTCAAACTTGTACTTTGTGTCTTAAAATAAATCTTATTTCATACATTATTTTCTGTTTTACTTAACATCTTTTTATAAAGAAAAATATTTTTAAAAAATCAGGAAACAAACATTTCTGCAATGAGCAGTGTTGTATTTCAATCATTCTTTACAGTAATACAAAGTATAAATACAACAATGTAAAATTGCTCCACAAGTCATGCATTCAAATTGTTATAAGGTAATTATTCAAAAGTATCAAGTATTATTATTACTATTATCTATACTGTTTTAATCTATAACAATGAATCATATTTCATAAATTCATCAAATTATTTGTATGTGCATTTGCAAAGTAAGTAGAAAGTACAATATTTTCTCTTGAGTAACAAAAATGGAATTATTATTATTATTATTATTAGTAGTAGTATTGTTATTATCATTATTATTATCATTATTATTAGTAGTAGTAGTAGTAATATTTTTTCAAATATGTTCTGAGGGATGATTGCTGCTTGGATTTCAGTTCATAAACTATAGCTGCTGCTGTGGTCCTGCATGACGTCCACTACATATATTATCAGTATTATTATTATATCATTATTGTCATTATTGTTACCATATCTCCATTACAGTTTATAGTAATTTAGTTAATGATTTGCTGCTTCTGTGCATCTGTGTCTCTCTATCTCTATCACAGGTTCCACTGCTACTGTAATCATTTTATCATTCATTGTAATTCATTGTCATTTTATCATTCATTGTAATTGTACAATATGTTTGTGTTCATTTGTTCTGTACACGTGACATCTATTGCACGTCTGTCCGTCCTGGGAGAGGGATCCCTCCTCTGTGGCTCTTCCTGAGGTTTCTTCCACTTTTTTCCCTGTTAAAAGGGTTTTTTGTGGGCAAGTTTTTCCTCACTCGAACCGAGGGTCTAAGGACAGAGGGTGTCACTCCCTGTACAGATTGTAAAGCCCTCAGAGGCAAAATGTGTTTTGTGAATTTGGGCTATACAAATAAAATTTGATTTGATTTGATTTGATAATGCTAACCCAGGTGCAGTAGCAGTAGAAATAGTAGTTGTAGTTGCAGTAATTTTGTAGAGGTGCCAGTACATATTTATTCATAGTAATAATGATAAGGAGCTATTTTACTAAACGTATGTAGTCCTTGTAAACATGTGTTCAAAGTTGGTACAGTCAGGAACATCATCCTTCTGTCACAAAATATTAGCATCTATGTCAGCTTTATATACAAGCTTGTTCCCATTCTTGTACCTGTCTTCTCCGTTAATAAATCTTTTAGTGGCACTGAATCTGCTAGCTTTCACCTCCTCCCACCCCACTGCCGCTTCCACCCCATCTGACCTGCGACCTTCAGAGGTCAGCAGCCACAGAAAAGCCAGATGTCAGGATCTTGGAGTGGGTGCTTGGTGACTCGGATGAGCGTTTGGCAACTTGAATTACTCTGGGCAGCATGGCACCAGGCCTAGAGGGGGTTGGTGGGGGGATGCAATTTTCAGTTTATATGAATCAGGAAGCAAAAAAAAAAAAAAAAGGGACATGGTGAGCACACTACAGAAGGATGTGTACCCTACTCCCAACCCCTTTTTAGGCTCCAAGAAGAATTGTGTACACCATGTTGTCTATTTTACATGGAATTCAGACAATGCATTATGGAAAGATAAAAGGAAAGCTAAGTGAATGTAACCACCATCTGACACCTTTAAATGAATCTAAGTATCTTCAAATGACAGTAAACCTGCAGTTTTTGGGGCTTCTGCGGGTGTGGGACACCAGAGAAGTGTCCTGCTTTGCCTGATAACCCAGTTTCGCCCACCCCTGCAGTATTGGTTTCTTTAAACATGACACTGATCTTTCTCTGACCTAAACAAAGTATTTCTGATGTCATACCCAAACCTGCAGAGGTGGCAGATCACAAATATGAATATGAATATTTGCAGTAGTTATGGGTTGCCTTGGATTACATTTAGTTGAATTACACTTGGACTTGTAAAAGTCTCTATAGAACCTGTCTTTATTGTTACTTGCTAGTTAAAGCAGCTGTGTAAATGGTGCCATTTGTCCAGTTAAAGTATAAAAGTATAAAGAACCAACAAAATATGGTAAACTACACTACATCAGACAGACATGATCTGATCATCATTTTAATTAGAAATGACCTGTGTATTATGTCTCAGCTGGTCAGATGTCTGCTCTATATGGAAAGTGTCATGAGATAACTTCTTTTACCAGTGCTAGCTAAATAAAACTGAACTGAACAACCATAACCTTAACCATAAACTCCCACAATTCATATATAAGTCAAATTTTGCATATGATTCTTATAAGACTAACTGAGTACAAGGAATGTGCAGAGTTCTTCAGGCAGCCAGCACCGACCTACGACCAGTTCAGAATGTAAAGCAATCTAAAGCATTCATGCCCTACTCCTTCCTGGAGTAAAGTCATCGCTTCCTCTCACACCACATGAGCTCATCCTCTGTGACTCTTCAGAATCAGAATCAGAATCAGAAAAAGCTTTATTGCTAAGTATGATTTTACACATAAAAGGAATTTGTTCTGGTGTCGTTGGTGCATGACAAACATTCTCTAAATATAAACTATTAAAAATTTAAAATATAACAATATAAATATATATACACACACACTTCAGTACCATGTGTAAGCACATGTCTGATGGGCTAGGAGAAAAAGAAAAAAAGAATGTTTCACAACATTTTATTTACTTTTACTTTACTTTTTTTTCAAAACTTTATCCTGTTTTAAGTAACTTGTAAATACAACTATCAAATAAATAAAGTGTTGTAAAAAGTACTTCCATTTCCTTTGTGAAATGCAAAAAGCAGTATTGATGGCAACTCTGATATTTCAGATATACAATATAATATTGGATTTAATTTGATATCATGTAAATAATCCAGTGCCCCCCATGTGTCTCTTTCTGTTCTCTCTTTGTGGTTCCTTCTCAGTCTAATTGTTCTTGTTGTAAAGTCATGCTTCCAGATTTCCTCCCTCCCTTCCTACACTTATATATTGAGTAATTCATTTGCCAAAACAAGAGACAAAACAAAAACAGAGAATGCAAAGATTTCTTTAAGTGCCCCCCCCCACTGTTTTTGAATGGTATTCCAGCAGAGGGGCGGGGCTCGCCCTTTTGGCATTCCAGAGGGCGGAGCCTAATGTTGGTGCCCCGTGCTGCATTCATGTGATACTGGAAAAATAGGAAATTCCGGAAAATAGAGATTATCTTTGAGCTCAGTTTCCATCTCCAGATCAGACCACAGCTTTAATGGTGGAAGAAGTATTCAGATCCTTTGCTGAAGTAAAAGTACTAACACCACACTGTCAAAATACTCCACTACAAGTAAAAGTCCTGAATTGAAACTATACATAAGTAAAATGATGTAAGTTGCATTTAATTAAAGTATGAAAAGTAAAAGTAGTCATTGTGCAGTAATGTGTGTAATGTGTGCTGTAACTGCGGTAGATGCTCATTTTAAATATTTATATGCTGTTGGTGGGTTTAATCTATAGCAATGAATCATGGTCCATAAGATCATTATTTGTTTGTAGCGTTGCTGTCCCGTGAAACACACGTATTTAAAAAGCTAAAAGCTAAAAAACTTTGTGACGATGTTTTATCCAGCTAATCCAAGAGGGATTTTAAAGAGTTTAGTTAGCTGAAGAAGGAACATTTCATTCTTCAGTATTCACAGATATTCAACATCAACACATCTGGAGATACGTGGTTCACTGGAGATATGAAATCTGAAAAGTAACTAAGCTGTCAGACAAATGTAGTGGAGTAAAAAGTACAGGGACTAACAGTGCTTTTCTGTCATGTTGTGAAGTTTCCGCGCTTAATCTCGTGTTACATGAATGCAACATTAACTCAAAAAACATATCAGTCCGCATCGTGTACATTCGAGCTCAATTACTGACGTATAGAGATCGTAACCATAGTAACATACCAAAATGGTCTTTCTCTCTACCGCCGAGGGACTATATTTCCCGGCGGAGTGACAGGCTAAAGCAATGTCTGGAATTGATAGCTCTGCGTACTCAACTGTGTGTCATTGCCTGAAGGAAACATGTTATAGTTTGATCGCTAGGTTGGAATAGATTTGACCCGTTTGTGTCTGTGAGTGACAAACATGTAGGAACGCTCCTGTTGGCGCCGCAGTACAAGCCGTCAGTAAAAGGGTTAAACCGGGAAGCTACTGGACCACACATGTTGGAAGGAGCTGAGAACTGACCAAACCACTTTAGATCAACTCGAGCTTCATTTAGCCCGAGACAGGCCAAACTAATGGACTTGACGGGATTAACGCCGTGAATAAAACCATAAAAGGTCAAAAAATAATTCCTATACAGCTTCCACAGCGGGAGATTTTATTGTCAATATGTCCGACTGAATTATTTTTAACGAATTATAAAACGCAAAAGAGCCTGGCTCAAATGATTTTGCCCAGAAAATTTTCTAATATTAAGCCGACCGTTTGAATCTCTGTGGGCGAATAAATCAAAGAAAGCAGGCTGTTTTTTCTTTTTTTGGATTCTCTTGTGACAACTATATTTCTGCCTTCATCCGATTTATTCTAAATGGTTAACACTGTATAATAAATATGTTTCTGTTCTTCTTTTGTTCAATGAAAGTCAAAGAATAATTGTTTTATAACAATAATTCTTGCTCGGCCTAACACAATTTATTTCAGGCCTAGCAGGATGAAATAACATTCAAATGGTGTCTTTTTGATGACAGAAATGCTATTTATACGTTTCATATTCATATTCTCTTATATTTTACTAGGTCCCACTCATTGTGATCAATCACACTATTCCTATTCCTATACACACACACACACACACACACACACACACACACACACACACACACACACACACGTGTGTGTGTGTGTGTGTGTATTACTACTATATTTTTAAATTAATATATAAGAAAAAAACACTTTTCATAGAAACAGCTACTTCTGTCTGAAATCTAAACTACAGGATATTCATTATACAAGCAATACAAGAAAATAGTTTATTGGATTAGAAATAGAACGAAATAGTTTGCCACAGATCCCCCAGTCTGTTTCTGTTTTGCTCTGTTCAAAAGTCCAACAATCACAATGTAAATCTATATTTTACCTCTAATATTAGCAGTCAGTATGAAAAGTAAAAAAGTGCTTATTCCCTTTCAGAGTTCATTTTGCGATAATTAAGATGAAAACAGCAGCAATATAATGTAGCTGCTGCAGCTGGAGCTGAGCCTTGGGACTGCATTTTACTGTTACAACAATTTATGTTTTCATAATGTGTTCTGCATGTAAAATCTATCAGTCAAGTAACTGTAACTATAATGAAATAGAGTCATCAACAATGAAGTTATGTGCTGTTTTTTTCACATATAATATTGATGATATAATATTATATTTTAATTTTCTAAATAGATCATAATGTCTTGTCTGTAACTGCCAAATAAATATAGCAAGTTGTATAGTATAGAGTAAAAAGTACAATATGAAAATGCACGAGAAGTAAAAAGTAGTACACAAATATGTGTGCTTAGGTAAAGTAGAAGTAGCTAAAAGTATCCCTCAAAAATATCTGAATGAATTCAATTGACTTTAAATGACACTACTGCATAGAGCAGGATGGCTTTATGAAAGTGCATGTGAGATCATATTTTAGATCATGTAAATTATATACAAGTAAAGTCATATCCATAGAATAAAATTAGTCTTGAATTCTGTGTCATTTCATCAGTACTTCGATTTGTTCAGCTATCACACATGCATACCTCACTCACTGTGGACCAAAAGGTCAGAGGTCTGTGCCTGAGGGAGAGCTCTGTTCAAACAATCCTGGAATCCCAGGTTGGAGGAGGAGAAGGAATGCAGTGAAAGAGAGAGGACACTGGAACAACACAATGATGTGAGAGTGCTGATGGGTGATGGGTACAGATTGAGATTCACACGTGTGTGACTGTGCACTTATATGTGACCTCTAGGTCCAAAGGAACAGTGTGTCATTTATAAAGCTGACGGTCCAAAAAGACTGATGTAATTTTGCTTATTCTTCTTCTTAAAATTAAGAATAAGTAACATGCCAAATGTTCCTGTTAATTATTAAACAGCACTCCAGAGATCCTCTTTCAAATCAGTCAGAAGTGAAGAAGATTCAGGAGAGCTTTTGTCTTCATCTCCAAGCAGATGGTCAAGATGGTCAAGTCAAGCTTGTGTTCAATGATAATATAAAGGTACCAAATAGACCATATCAGACAATATAACAGTACCAAAATATACAATAACAAACAACAAGAGCAATGTAAGAGGGTGAAAATAAAATAACAGAAAAAAAAAATTAATGTACAGACAGCATGTGACTATGTCTATAAGATATCAAACATTATGAAAGAAATTTTCATCCACTTGATACCATGATTCAGCTTCAGTGCTACACACATATTACTTTGATTTTTTAATAATGAACCTCTTAACATCATCTGCAGGAATTATTAAAAGTGCATTTAGTATATTTGCAAAGCAGTAAATTAACATCAATAAACCAAGATATCAAAAATGAAAATTATTCTGGTGGTGACTATATCCTCACTTTTTTTTATGACTAATGACAAATAGCTAATGTGGTACAATCATCATAAGTGCAGGGGGAAATATTTTTTTTCCATGTTTACATATATTTAAGCATAGTAACACTGGACACAATGAATGATGGAACCTTTGTAGTCCTGCTATCGGCTGATTCATTGTTCGAAGTAGGGCATTTTGGGTAGGCATAGTTATTGTCCTCACTGTAATCTTTGGCAAAAATTCTGTGAGGAAGATCCATCTCACTTTTCTTCCTGTCTCCAATCTAATCCACAACATCTGCTTACTCACTTTGTAAAAAATTCACTCACAATTCTGACATCTCCATATCTGGCCAATGATCTTCCTGTGTCGTGTTCCTTAAGCCAATCAGTCCTCAGATGCTGTTCTGTGGCGCCTCCCCCACTACCACCTGCCATTAAGGATGATCAAAGTGATTCAGTTGAGGAGTTTTATCTTCCTTCAGCTGGATTTACTCCACTACCAGCAGACTCTCTCCAGAGTCTTCCTATTTTCATGGACCCATACTTAATGAAGATGCATCACATCAGTGGGGTCTAATCACTGTTGTTAACCAATTGATGTCTCCTTATTGAACAACACTTAGGACTCACATCAGTCAGGATACTATAAGAAGCACACTTTGCTAAAATATATTTTCAGCTTCTTCAAATAGTCTAGGTTTTGGGTGGATCCTGTTGTAGTAATAGAAAAAAATTACAGCCAGTGCAATCGGTGAAAGTCACAGTGATGAGAGAGACTGATGAAGAAATGTGTTAAGGATGAAAAATAAACACATTGTATGAGACAAAATCTGCAGGAGAATTACAAATGTACAAAAGCCTACCCAGAAGACTGGAGCCTTAACCCAGAAAATGAAACTTCAAATGAACCCTGAATGTAGAAAATCTGCAGTAGAATTAGAGATAAAAGTCCAGAAGAGAAACTGCACAAAATCTGAGATGATCTGAGAAAGAGTAAAATTTATAACATTTGGAATTGTAAATTCAACTTTAATTGCAGAACAGAAAATCAGTTATAGGATGAGAGTTAAAGCTGCTATCCATCTATTCCCTGTAGAAACAGTCGCATTTCTTTTAGCTCTGCATTGACTTCTCCTAACAACAGAACATGATAGATAAAGAGCTGTTAAAGGTAAATACATGTATTTACATGTATTTACACTTGGGGTGTCAAGATATACTGTAATAATCTTCATATTATGTTATAAATACACACCATTATGTAAATAAACCAACACCTCTTAAATCAATTCCATCTCCACTTTGTAGTTCACAGTCCAACATGAGTCACCTTAAAGCTGGTTGCCAGCATTACAGTTGTGTTTAATTAATTTGCCAAAAGAGAAACAAAACATGGAATAAAAGTTAGAAATTAATTTAACTGATAGCATTTTTTTCCCCATCGATATCATGACAATATTGTTATCATGGAATCTGACAGCTGTAAAGACGTCACCAGTGTTACGTCATTCTTTTTTATTTTTTTTCAAAATTAAAAGTTGGGTTCTCAGTTTTGTTTTGTTGCTCATGTGAGACATGGCATGTGCTTCTGAAGATGGTCCTTGAGACACATAAGGGGTAAAAAATTATTCATTCATTATTTCAACGGATTTTATTTGTGGCATTCATGTTCTGAGTTGTATTATGTTCTACAGATGCCTTTTTATTCAACAAAGTGAGAAATAACACATGTGCTCAGCAGAAGCCTCGCCTCAAAAATTGGAAGGCACACAAATATGCAGGCTTATTGTTAAGTTTAAAGCAGGAAACACATTTAAATTCAATTTTATTTTAATATATATACAATTCATAGAAATTATATTTTGAATACATGGAATAATGGTGTCCTTGTGTATTGTAATCTGAGCTTCTATGTGCTTTGGTGGCTGTCCAGTTTGGATAAATATTCAAAAAGGGTTTTGTATCTTTAACCTTAGTTTTATAAAGTTGTACATGTGTGCTGCAAGCTTGCATATATATATATACACAAGGGTTGAACATTTCTGTGTCAACCTGCAAACACATTTTTGCAAGTTTGCACATTTAGTTATGGACATTTACAGTCTGTAACACCATGAGCAAAATTGCCAGCAAGGCTGAGAAGCAGCACTATATCATCTTCTCATAATACATTCATTGTTGCCATTCCATACACTGAACTGCGTAAGAAAGAACAGGACCTTAAAGTTAGCTGTGCTGGAGGTGCAACAGTGAATCCAATTGGTTAGGCTGTTCAGTCAGTTATAACACAGTCAATATGCTACACCTAGCCAGCTGCTGATAGCCAGTTCTCTGCCTCCATCTTCAGCCAGAATATGATGTCAAATAAATACCACAGACATTAGTGTTTGTGTGACATCAGCACAAAAATCAAGACTCAAACACAAGCAAATGCTCCACTATGTTTAGCAGCTAGTTTCTAGTTTTCACTCACCCTCACTTGACCTCATGTCCAGCAGCAGCAGTAGTAACCAAGCAGCAACCCGCGGTGCTGGGAAATGAAGCCAATGCAGAAGTGCTAAAAACTGTAATTCCTCAAGTGACCGCTTGAGACAGGCTGCAGAAGTGAGTCATTCTCCATAAGCGACTGTATTAAAATGTCCAACTTCACAGCAGAATTAAACATGGTGTCCGTCCAGGTGTCACTTGGTCCGCCTCAGGTCTGCTGATGATCCACGTCTTTTCTGACAGATTAGCCAGGTGGCGGAAGAAGCAGTATTATTTTATATTCATACCATATTTTTGACTTCAAAACACCACTTTGGAAACCTATACAATAATAAGTGTCAAGACAATCCAAACACTTTATTTGGAGGTAAAACTGGAAGTAAACCTGAAATGTTGGTAATAATCCATCATCAA
Source organism: Argyrosomus regius (assembly GCA_946959425.1). NCBI lineage: Eukaryota > Metazoa > Chordata > Actinopteri > Sciaenidae > Argyrosomus > Argyrosomus regius. The sequence continues at coordinate 28,795,443 of OX336890.1, read as the reverse complement.
ATAGGATTTGTGCATGCAGAACACATATTGCACTAGCTGAATCAGAAATTCTGTAAACTGATAGATACACAGTTTAGGTGTTTCATTTTATTTCCCAAATAAGTTTGACTAACCTTGGATGTTTCCAACCTGTCTGATCGTCTGACTTCCAATGTTTTTGATGCATCTAATTTTTGTGATGTCACCATGTTCCCAGATCCTAGCAAGTAATTCAGAATGTTATTACTAAAAGAAAAAATGGCTAAAAGTACAAAAATAAAACTGAACATTGTGAAAAAGGGCTATGAGTTCCCCTTCAGTTCAAACATCCATCTTAAGCACACATTAATGTCCTCTAATTGATTACTCTATACTGCATGGTTTGCCCTGTGTGCTGCTGTAATGAGTCTTGTGAGTGTGATATTGTGTATGTTGCATAAAAATCAGTGCTTGCCTGCCTGTGCTTGCCCCGTCACTGAAAGCCTCCGCCCCTCTGTCTGGATTAGATCCATACCATAATACCATATCCTTCTGCAGCTCTGGATCTGAGCTTGCTATCTGAGCACCATTCCGAAAGGAACCAGCATCAGAGAGGAAAAATGGGAGCATGTAACCATAGCAACACCGCCTGCCACAGCCGTTCAGATGGTATAGGGAGAGAGGAGTGATGCAGGCTAATGTACACTCAGTACAAGGCTCACTCGCTCTGAACAGCTTCTCCACTCAGCAGTGAAGGTTGTCTGGAAGAAACAGTTTTTGTTGGGTGTCAAGAGCCTGAATGCCATGAAAGATCTAACAGGAACCAGATCAGAAGCAGACTCATTGAGGTTTCACATGTTCTGTATCACAAAATACCCATTGTAACACATTTGTAGGGTTTGTCAGTCAATACCGGACTAGGGGAACTGTAAATCGAACCGCTGACACTCAGATTACTAGATGATCCAGTCAAACACCTGAACTACAGCCACCAGGGAAGATGATGATTTCCCTGATGTGGTTGGACAACATGTTGTTTCAACCAATTCGTTTCTAGTGTAACCTGGTCCAAAGTCATTCACTAAACCCACTGTAGTTAGTTCACAGTCCCAACTGATCAACAGAAGATGCCATAGCACACATTCTCCACACCACCCTATCCCACCTGGATATTAAAGGAAGACTGTTGTTCACTGACTTGACAGTGCAGCAGTTAACACCAAAGTTCCCTCCAGACTTCTCACTGTGCATGTGGATCCTTGGCTTCCTGACAGGCAGACTCGAGGTAGTAAGGGTGAGCGGCCAGACATTCATCCTCAGCCTTAATATCAGGGCAGTCCAGGGCTGTGTTTTGAGACCCCTGTTGTACTTCCTGTACACATATGACTGTATAACCAATTTTGACTCCCAACACCTGCGTCAAGTTTGCTGATCAGAGCTGTGGTGGCCTGGTTCTTACCTGAACCTTATTACTATTTTATTTTATACTATTCTTAATTGAACAAATTGTAGGAACGCACTTCATACATTTCAGTATGATTGTACCTTTATGATTATGTGAGACAATTCATTTCTGACTCCTCCAGACTGTCTGTTGATGTCAGAAAGAATCTTTAGACTGAATTGGCCGATCCAGTTGGAGCATTAAAGCCCCCCTCTCTGGTAACTGAAAGCGCTGTTGTTAGTGCAGTTCAGTACATTATTCTCTGGTTAGTAGCTAAACAGAAAACCACTAGCTTATACTGGCCTAGTTTTAAACATGACAGCTGGACCTATCAACAGACTGATCTTCAGACTGAAGCAGTGCAGCATGTCATAATATTTTAAATGAAAAATTATCACTTTCTAATGTACCCACTGAAGTGCACCCACACATTCTGTGACTATGGATCTTTAAACTGAACTGAATTATATTTCACTTGTATGTAGACATGTTGTTGGTCATTGTTATATATGTGTGTGTATATATTGTTATATCAATATATAACATAAAATCTGACTAATAATAATAATAATTCATAGTTTCCTTTCACAGTCTGATGCTTTTTCAACTCTCATATACTTATTCAAACCATGATATATCATGTTATATTGTTTAATATTTATGTATACATACTTGGCCAGTGAAGCTGATTGTGAATTATTCATATCAAATTTTACCCAGCCAAGAGGAAATAGTAACAAAGGAACATGTCACTCAGTGCAACATTGTGGCTCACTGGTGTGTTTTAATAGGACAACAATGGAGCTCAATGGCACAGAGGAACAAGATATTACTTCATTACATTCATTGTAGCTTTGGATCTGCACATTTGCTGGGATTTGCTGATGATAGAAAAATGTAGAATGCTACTAGCAGAGATCACAGGTGAACCCCCTTTTCCTTCTGGGAATTGTGGGACATTGATCCATATGGTATAAAATAGGGGCAGCTTGAAGAATTGAATGTCTCTCTTCTCAGTGTGATGTCATCTCATTTGAATGTGTCCCTCACCATCGTTTCTCTCCTCACCTCCAACCTTTTGCTTATTCTTTTTTACTCTCTACGGACTGAAAGCTTAAAGTTGGCCAAATGTGGAGGTGGTTCTCCCTGCTAGCAGCTGGATAATAACATATAGTGGTCAATTGTGATTTGTTGGATTCCACAGGGACTCATTGGCAGGCAACACGTGCGTGCATACACACACACTGAAGGTACGTGGGTGGTTGGTTGATGACTCATACATATCCAGAAACAGCAGTGAGCATGCTCTCTCTCTCTCTCTCTCTCTCTCTCTCTCACTCACACGCACACACACACACACACACACACACACACACATGCATAAATTAGATTTAAATTACACCTACCTTACACATGTCTTCAACTTAGCATTTTCTACATATATGTTTGCCTGCATGCGTCATGTGGGTAGCATATAGCAGAATTAGCCCCTTATAAGGGTTTAATGATGAACATCTGCTCCAGCGAGGGTCCATATCTCGTATGATATACTACTTATTTCCAGTAGAATTGATCTAAAATCCTAAACCTTCGGTTATTCTGCAATTCAATGAGATTCTTCAATGAGATGATTGGATGAAATTTAGTATAAATCAGGATTCAAGATTTGTTTCTAAAGTCATCTTTGGGTGTCACTAAAGGCATAACTATTTTTTGTGCAATTATAGCTTAGCAACTATGCCTAGGCATTAGGACTGTGTCTGAAATAACTCACTCACTCTCATTGATGTGAATGCTGGAAACATTTGTAACATATGTTCTACGCACAAAATTATTATTCTTACCACACTTTTTTTGGTGCTTAACTCACATTTTCCACATGTTCATCATTTTTCAGCATAGAAACTCATCAAAATATTCAATTAGGACTGCTTTGACTTCTCTACCAACTGAGCTAATCGACACCCCCTCTTATTTATATTTTGCATATTTTCTGTGAAATGTTCCTCATTCAAATTAGTATATGGAAAATGTGACACTTTTCCCTTTTCATCTCTCATATACTTATTCAAACCATTATAACTCTAATTTACTTATTCTTGCTTTGAACTAGAAACTCCATCCAAACTTTGAAATGTTCCACATCTTTCATACAACTTTAAAATCTCATTAAAACTTTTCAAAAACTTCAACTCTGAAGCTTACAATTAAAGTCAGTTAGAAAACCTTTCATTCATTCATGCAATCACATCAACTCCATTCAAACTTTAGAATGTTTATTCTTGGGACTTCCATTCACATTAATTGATTCAATTATCACAGTATTACTTGCAATGTTCAGCCCTTTTCAGATATTTACATTAGTGTATTCGATGTGTAATGTTCAGAGTCAGAGTGGGGACAAAACAGTGGAGAGGAACTATAAAATCTTAAAACTTTTTTTTCCACAGTTTTTACTCTTCATACATCATTTTTACTTCAAACATAGTAATGTTTGTGCTCTTTCACATGATAGAATATGAAAATGAACAGACATATTGTACATCTGGCACTATGAGCTTTCAAGTTACAGGAGTCCAAAGACGTACAGGCTGCCATACAGGCTCCAACATCAACTTAAAACAGAAATTTCAGAAAAAGGACCTTTCTTACCATCTCTAATTCTTACAACTTTGACATCAAAAACATAAAATGCACATCAACGTGTTAACCAGACTTGTCTCTCTCACAATATCAGCATTTAAGTAACGTCAGTTATGGTCTTTGAGGTATAAGCAGGAGTGTGAGAGGTGTGCATCAGCCAAAATCTCTGTGAACTGTCTGTGCCACGAGTCACACAGGAGGAATCACCATGGCAACCGTTAATTGCAGTTGGGAACACACAACTAGTTGAGATGTGGCAATTAGTACAGTTTAACACACACTTTTCCAAACATTTAAGTCGTATTTACCCATTCATACTTTATAGTTGGTTAGACACTCCACTTTGAATGTTCTGTACATTTCATACATGTTTCTTTGTATAAATGAATTCCCATTGCCACATTTCCAGCTATTCATACAGTAATCCTTCAGCTACGTCTTCATAGAAAATTAAAGCCAGCAATGCAGCTTAACCCCAGATTTTCAATGAACCTTAAACTATTCCACATCTTTCATACATTCAACATTTAAAGTCAGCATTCATATCATTATTTCAGAATTCAGGAATTGTTTGAATTTCTTTTTGTGTGATCACCAACAAGTGTAGTGAGCCAGACTGTATAAAATGCAATGTGTTGCAATGATGTAAACTGTGTAGTATTCTTCCACTGTGTGGAAGCTGGTACTGGACATTACTGTAACAGAGCTTAAGCTGATGTTTGTGGCTCATTGAATTAAATTTCAATTCAATTTCATTTGTATAGAGCCAAATCTATACATGGGGATAAGCGGTTACAGATAATGGATGGATGGTACAGTCTAGACCTCCTCCATATGGAAAGTGTCATGAGATAACTTTGGTTATGATTTAGATAGATAGATAGATAGATAGATAGATAGATAGATAGATAGATAGATAGATAGAGAGAGAGAGAGAGAACCCATGCAGACACAGGGAGAACATGCACACAGAAAGGCCCCTCTTGCTATAAGGCGACACTGCGACCTACTGCACCACCGTGCCGCCTAGACCATACCCAATAATATTATTTACAGAGACTGAACAGTTCCCACCATGAGCAAACACTTGGGGATGATGTCAAGGAAAAACATCCTTTAAGAGGCAGAAACCTTGAGCAGATAGATCCCACCCAGGCCAGTGCAGCAAAGAAGATGGTGCTCGCCACAACAGACTGATAAAACATCTGCAGCATCTTGTTGCAGACGTTAAAGGACCTGAGCCTCCTCAGGAAGTAAAGCCGGCTCAGGCCCTTCTTATAGACGGCCTCTGTGTTAGTTGACCAGTCCAGTTTGTTGTCCAGTGTGACACCTAAGTACTTGTATGATGGCACTAAATCCACATCCGTCCCACCGATGCTGACAGGAGAGGGCAGGGGCTTGTTCCTCCTGAAGTCACCACCATCTCCTTTGTCTTCGCCACATTCAGCTGCAAGTGGTTCTCCCCACACCACTTCACAAAGCAGTCGACCAGGTCCCTGTACTCAGCCTCCCTCCCGCCCTCAACACACCCCACAATGGCCGTGCCATCAGAGAATTTCTGCAGATTTCTGCGGACTCAGTGCAGTACTTAAAGTCTGCAGTGTATGTGGTGAAGAGGAAGGGAGACAGTACAGTTCCCTGGGGGGCCCCGATGTTACTGATCAGACGATCAGACATACAGTTCTGTAATCTCACAAACTGTTGTCTGCCCGCCAGATAGTCATCGACCCAAGTGATGAGGGGAGCACCCACCTGCGTGTTCTCCAGTTTGGCCTTCAGCAGTCTGGGCTGGATGGTGTTGAAGGTGCTGGAGAAGTCGAAGAACATGATCTGGACTGAGGTGTTGGGTCTGTCCAGGGAGGAGTAAGCCTTCTGCAGCAGGTAGATGATTGCATCATCAATCCCAGATAGATAGATAGATAGATAGATAGATAGATAGATAGATAGATAGATAGATAGATAGATAGATATCATCAGTTATCATTGTATGATTTGACAGGATGGAAGATATAGCAACAATAACTTAGCCAGGAGGCTCTTCAGTGCTACATGATGGTTTAGGCAGTGGAAACTTTCCCAAACATAATAAAGTGGTTCAGTGTACACAGGCATGCGAATATATTCATATTGTGCATGATGTATTGAGACCGTGAGGCAAATCTATACCTACCATGCCCAAACCACAGCTCAAGTCCCACTCCTTGGTTATGCAAAACATCCCCAGAGCCTAACCCCCACCCCTCCTTGCCAGGAAGGGCAAAGAGGGGTGGGGGTTAGGATGCATTTAATTGATTAGCCACTTTGAAGTGTTGGAGGAGGGGATGGATAAAGTCTCTCTCTCTCTCTCTCACACACACACACACACACATACACACACACGCACACACACGCACACACAGTTCTCTCCTCAAACCATCTGCCTGGGGGGCAGCATCCCATCACCATCCCAAAAGGCAGGCCTCCCCACCCCCACCACAGACAGATCTCTCCATTTTTCCCAATTTACCCTCTTGCCCTCAGTGACCTGCTCTAAACCTACAGAAGAATATGGAGTAGATGAACGAATGTCGCCGCAGCTGTGATTTCAGTGACTATAAATGGTGAATTATAGAACTGACAGAATAGCATCACTGATTCGATCATGTTCCCACTGATTGAAAAACCTTTATAATTAATAACAGCAAAAAGGAGGCTTTAAAACCATTCATCTGCTGACATGATTTGTTTTCTGCTTTTGAGACGCTGAATGAATGGACTGTCAGTGCATTATTTCATGTCCTCTATTTCCATCTAGTGGCTAAAATTAAGAACAGTCTTCAGTCACCCCTGAGTCTGACACTTGCTGTATGACAGCCATTTTCCAGTAGGGACACTCTTGCACAGTTTCGGCATGAAGTAAAACACACATGATAATATCAAACTGTTGGACTGATAATTAAGTTCACATTTTTCTGTCTGAAAACAAGTCAGGTGACCACTATGACCACTGAAATAAATTTTGCTTTCTGTAATCATTCCTCCTATTCAGACCCCTGTAATATTCCAACAAGAATATATGTGATTATGTGGCATGAGAAAGTAAAAGTTAAAAAAAATATTACTATTATTGTCATGTTCTGTGTGAGCTTTGCTTGTATTTGTATTGCCTTTTCTCCCCCTACTGGTGTTTAAGAGTAATTCATTATTTTCTTGTTTAAGTCCAGTCTTTGTTCTGATAGGTAGATTAGGTCACATGACACTGCCAGGTCATATTGTAGAGAGTCTGATTAGAAAAAACATTAGCTTCTACATGAATTAAAATTAGCAGAGGCTCGTCTAGCCGCTGAGTTGAGGGTGGAAGAGGCCCGTCTAGCTGCAGATGTCAGTCAAAGAGGCACGCATAATGGCTGATTTATCAACTTTAAAACATGAGAAGGAGGTAGCTGTAGCTTTGGCAGAAGCTGAAGTTCTTGAAGCAGCAGCAGGGGCGGATGATAGAGAGGGCAGTGGAAGTCACCGCGATTCAGTTCACGTCGCTATGCAGCGCACCCGTGACTATGTCGAACAGCACTCCAAGCTACATCTTAGTGATACGAAGCCTGCAGAACTTAAACCATATACACCATAGTAGTATATAAGGGGCACCTTTTTTCCTGTGCACGCGCGTGCATGTGCATGGGCGCGCATCGGAAGTGTCATAAACGAGGGGGAGGGGTTAGGGCATGTACGGACATGAACGGAGGGGGTCATAAAATACGCCAAATGTGAAGGTGTCCTTTTGGGCTTGACCGGACACGGAAGCTGTCACGCCATTTTGGGAGGTGTGTCTTGTTCTGGCCCTACAGCTATTTAGTCGGGACATGGCGCGTATGATTTAGCCATCGAACTCCGACTGTGGGACATCGACTACAGAGCACCCTCTTTGTACTCACACTGTGACCAGCGTATCTACACTACAAGACAACTACTTTGAGGACAGACTGCAGCATTTTTTCCACCCTGAGAATTCATCCCGTGGATCTGCTGCATTTATTCTCTACACATGGCTAACACAGGTACCCATATTGATATCTCTACTCCAAAACGTCGCATAAATTTTAACGACACTTAATTGCTCATGGCTCCTAAAAAGAAAAGATCAGCTCCTATGCATGTATCCCATTTTCTGGATCAGAAGGCATGGTTCCCTATGTATGAGTGGGATGTGCCAGACTGTAGGGTTTCGGGATACTTGTTCAATCAAGGTGCTGTTTACCTCTACAAAAAAGAGGCTGATGAAATGTTTCTGCAAGGAGTAACACAAATCCGATTTTATGCCAAAGACTGGGTTCATTTCAGAAACAAAATTTGTAAAGAGTTGGATAACTCGAAAGGGGTGTATGCAGTTCAATGGAATGGGTCGAAATGTGGAGAGACCTACCGTGTAGAAACAGATTTGGAGGTCTACGACCCTGAATCATACATATTTTTCAGACAGTGTATGGACAACACTGTTATTAGCGAGGCCCGAAAGGGTACACCGCATGAAGACAAACTCTACCCCCTCACGTCTAAAGAATGGGAAATGTGGTTTACCAACGGTTTTCTAGTGCAGTGGAGCGAATGGGAGAAAACGCTGGCCATTTTTGAACGGATTGATACTTTGTTCAGATGGTACAAAGTGTACGAGTCCTACGATGGCCTCAAAACGAAGATTTTTAAGGAGAATGATGATGCTGATGATAAAGAAAATGAATGCCCCTTGATATAAACATTGTAAAGAATGTAGACATATTAGTGTTTTGTAATGATAATGCATAGCATATATGTCTGTACAGGTGATGTGACTAATACGGAAGTGTCTAAATGTAATACAAATCAACACCAGGACAACTGCAAGGACGACTCATGGGTGGACGAGTTGGGCACTGAGTTGGGTAAAAGAAATCTAACATTTCTTACTCCTGAAGAGGACTTCTCTGAGGACATTTGCAAGCAAGAACAACTTGATCCGGATTGTTTGGATACTTTGGACAATGAAGACTCTTTTGACTACTTTAAAACTGACACGCTACGCGGACCCACCGTTGATGAAGCGATAGAGGTAATAATAGGTTACTATCTACATGCATTTTTTAAGCAAAAAGCTGTCAAATATTGTATATATTGTGTATATATGGATGACAAGTGCAGAGGCCAGTATCGTTCATGCTTTGATGTATTTCCCTCACTTTGTCTTGAAGGGTTTATGGACGAAATTAAAAAGGAGATTTTTAACGATAATTACGCAAATGCGCAAATGTTTGTATTATATCATCTCGGGCTACTATTGTACGTACCGTCTAATGCACAAGACATTGCGGAAGCTGTTTTGAAGAAGTGGCTGACAACACCGTTTCTCACGACAAGACTGAAACTGTTAACGAGCGGAAGCGAGAAATTGAACACAGTAGTTCAGGAATCTCTGAAGACTTGGAGTGGAAAACGTCCTTGAAAATGGGGAACGTCTCTAGTATGATAAACTATGTGAAGACGCAGTACACTGTGTACAAATTGAATACTTTGTTGTGTGATGCTGTTGATAAAGCTGTAAAGGGTCTAGATGTTACAAGACATTGTACAGAATTTAAAAGACAAACAGACTGCGTTAGACAACAGGCAGACGATTGGTATTCAACGGTGCATACAATTGTAGACAAATATGTAGACGTGAAATACATTCTTGTTATAATAATTTAAACAAGCAGACTTCATACGATAATGACTTTTAAATTAAAATCTATTCTTGCTAATGTTTTAAAATGTTTTCCTTTAAACGATGATGAATTTCACAGTGGTCATGTAGCCTCATTCTGTGCCTATAGCGTAGATTCATGTGTTGCGATGTTAAACAGAAAACAATATGTGAATGTTAAAAATGTTATGCACGACATCGTGAAATTACTCCTTTGTAAGAATCCTAACGCTTGTTTTGAGTTTTTAAAATACTTGTCTTTTGGTTGTTTCTGCAAGAAAACCCTGTCTAATGTGTCAGAAATAAAAATCTCTAAACACAGACAATGAGTACTCATTCTTATGACAACAGCTATGGAGAAGGTTATGAAAAAGATATACTATGACCCAAAGAATGCAGGAGGATATGGTAGTATACAAAGACTTAAACAGGCAGTGTTTGAAAATACAGGCATTCGGTGCACTGATTCTGATATAGAAAATTGGCTTTTAAAACAAGATGTTTACACTCTTAACAAAATGGCCCCTATACATTTTAAGAGAAATAGGATTTTAGTAAACAAAATAGATTGGCAGTTCCAGGCAGATCTAGTGGATATGTCGTCTTATTCCTCAGAAAATGATGGGGTACGTTATTTATTAACGTATATCGACATGTTTTCAAAATATGCTTGGGTGCGTTGTCTGAAAAATAAGAGCAGCAGATGTGTTACAGAGGCATTTAAAGACATTCTAGATGAGGGCAGAAAACCTCGGAAATTACAGACGGATAAAGGAAAGGAATTCTTAAACAGGGAATTTAAAGCATTAGTCAAAGAATATAAAATTCTACACTTTACCACATCCAACGAGACTAGCCTGCATTGTCGAACGTTTCAATAGGACTCTGAAAACCAAAATGTGGAGATATTTAACAGCCAACAACTCCAAACGTTATGTTGACATTCTGCAAGACTTAGTCAGCTCATACAACAGTGGCTATCATCGTAGCATTAAAATGACTCCGGCTGAGGTAACAAAAGAAAACGAGCAGACTGTTTTCAACAATCTATACCCGAAAGTGGACAAAGATTTGGTTAACTTTAAATATAAAGCCGGCGATACAGTGAGAATATCAAAATTGAGAGGTTCTTTTAAAAAAGGCTACGAACAGAATTATACAGATGAGTATTTTACTGTGGCGGAGTGTGTACCATGAAGACCTCCAGTTTACACTTTAAAAGATTATGACGGAGAGATATTAGAGGGGACCTTTTATGGACCAGAACTACAAAAAATTATTGATAAAAACCAGACTTTTAAAATAGGAAAGATCTTATCTAGACAGAAAAGACGGGGGCAAAATATGGTTCTCGTCAAATGGGTCGGATGGCCTGATAAATTTAACTCGTGGATTTTGGAGAGACAAATCATTCAATTGTCGTAACGAGTTCCCAACAAGTTGCATACTGGTACGTTATACTGACATGGACGGAGAGGGGTTTTTCGTAACATTGCCTAGCAATTCTTCGACATCATTTTATCCCGACAACACCATAGCAAATTTTAGAACTAAGTTACCGCAACCTTTTCAGTGTAATGTACCTTATGAAGTGGGGTTAATAGAAATTCAGTATCCTAAAACATGGGCAAACTTTCCTCCAAAAGATGCAGAATTTGTGGTGTTTGACAAAAAAACAAACAAGAGGGCCTGTCTAACAGTCACCCCTGGATTCTACTCAACCATGCATCAGATAATAACAGAGATAAATAAATGCTTGACCGTCGGCGGCATGGATCACATCAGACTTCAGTATAACACCATAAGGTAAGGTATCTGTTTTACCGATAAGAGACGTGGAGTTGACATTTCGAGGAAAACTTGCTCAAATGTTGGGGTTCACACCCGGAGAAGTCTTTGAAACCGCAGAGGATACTATATCAACTGATGAAGAAATACCACTAGAATTTTACACGGCACCGCATCCTGCAGATGCTGAAGTGGGCATGTACAACATTTTTGTCTACGGAAACACAGTTTGGATCTGGATTGTTTTGCCTGGATACTGCAGGATATATGGAAGATGTGACGGCCGGAGGGGACAATGATGGACTTATCAAGAGAATGGGGTATACGGAAGGAGGTCGCGTAGTAGAAATGATTGCCCCCATACACTCTGATTTGTTTTTCCAAGACAAACTGTTGATACACGGCTTCGATCTTAAGATTAAATTTACAAGAGCTAAAAATGAGTTTTGCTTATTGCGTAATACAATAGATGACTTTCGTGTCAAAATCATGTCGGCTAGCCTGTTTGTAAAAAAAGTTACTGTATCTCCTGCGGTTAAATTAGCACACGCTAAAGCTCTAATGCACGCTAAAGTGAAGTACCCCATCGACAGAGTCTGTCTCAATAATTTTAGTATCCCCGCAGGCACTCGCGTTTGTAATCAAGAAAACATATTTTTGGGACAAATACCTAAATTTATTGTTTTAGGATTTGTGGATCATGAAGCATTTACAGGTAGTTATGCTCGTAATCCGTTTAACTTCCAGCATTACGATATAGAATTTTTGTGTTTATACGTCGATGGACAATCATATCTCTCAAAACCATTTTACTAGGGGTAATGCCATTAGAGAATATCATCAGATGTATTCTACCACAGGAAAATATCTCAAAAATCATGCTTTAGCCATAAACCGTGACGATTTTTGTAGAGGATATAGTTTGTTTTGTTTTAACTTATCTCCTGATGAAGAGTGTGGTGATCATGTATCCCTTATAAAAAACGGTAATGTCAGACTAGAGGTCCATTTTAGAAACCCCCTACAACGGACAATAAATATAGTATGTTACTCTTCATACTCATCAATTTTGGAAATCTCTGCACGTAGACAAGTTCTGGCAGACTCCTTCTAATTGTTAAATAGAGCCCACCACCATGAACACGATAGAACTCACAGAAATCCTTGATAAATTGCTTAAACGAAGCCTCTTTTTAGGGGTATTTGCCAGTAATCAGCTCCCTAAATTGCCTATTAAAGTAAAACCTGTAGCACTAGTGATAAACACAGACCCCTCTTACAGAAGCGGTCAACATTGGTTGTCTGTGTACACTGACAAGTTTGGCGTAGGTTCATTCTTTGACAGTTTTGGTAACCCTCCTACCTACATGCATTTTTCTGAATCAATTGATGCGTTTCTAAAAAGAAATTGCACAGCTATTCAACATTCTGAAAGACAAGTACAAGATGTTTGTACACTGTGTTTTCTTTCTTTATCATATGGATACAGGAAGAACTTACGATGAAGTGATGAAAAAATATACCGACAATCTGACTAAAAATGATGTTATGGTTTGCAGATTTGTGAAAAAGATATGTCCCTCTGTTGTGTGTAGAAAAAGCGGTTATACATTCATACAGCGTGTCCAAACCTGAAATTTGTGTAACTCAATTGGAAAAGTGCATGCGTGAGATTTGTATGACTATGTACTATGTTTAAGTTGTCATCACAAATATTGAAATAAAAAAAACATCTGAATATGATTTTCCGTTGTCATTTTATTTAAAAAAGGCATGAAAAACAAACAAACAAAGATACATTTTAGAAATCTATCCAGTCTGTTAAATGTGCTGCGGGAGATGAAAGAGGGCTTGCTACAGCTTGTGATCGTTGTCTTCTTCTTGTAATGCTAGCCGGTGTAGCAAGCGTCTGTTTCTTAAACTCTTCAATCTCTCCCTTGACTAGTTGATTCGGTACAACCGATAAAGGAACATTCAGTAAAGCCAATGATTGCAAGTATTCACTCCATCCTATAGGTCGTCGACTGTCGGGCACATTGTGAACAGTTGTTATGTTTTTTATCAAATCATACACATGAGATCCTTCCACCACAAATTCGCCTTGTTTAGTCCATGAGGTAACAGGTTGTGAGGCTACCATTTTATCCAAAATGTATTGAGCTTTTTTCTTGCTGTTTTTTGGAATGTTTCTTAAAATTTCATTAAACACAGGGTCTTTTGATTTGTCTTGAGCATCTATACTGAAAGGTTCTGATCTATAAGCGTCCGTCTCGTCTGGGAGGGATAAAGTGAGCGTATTCTGTTCCCTGTTTTACCACGGTGAGATATCTCTGCAACGCAGCAGAATATTTTTTCGCCTTTCCATAAAGGTCATCAGTTTTCTGATCCAAAATGTCTTTGATGGTGCGGTCCAGTTCATTTTCCACAGTCTCTCGAATAGACTCTTGTGTAGACGGTCTTTTTAAAAGATTAAGTTGTTGTTGAGGTACAAGATACATTTTCTGGGCATGCTCCATGATTTCCTATCACTGTCTTGAGGCAATGAGACTCGTTATAAAAGGTACAGCAATACTCAAGAGGGGTAAAAGAAATCCTCCAGACTGGTTCAGCAGCTTCTTTTTTTTCTTCAATAGACATACACTTTTATCAGCGATTAGTCTAATCCCCGCCTTCTTTTTCTTTAACTTTTGATACTGCGTTGGATTTAAAGGTACCTTGCCTTTTAAAACATTAACAGCAATCTCACACAATGTTAAAATAAGATCTTTGGAGGCAGATTTAATGATAACCTTCCTCTGAGAAGGAGATGCGTGAAGCAATTGTTTCAATAAAGACAAGTTCCTCTTGACTCGTGAAGACATGTTTTTATTTGTTTTTAGGCACATAGACAACAGGCACGTCTGAAAGCAAATCTGTTCTGAGATGAAGGTGATCAGACGTTCGGGCTTTGTAATCTATCAAAAGATACCCATAAGGAACGCTTGTAGCATCCTCAAAACATTCCATAAAAAAATTTACTCTTCCCCGGAAACATTCGTCTAGCCATTAGCATGACTTGATATTTATCTCGATGATTTTTAAACAAAACAAGATAATTAGTATTTAAATTAATCGTCCTACTGACCTTTCCTTGAAAAAACAAATTTTGAACAAGATACAAACAACTTAAATTCCTATGATGTACATACTTTGTGAATACATTCTGCACCTCTACATTGTTACTGGCATCGTTCATTAAATCATCAATAATTAACAAATTGTTTTTATTTACAGGCAGCAAAGAATCATCACACAAATGAATTTTTATGAATTGATTTGTTTTTCAGTTCAAACGCCTTTTTGTTCCTGACGATGGTGTCTGATTTTGTCATTAGATGTCACGCTTGGAAGCAGGACCCAGAAGCAGAAGGAGCTGATGAGTACGTGAAGATGTTTATTGAAAAACAGAAATGAATGAATGAACGGTGAGTGGGGGAAGTGAGGTCGGGTCCGGGTTCGGTTGTGGAGGGAGAAGTTGAGGAACAGGCGGAGAGAGCAAGGTGTGGTCGGATCCAGAAGACGGTGCTGACTGGCAATGAAGACAGGTGAACCAGGGAGGGCTGAACGAGTCTCCTGATGGCAAAACAGAGGAGAGAGGTAAGTAACACAGGAACACGGGTCAAACTCAGTAAGCAGACGTTCAGGAGCTGGTGTGAAGCGTACGTGAATACACAACAATCCGGCGAGGACTGGAGAGCTGGGCAGATCTTAAGTAGTGTGGTGATGATGAATGGAGAGCAGGGGCTTGATGGAATACAGGTGTGTTGCAATCAGGAGGCCACGCCCACCAACTCCGGACACATGGAAAGAAAGGGAGAAACAAAAACAAAAAACCCAAGCACACAGCAAAAACACGAGTCACACACAGCCCCCCAGCCAGAGTCAGGCAGTCGTGACATTACCCCCCCCCCGACGAGCACCTCCAGGCGCTCCAGGACTGTCCGGGTGAGCATGGAAAAAGTCTCTGATCAAGGAGGGATCCAGGATGTCCCGACGAGGAACCCAACACCGCTCCTCTGGACCGTAGCCCTCCCAGTCAACCAAAAACTGGACACCACGGCCACGGCGGCGGGAGTCCAGGTTGCGGCGGACTGTATAGGCAGTAATGCCATCGATGACCCGGGGCGGTGGTGGAGGAGGTGGGGGTGGCAGCAAGGGGCTGAGAAGAAGGGGTTTAACACGGGACACATGGAAAGACCTTTAGTGAGCGGGGAAGCTTGAGGCGGACAACAGAGGGGTTAATGACCTTGGCCACCACGAAGGGTCCAATGAACCTAGGGGACAGTTTCTTACTGTCAGTCTTTAGGGGCAAGTCCTTAGTTGAGAGCCAAACCTTATCTCCTACTGCATAGCGGGGTGCTGGGGCACGGCGGCGGTTAGCGTGTTGCTGGTACCGATTGGAGGCTCTCATCATGGCAGCACGGGCACGGTGCCAGGTTCTGTGGCATCGACGAATGTGCGCCTGAACAGAGGGCACCGCAACATCTCTCTCCTGTATGGGAAACAAGGGAGGTTGATAACCATATAAGCATTGAAAGGGGGACAGACCTGTGGCAGAGGTTGGTAGGGTGTTGTGGGCGTACTGAACCCAGGGAAGGTGAGCGGACCAAGTAGTAGGGTTGGAGGAGACCAGACAGCGAAGACCCGATTCCATCTTCTGATTGGCCCTCTCTGCCTGACCATTGGACTGAGGATGATAACCTGAAGTTAGGCTGACTGTTGCACCGATGGCCAGACAGAAAGCCTTCCAAACCGCGGAGGTGAATTGGGTCCCCCGGTCAGAAACAATGTCAGTGGGAAGACCGTGAGTGATGAACACCTCCTTGACCAGAATATCCGCCGTCTCCTTAGCTGTGGGCAGTTTAGGCAGAGAAATAAAGTGTGCAAACTTGGTGAAACGATCCACTACAGTCAGAATGACAGTCTTACCCTCTGAAGGAGGAAGCCCAGTAACAAAGTCAACTGCCAGGTGGGACCACAGACGGCGGGGTATGGGTAATGGGTGCAGGAGTCCGGAACTGGGTCGTGTGGAACTCTTATTCTGGGCACAGGTAGGACAGGCAGAGACAAAGGATTTGGTGTCCCCCTCCATAGATGGCCACCAAAACCGTCTACGGAGGACAAACAGCGTGCGGGCCACCCCAGGATGACAGGAGAAGGGAGAGGAGTGACCCCAAAGCAACACGGACTTGCGGACAGGTTCAGGGACAAACAGGCAGCCAGGAGGGCCGTTACCTGGATCTGGGTGGTCTCGAAGGGCAGCCTCAACCTCCTGTTCAATCCTCCAGGACGCTGCCCCGACAACACAAGTCTCGGGAATGATGGTATCCGGGGCTGAGATGGACGACTCCTCCCGGGAGAAGAGGCGGGACAGAGCATCCGGCTTCGTGTTCTTGGAGCCAGGCCTGTAAGTCAGCACAAAGTTAAAAGTTAAAAAAGTGCCCACCTGGCTTGTCGGGGGTTGAGGCGTTTAGCAGAACGGATATACTCGAGGTTCCTGTGGTCTGTCCACACCACAAAAGGAAGCTCCGCCCCCTCCAGCCAATGGCGCCACTCCTCCAGGGCCAACTTAACCGCCAGCAATTCCCGGTTGCCCACGTCGTAATTGCGCTCTGCGGGGGACAAACGATGGGAGAGATAGGCACACGGATGAAGCTTGTTATCCTGGGGTGACCGCTGAGATAGAACTGCCCCAATGCCCACATCAGAGGCATCCACCTCCACCACAAACTGCAGGGACCGATCAGGCTGGGTCAGGATGGGGGCAGTGGTAAAACGGTTCTTGAGCTCCAGGAATGCCCCCTCGGCTTCAGGTGACCAGAGGAATTGCCTGGAAGTGGAGGTGAGAGCAGTGAGGGGAGAAGCAATACGACTATAGTTACGAATGAACCGTCTGTAGAAATTGGCAAACCCAAGAAACCTCTGGAGTTGCTTCCGGTTTTCTGGCCTGGGCCACTGCAGCACGGCTCTCACCTTCTCTGGATCCATCTTGACCTGACCCTCTGCAATGATGTATCCGAGAAAAGATACAGTAGAGGCGTGAAACTCACATTTCTCCACTTTAACGAACAGTCTGTTCTCCAAAAGCCGCTGGAGGACTTGACGGACGTGTTGGATGTGTTCAGCTCGGTCTCTAGAAAAAATCAGAATGTCATCCAGATAGACAAACACAAAACGCCCCAACATGTCTCTTAACACATCATTTATCAAGCACTGGAATACAGCGGGGGCGTTGGTGAGCCCGAACGGCAGCACCAGGTATTCAAAGTGTCCAAGGGGGGTGTTGAACGCCGTCTTCCACTCATCCCCCTGGCGGATCCGGACCAGATGATAAGCATTGCGCAGGTCAAGCTTGGAGAAAATGGAGGAACCCTGGAGAGACTCAAAGGCTGAGTTCATTAGAGGCAGAGGGTATTTGTTTTTTATAGTAATGTTGTTTAACCCACGAAAATCAATACAGGGGCGAAGAGACCGATCCTTCTTACCGACGAAGAAGAATCCAGCACCGAGAGGAGATGAAGATGGGCGGACGATTCCAGCTGCCAAGGACCCCTTGATGTAGGTCTCCATAGCCTCGTGTTCAGGTTTGGAGAGGCTGTAGAGGCGACTGCTGGGGAATGCTGCGCCTGGCAGCAAGTCAATAGCGCAGTCGTAAGGGCGATGTGGTGGCAGAGAGAGAGCCTGTTGTTTGCTGAACACTGCCTGAAGGTCATGATATTCTGGGGGAACTTGAGCGAGGTCGGGACTTACTGGGTGCACACAGGGACTGGAAACAGACGGAGGCTGAGCTGAGAGTAAACAACTGGCATGACAAGCTGGACTCCAACTGATGATTCTAGAGGAAGTCCAATCCACAACAGGGTTATGTTTGGCTAGCCAGGAGTAACCTAACACAAGTGGGATGTGAGGTGAGTCTAACACAAAAAAACTAATGTTCTCCATATGGTTGCCAGACAGGAGAAGTCGTACAGGGCAGGTCTGAGTGGTAATGCTAGCCAGCGGGCGGCCATCTAGAGCGCTAGCTATGACAGGTCTCTCAAGTCTCTTAACAGTAAGCCCCAGCTGTTTAACTAAGCTAGCGTCAAGCAAACTCTCGTCAGCCCCAGAATCAATGAGTGCTAACACCTCAATAGACTGACCTTGCCAGCTGATGGTTGCGTGGAGTTGGGTCCGGGGTCGGGAAGGCAAAGGAACAGAGGTCTGGCTCGCCAAGATCCTTCCCGGCACTAGCGAGCCCTCCGGTTTAATGTCCGGGTAGGACAGCTTGCAACGACATGGCCCGGCTTCCCGCAGTATAGGCAACAGCACTCGGCAATCCTTCGGAGAGTCGGTTGCGGCCCAACTGCATGGGTTCTTCTCCATGCACCACCTCCCCGTGGTCATGCTGCTGAGCTCCCTGAATGAAGACTGGACTGTGTGGCTGAGTGACGCAAACCAGAGCAGGAGAGCGGCCCCTCCGCCGGGCTGGAACATCAGCCTCGGGGATTCGTTTCCTCTCTCTCCTACGTTCCCGGCACCTGTTGTCAATGCGAATGGATAAGGCAATCAGTTCATCCACATCTTTAGACTCGGGATATGACACCAACTCATCTTTAAGGGTCTCACTCAACCCGTTACAGAACACTGCCTGTTGCGCCTCCATATTCCACCCACTCTCTGCAGCTAGAGTCCGGAACTCGATGGCGTATGACCGTGACCCTTGACGCAGGGAAAACAGCCTCATAGATGCCTCTTTACCTTGCACGGGATGATCAAAAACCTTCCTCATCTCTGTGACAAAGGTGGAAAAGGAGGTGGTTACCTGGTCCTGCTTTCTCCAGTGCACAGATGCCCACTCAAGCGCTTCACCGCACAGCAGGCTGATAACATAGGCGATCTTGGCCTTATCAGTAGAGTATGACTGGGGCTGGAGATCAAAAACAAGTCCACACTGCATTAAGAAGGTCTTACACTGACCCAAATTGCCTTCATACCTTTCAGGAGGTGAGACCCAGGGCTCACGGCCAGGCAAAACCACCGGGGGAGGATCAGAGATAGGAGGAGAATGCTGGGCTTGAAGTTGCAGGTCAGCCACCCTTGCGGTCAAATCCTGTAATCCACCCATAATTTCCTTGAGGGCGCTGCTGTGCAGATCCAATGTGGCGCCTTGGGCAGCCACCGCATGGCGCACCGGCTCCAGTTCTGCTGGGTCCATCCTTGGCCGGATTGTACTGTCACGCTTGGAAGCAGGACCCAGAAGCAGAAGGAGCTGATGAGTACGTGAAGATGTTTATTGAAAAACAGAAATGAATGAATGAACGGTGAGTGGGGGAAGTGAGGTCGGGTCCGGGTCGGGTTGAGCTCAAATTAAACCCCGCTGTGGTGTGGATTTGTTGCGCCTGTATTTGGACTTCACTCTCTGTCATCTGTGGGTGCATGTGTCGTGCTAAACACATGGAAAAACACAAATTATTGTCTGTATTGGATGGATTGTAAAGGCATGCTTTTTTCTTTTTGATAATTTGTTCATAAGCTATACTTCCTGCGTCTTACACCACCCCGTCTGTTTAAAGCTGCCGTGACTACAAATTCAAGACTCTCGTCTGAGAGCAGTCTGTCATTGCTCTGCATAACTTGCTCAATTTCATTGAGAAACGTCTCAGCATTGTAACTATTACAGGCGTTTAATACTGCGCACACATCGCTGGACAATGATGGCCCTCTCAACGCTATGTTTAAAACACCGTCGGGTGCCGCAAGGTTTGTAGCGAAATTTACCACGTCTGTTAATTTATGTCTCAGCGTTGCCAATGCTGTTCTTAAATCGCACATTCTAATGTTATGCAGGTCTAAACGCTGTCTAATTTCAAGACCGTTAAATCGTCTCCGCTCTGTAATGTGAAAATCACGCTGCCCTCCCGCCCTTTTTATACGATCGGCCAGTTCATTACTGAAACATTGTGGTAAAGCATTGTTCATGGTTTGAGGTAGTTGGGGCGCTGTGTTGACAGTCTGTGTGATGTGAGGCATTGTATCACCACCCGTTTGAAGAAATTGTGAATCATCATCTATAAATTCTGAGGCATCTCTTTTTAGTATACCCACATTTTGCAAAACATCCAGAATCTCAGCCGGGGACATTTCAAAATCGTCATCTTCTAAATTATCTACGTTTTCAACATCAGAACAGCCTGAGAGGTGAGAGTATGTTCCATTTTCAAGCCAGTCGTTGCCACACTCATCAAATTCTTTTTGTATAGCATCAAATTCTTTATGCATGTCCTCCCAACTTTTGCAAGGAGGGGTTATATTATCTTCTAAATTACCTACGTTTTCAGCATCAGAACAGCCTGAGAGGGGAGAGGATATCTCATTTTCAAGCCACTCGTTGCTACACTCATCAAATTATTTTTGTATAGCAGTGATTTCCTCTGTTTTTTGGACGTAGACTTTTCTGCATCTGATGTCCGTATGCTCTCGCTGCTGTTTCGGTACGGCGTACCATCAAACAAATGAATCTCTTCTAAAACAAGAAAAACAAAAACAAGCAGAAACATTATTTAATTGCTTTTAATTAGGGGGGAATAAAACATTACATGGACAGGATAATACACATGTAAAACGAGAATGTAGATGCCTTACCTAGCAAATGCGGCCTTTTTCTTGAATTGTTGTCAGAATTAGTTCCCTTAGGAGATTTGGGGGTCCTCAATGCTGTTTTGGATACACTTGAATTTAGAAAGAAACACATCAAATAAAACAAAATATACCATAATAGACTGCTAAAAGAGAAATTTTAAAATAAAAACAAACAAACAAACAAAAAAACTTACCAGAAACAAGAGTCATTTTCACAGAATGTAGACGTGTTCAGTAGCACGACGGCGATAGTCAGCAAGGTCCACACTAATGGCGAGCACGAGACTGACTGCTAAGAAAGTACTTTCTTATATGGGAATCCCCACTTCCACACCATATGTCGTCATGTTGACGTAAGGTAACCTCCTTTTTTTATATTTCAATGCGACTGGATTAAAGAAAGTTAACACCTTTTGCTACCCTTGCATCCTGTTCCCGCAGACGTTGTGGAGGCCCTCTGACTCCTCTATTCATTGATCTCCTCTCCTGCGATTTTTCAAATTACCTTACACTAGTTGTTGTTGAAAATAAAAGTTTATAAGACTAAATAACATTTAGTCACTTTTCTTTTTTCCACTTTAAGTTCTTGAGGATATAGGCTACACCAAACAACAATGCTGCTTTCTTTCTATTTCAATACTGTATTAGTTGTTGAAAATAAAAGGTTGTGAGTCTAAATAACATTTAACCACTTTTCTTCTTACCACTTTAAATTCTTGAGGATACAGGCTACACCAAACAACAATGTTGCTTTATTTCTATTTCAATACTGTGTTAGTTGTTGAAAATAAAAGGTTATAAATCTAAATAACATTTTGCCACTTTTCTTCTTACCACTTTAAGTTCTTGAGGATATAGGCTACACCAGACAACAATGTTGCTTTTTTCTATTCCTTGGATAATGATTAGAGGGTATTTCACCTTTTTTCCCTGTTAAATAAAATAAAATAAAAATCCTAAATCCTAAGAAGTAGATACATTTGCTGTGTTTTCACACTCCTGCAACCCAAAATGACACCTCCACATCTGGTGTATTTCACGAATCCCCTTTCATGTCCACATGTCCTAACCGATGACACCTTCATGTCTGTTGCAATGATGTATTAGCTGTTGAAAATAAAAGTTTATAAGACTAAATAACATTTAACCACTTTTCTTCTTACCACTTTAAGTTCTTGAGAATATAGGCTACACCAAACAACAATGTTGCTTTCTTTCTATTCCTTTGATAAAAATAAGAGGTTATTTCACCTTTTTCCTGTTAAATAAAATAATTAAAATCCTAAATCCTGATAAGTAGATACATTTGCTGTGTTTTTTTATTTTTTTCTTTCTTTCTATTCCTTGGATAATGATTAGGTTATTTCACCTTTTTTCCTGTTAAATAAAATAAAATAAAAATCCTAAATCCTGAGAAGTAGATACATTTGCTGTGTTTTTACAACCCTTCAATCCAAAACGACGCCTCTACGTCTGTTGTATTTTACGACCCCCCCCCCTTTCATGTCCATACATGCCCGTACATGCCCTAACCCCCTCCCCATCGTTTATGATACTTCCGATGCATCACACACACACACACACACACACACACACACAAACGCACACAACAACACACCCACTTGCGCGTCACACCGGCACCCGACATTTGTCGTATTTTATGACCACCTCCTTTCATGTCCATACATGTCCTAACCCCTCCCCTTGTTTATGATACTTCTGATGCATCACACACAAACACACACACACACACACACACACACACACACACACACACACACACACACAACAACACACCCATTTACGCGTCACACCAGCACCCGACATTTGGCGTATTTTATGACCCCCTCCGTTCATGTCCGTACATGCCTTAACCCCTCCCCCCTCGTTTATGACACTTCCGATGCGCGCCACACCCGCGCCCATGCACATGCACGTGCGTGCACGCCCGCATGCGCGTGCACAGGAAAAAAGGTGCCCCTTATATACTACTCACCATCCTTGTTGCCACCTGTCAAAAAGGAGTGCACCCCTGGGGATGACAGCAGTGCTTCTCATGTCTTACCTAAGAGTGATGTACTTACAAAAGTACATCACTCTTAGGTTGCTTTGCAACGCCTGTGGTTCGCCAACGCACCACGACGGACAACGACAACCACAAGGCACAGCAACCCAAAAGGCTAACGGCAGTAGTTCATCACCAACCTCCTGCTAACCCTCCCTTTGCACAGCCAGACACTTCCTCTTTCAATAGGGCCACATTACAGCCACATACTGACGATAGGACTGGCATGAGTGATATCACAAGGTACCTAGTGCATCGTGAGCTTGTGAACTCTGGCCTCATCAAGTTCAATGACCACCCAGAAAGCTACTGGGCGTGGAAGTCCTCGTTCCACAACGCTATAGGAGGACTTAACTTAAGTGCAAGTGAAGAACTCGACCTGTTAACAAAATGGTTAGGAAATCAGTCTTCAGAGCACGTCATAAGGATTCGTTCTGTGCATGTTGCTAACCCTGCCGTAGGCTTAAGGAGGGCCTGGGATCGCTTAGAGGAGTGTTATGGCTCCCCCAAAGTAATCGAGAGAGCTCTTTTTGAGAGGATAGAGAACTTTCCTAAAATCAGTCCCAAGGACGCTTTAAAGCTCAGGGAGCTGGGAGACCTGTTAAGGGAGTTAGAGTCTGCCAAATCTGAGGGCTACTTACCTGGTCTCTCATACCTGGACACTGCCAGGGGGGTCAACCCTATCGTTGAAAAGTTGCCACAGAGTCTGCAAGAGAGGTGGTTAGCTCACGGTTCTCAGTACAAGGAGCAGTATAATGTCTGTTTTCCTCCATTTGCTTTCTTCACAGACTTCATATGTAATGAAGCACGCAGAAGAAACGACCCTAGCTTCACACTCTTAACCGTCCCTACGGTTTCATCGAACAGTTTCCATAGATTCTCCACAGGTCCACCAAAGCCTGAACGAGTGGAAAGGAGATCAGGATACATCAAAAGTCATGTCTGCTCACAAGACTGAAGTTGCATCGCAACGCTCAACTTCTCAGTCAGACAGTTCGAGCAGCAAGCTGAGTGACTTCGATAGACAATGCCCCATCCATAAAAAACCTTATCCTCTAAAAAAGTGTAGAGGTTTTCGAAGCAAGCCGTTCGAAGAGCGTAAGGCTTTCCTTAAGGAGAACGGCATCTGCTTTAGGTGTTGCTCTTCTACTGCTCACTTCGCAAAGAACTGTCAAGTGGCCTTGAAGTGCAAAGAATGTGAGAGGGACGGCCACATTGCTGCACTACACCCTGGACCTGCTCCATGGGACGTTAGAGACCCCTCCTTAGAGCATGGCGGGGAGGGAGAAGGAGAGGCATCTCAGTCAGCGGTCACATCCAGGTGCACAGAAGTTTCATTCATTCATGTTACGCCCCAGTCTAGGGGTGCCAGGGCATAACTTGAAAAGGCCCCATCTTCCCCAAGTCCCAAGTAGCCACGTACAAGTTTAGGTTTGAATGAAAAGAAAATGGTTTATTTTTACAAATCTCAAAGATCATGTAACTATAACTAAGGTAGCTTCAGGGTGGACCAAGGCCAAAATAACAACCAAAACACTTCTATCTGAAAAACAAAAACACTTGCCTCAGAAAACAAAAGACAATTGACTTACCTTCCCAACTAACAAAAACAGGAGAAAACGAGATAAGCTAAAATGGCAGTCCACCCCTACTATTCAACGTACAAAACTATTTCAAAGACAAAGGACTTCAGGACGTGTGGCTTGTTGGAACAGGAGGAGGATGAGAGTGAGAGAGTGTGCCGGCTGCCATCTTGGTTCCTTATATTTTCAGGTGTGTCTTGCTGCAGCCAACCACGGGCCAGGTCTTGCTCTCTCCACCTATCACTATTCGGGGATGGCACAGTCCTATTTACATATTTGATTTAAGAGAGAAAAAAAAACATAGCCACACACAAAAACACAGCAAAATATACAAAATATGACCACAGTCATAACAGCGACAGAGGTACGGAACCTAGATCTTGTTCTAAGATCTGCCTAGTGAGAGTGTATCCCAAGGCACATCAAGACAAAGTCATTAAGGTTTATGCTATTATGGACGATCAAAGTAACAAGTCATTAGCCAGGTCTGAATTCTTCAACCTCTTCCAAATTAAAGGGTTAGACTCGCCATACAAACTGCGCACGTGTGCAGGTACTACTGAAACATCAGGGAGAAGAGCTACAGGGTTTATGGTGGAGTCGTTGGATGGAATGACAAGGGTGATGCTTCCCACGCTCATAGAGTGTAATCACATGCCAGATGATCGGTCGGAGATCCCGACACCTGCAGCTGCGCAGCACCATGCTCACCTGAAGTCCATAGCCCATAAGATTCCACACCTAGATCCAGAGGCTCAGATATTACTCCTTCTAGGACGCGACATCCTTCAGGTTCACAAGGAGAGAGCATCGCAATGGTCCTCCCAACGCCCCCTACGCTCAGATGCCAAACACTTGGTAGAGCGAGACTTCTATGTTGATGACGGCCTTAAGTCCCTCCCATCAGCTGCTGAGGCCATCGACCTACTCAAAAGAACACAAGAGATGCTTGCCGCCTCAAACTTGCAGCTCCATAAGATAGCGTAAAACAACTCTGGTGTCTTGGAGGCCTTCCTTCCGGAAGACCATGCAAAGGGTCTTCAGAATCTGGACTTCGATGACAGCTCAGACTTCATCCAACGTAGCTTAGGGCTCAGCTGGGATCTCAAACATGACCTCTTTACTTTCAGAGTGGCAGCTACAGAGAAACCTTTTACCCGTAGAGGTGTTCTAGCCATTGTGAACAGTCTCTTCGACCCCCTTGGACTCGTTGCACCGATTATCATTCAAGGGAAGTTCCTACTGCGTGAATTTACCAGTGGCGAGGTCCTCGACTAGTGTTATGGAATTTTCTATCCTTAGGTTACATGAGGTCACGTGTGGGCCTTGAGGTCCTCGGCAGTAAGGCAAGGCAAGGCAAGGCAAGTTTATTTGTATAGCACAATTCGTACACAAGGCAATTCAGAGTGCTTTACAGAAGCAGAAGATATAAAAACAGATTTTAAAACATAAAACATAAAATATAGGAAACACAATAAAAGAAAATAAAAACAAATTATTTTAAATAAAAAAATTACAGTAATTAGAATCATAAAAGACTAATTTAAAATCAATAAAATAATGAAATGTGTCTAAGAAAAAGCTGCAGCAAATAACAATGTTTTCAAGCCTGATTTAAATGAATGAACAGTTGGTGCGGACCTCAGGTGTACAGGGAGTGTGTTCCACAGGTGAGGAGCAGAATAACTGAAAGCTGCTTCACCTTGTTTAGTTCTGATTTTGGGAACACACAATAGACCTGTCCCTGACGACCTAAGGGGTCTGGATGCTTCATATGGACTTAATAACTCAACAATATATCTTGGTGCCAGACCATTTAGTGCTTTGTAGACCAGCAGTAATAATTTAAACTCTATCCTTTGGCTCACAGGAAGCCAGTGCAGTGATCTGAGCACTGGTGTGATATGATCCATTTTCCTAGTGTTTGTTAGCAGTCTTGCAGCAGCGTTCTGGATCAGCTGTAGTTGTCTAATGGATTTTTTGTTCAGACCAGTAAAGACACCATTACAATAGTCCAATCTACTGAAAATAAATGCATGAACAAGTTTTTCCATGTCTTCTTTGGACAAAAATCCCTTAATTCTGGCTATGTTTTTCAGGTGGTAATACGCTGATCTGGTAATGAGCTTTAGATGGTCATTAAAATTCAAGTCAGAGTCAATAATTACACCAAGATTTCTGGCTTTATCAGTTGATGTCAATGACATGGAGTTAAGGTGAGCCCTGATCTTTGATCTTTCACTTTTGGGGCCAAAGACAATCACTTCAGTCTTATCTGCATTAAGCTGGAGAAAATTTTGGCACATCCACTCATTGATTTGATGAATGCACTTGCTCAGTGAAAGTAAGGGACCGTAATCATATCTACAAGATAGGGACTACTTTGTAGTCCCTATCTTGTAGATATGATTTGAACCAGTGTAGTACAGTGCCAGTTAGTCCCATCCACCTCTCTAGTCTGTCAAGCAGTATATCATGATCAACTGTATCAAAGGCAGCACTAAGATCTAATAATACCAAGACTGAAGTTATAGAAGCATCATTATTCAGATGTACAGTATGTCATTTAGAACTTTGATAAGTACAGTCTCAGTGTTGTGGTGTGGACGAAATCCAGACTGATATGCATTAAAGAGATTGTTCTGCGTCATGAAAGCATAAGTTTGCTGAAAAACAATCTTTTCAATGATTTTTCCTAGAAAGGGAAGATTTGATATTGGCCTATAGTTACTTATTACTGAAGCATCCAGATTAGACTTTTTTAGGAGAGGTTTTATTTCTGCAGTTTTCAGTGCTTGAAGAAACTGACCGGACTGAATAGAGTTATTTATTATCTGCAATACATCTGAAGCTATACTATTAAAAACATTTTTAAAAAAGCTGTTTGTCGTATCCTTGAAATTTTATCTGTGAAAAAGGCTGCGAAATCATTGCATGACTTGCTGGATAGCAGTTCCGGAGGGACTGACGTTTTGGGATTTGTCAGCCCATCCACAACAAAAAGTGCGGGAATTGTTACAGTTTCTGTTAATAATCTCGGAAAAGAATGCTTGTCTTCCCTTCTTCAGCTCATAGTTATAGGTGTGGAGACTGTTTTTGTAAATCTCAAAATGAACCTGGAGTTTGGTTTTTCGCCACCTGCGTTCTGCCTGTCTGCAGACTCTTTTCTGGTCTTTGACCAGTGCTGTGTTCCTCCAAGAGGCCTTTTTCCTTCCTGTCAAAATTTTGGTCCTAATAGGGGCAATGGAGTCAATAATAGTTGTAACTTTGGAACTGAAACTGTTGACAAGATCATCAATCGAAGCTGAGGGCAGTGTTGGTGATGGTGTAAAAGACTGAGCGAAGACTGCACAGGTGTTATCATTAATATAACGTTTTTTGATTACCTCTGTGACATTTTTGTTATGGATAGCAGGCGTAGTTATTTTAAATGACACACAGTAATGATCAGAAAGAGCAACGTCCGTCACCACAACCTCAGAGATATTAAGCCCTTTGGAAATGACCAAATCTAATATATGCCCTTTATTGTGTGTTGGACATGTTACATGCTGAGAAAGCCCAAAATTATCCAGAATGCCCAAAAGTTCAATAGCACATCTATCTTTGAGATTATCGACATGAATGTTGAAGTCACCCACTAAGACAACGCAGTCAAAATCAATGCAAACAATAGACAGTAGCTTTACAAACTCGTCTGAAAACTTTGCATTGTATTTTGGTTGTCTGTAGATGGTTACAAAGAGAGATCGACAGGGAGATTTTAATTGAATAGCAACATATTCAAACGAGTCAAACTGCCCATAAGAAGCTTTCTTGCCCTGAATGCTGTCATTAAACAACACGGCGACTCCACCTCCTTTCTTATGCCTTCTTGCTTCACTCATGAAGCTGAAGTTTGGAGGGGCTGACTCATTAAGAACTGTTGAACTGTTGTCTTGTGTTAGCCAACTTTCAGTTAAGAACATAATATCAAGCTTGTGCTTGATTATAAAATCATTGATTAAGAATGATTTGCCTGCCAGAGACCTAACATTTAAAAGAGCTAAATTAAATGTGCTAAAAAGTTGATCATTCCCATGTTTGGAAACAGACTGTGGCTGACATGGAATGCGAATTAAATTTGATGATGACATTTTTCTAGAAAGATGAACCAATCTTCTCCTCCGACCTATAGATACATGAATCAATACAGCTTCCGACACAATGGGCCCTGGCTTTTCCTTGGAAAAGTCAGGCACTACATTTGCCTTAAAACCTGGACCCAGAGCACATCAATTCCCAACACAGGTAACAAGCTGCCCGTCGGCGGGGAGTGGGCGGTTGTGAGGGCCAAGGTGGAATTTGGGGGGACAGGATCTCAGATGGGCCAGTTGAGCTCGTATTGGGGGATTGGAGTAGCATCAGCTTTGGAGGGGGTAGTGGTGGTGCCCGTCGGCGGAGAGTGGGTGGTTTTGAGGGCCGAGGTGGAAGTTGGGGGGACAGGATCTCAGATGGGCGAGGGGTAAATTTAATGCCGACACTGACAAGTCTGTTCATTTGGTCAGTAAACTCCAGCATAGGAGAGGATACCCTCTGAGCTGGATGGAGTTTGGACAGTTGGAGATGGTGTGCAGGGCAGAGTTTTGGTGGTAGGAGACAAATCCTCACAACCAGTGACCCCTGGTGGAGGACATGAGGCATCCTCTTTTTTGCTCTGACATCCCTCATGGTCAGAGCTTACAGGTGGGGGGAGAGTCACTTCTCCTTGTTTTGGTATTTGCTCCTTTTGTTTGGATTCCTCATATCTCTTGTCCTTGGAAATGGGAGCAGTATGACGCAGGCAGGAAGATAGGTTGCCACAGAAAAGTTTAACTCCTGCCTTGTTCAGAGACATTCCATCTCCTTTGAAAAAGTGTCTCCGGTCCCAGAAAAAGTTAAAATTGTCAATAAAATGCACTGAGTGGACATCACATGCAGTTGAGAGCCAGCTGTTTAGTGCAAACAATCTGCTGAAGGCCCACTGAAGAAAACTTCAACATTCAGAGAGCTTACTGTGTTTAGCAGATTACCTAAATCTCGATTAAGCACTTCAGATTGTCGCTTCATAATATCATTTGCTCCAGTGTGCAGCACGAGATATTTCAGAGTTGGAATCTCTGCTACAATACTGAGGATTCTGTCGGTCATATTGGAGACGGTATCATCAAGAAAACACAACACTTTAGTGTTTCTGCCAAACATGCTTCCCATGTCTTTAATTGCAGAATCACCAACAACAAGAGTCTGAGGCCCAGTCAGTAGCTTTCCTTGTAGCTTTCGGACTTCAGACTTTCGGTCAGGCCTTACCTTTCTCTGTGAGTCAGTGAAGTTATCCAGATCTTCAGTTGGAAATCCAGGGTCCTGCAGTAGTGGAGCAAAGCGATTTTGCAGCTGCACACTTGAGGGTTTTGGAGGTTCGTTGCTCCTGTTCCCTTTAGCTTTTATCCACGGCTGTGTCTTATTCTGCACTGGCGTTGAGGATGATGATAACGCAGGCCAGCCTGTTGCATCACTGATCTCTGGGCACTGGATTCTACCCATTAGACATCTCCCCATAGCAGGTGGTTTATTCTTAGGCCTTGCCCCGAGAGCATTCCAGGGAGGACTGATACTGGAAGAACTACTACCCAGCACACAGCCTTTTTGTTTTGTAGGAGCTGTATCAGAGCTAACTAGCGGTGTGTTAGCATTCCCCTGTCCATTGTTTTGAGTCAGCAGCAAAGTGCTGTCATTTCCACAAAGTCCATTCACCTCTGCATTTATTTCCCAACGTTGAATTTTTATCTCCAGCACTGCTATTTTCTGGAGAAGTTTGCAGAGGTCATCTTCGGAAAAGGGAGGCATCTTACTGCCAATTAGCTTAGCTTCGGCCTTTCAGACTGTTCACCTGCACGCGGTGAGTATCTCCTCTGTCCGTCCTCCGGCGGGATAAACCGGCACGTTTGTTCGTCTTCAGGTGTAACGGTGTCACCGACACACACCGACACGCTGGAGAGTTTCTCCCGTTAAAAACGTCCCGTACGCGGGCTGACGGCGCGCGCCTGAAGAATGCTTCAGTGTTCAGTTCTGGTCTTCTGGTTCTCTCTCCCCCTCTCTTACAGACTGACAGCAGCCGGTGTGTAAACTCTACAGTATTAATTGTTTGGCTTTGACTGGGAGCAGTAGGTGCCAGGCTATCTCAACACTGTGGTGCCAAGGTCGAAGAGACTGGTGTTGCCTTCCTAGACATAATAGATAGCTGGCCGCTGACATTCCAATCTGCGTAAACAGACATCTGTGTCTCCAGACTAGAATATGTTGACAATAACACCGTTCTTGGTAAAAACATTCTCTTTGACTCATTTGGGGCGTATAGTATTTGTGGTGTTATCTTGAGGTTTAAAGTCTGACCACCAGCATGAGTTGGGCAGAATGTGAGACCGACTCAGGCACTTCTGATGCACTATGAGAGTGTCTCTAATTCTCCTTGGCCAAGCGTCAATAAATATTACAGCATAAGACATCAGAGGCTCCTGAACACTTTCTGAACTCCTGACCTCACCATTGGTGCAGCCTGAAACTGCCCCGGACACCAAAACAACCACGTAGTGGCAACGCTCCCCCTTCAGATCCACACACTGTACACTGTTCTGTAATCAATTTTTCTGTTACAGCTCCTTCTATTTTTTAAGTTTGTTTTTTTTTACACCATTGTCAGCTTTCTTGATTTCTCACTTTAAATCAATATGCCAATTGAACATCCACCAAACGCGTGGATATAAGGTTTATGAATGTGCGACAAACTATGCGGGACTTATGAGCCTCTGGAAATTTGCCTACAAATAGCGCCACCTAGTGGTCTTCCTAGTGGCAAAGTTGAATGTGACGCGTAGAATATTGAATTTTTCACCAGCCCTGACAAATTTGCCAAATAAAATTCACTGAATGTGTGCGTTCAGGCACTCAAAACAAGTCGTAAAGAGGCGGAAGCTCAATAATAAAGAAACGGACCAATAACAAGATCCTTCTTGCCAGGTTCCCTGGCTCGGTCCTTAATTAACACTCGTGGACTCATATAGACACTTAAAAAGTGTTGAAATCAACTCTGGCAGTGTTAATTTGGGCATACTGATTTTACTGTGTATGTTGATGATTTGGAGAAATGTGCAAAAAACTACGATGTATGGCTGGGCCAAACGCCAAGCTAAGATTCCCTCTCCCCACAATCTACCCCACACGGAAAGAACCTATATAAACATGTATACAACATATACAACATATGTGACATATATAAAATTGGCCGTTTTCATATATTATATGTACATATAAGTACATATATGTGCGTATATGTACATATAATATATGCGACACATATAAAATTGGCCGTTTTCATATATTATATGTACATATAAGTACATATATGTGCGTATATGTACATATAATATATGCGACATATATAAAATTGGCCGTTTTCATATATTATATGTACATATAAGTACATATATGTGCGTATATGTACATATAATATATGCGACATATATAAAATTGGCCATTTTCATATATTATAGGTACATATAAGTACATATATGTGCGTATATGTACATATAATATATGCAACATATATAAAATTGGCCGTTTTCATATATTATATGTACATATAAGTACATATATGTACTTATATGTACATATATATGTCGCATATATTCAAAACCTATATCAAAACCCATATTTAAACTTATATGCACATATATGTACACACACATATAGGGTAGTGGTGCAACGGATCATCATTGATCCGTGATCCGTTCGGATCAATATCTTCGGTTCGGCACACACGTGATCCGCGGATTGATTTATGAAAAAAAAAAAGTTGCGCACATGTTCAGTCCACACACAGCGTGGTCATGGCGAGCGGAGGAACGGAGGAGCTTGAACGCCCCGCGTCATTTAAATCCCCTGTATGGGAGCATTTTGGCTTCCCTGTCAAATATAATGATGAAGGAAAGAGGTTAGTGGATAAAACCGTGACGGTGTGTAGGCACTGTGGCACAAGAAAGCCATATGACAGTGGAAACACATCAAGCATGGCCACGCATTTGAAGCGACATCACCCCGGTGTTTCACTGACAGGAGTGAAAACAAAGGCTGCTCAACAACTGCTTATCACCGCTGCATTTAAGCAGCCCCTTGTTGCACAATCAGACCGGGCTAAAACCATCACAGACGCTATCGGTGTGTTTATAGGTGCAGACATGTTTTTTATTAATGGTCATTGGTCCATGTTTAAAGGAAGGAGATATGCCTTTTTATGTTGCACTTTAAGTTGTTT
Source organism: Argyrosomus regius (assembly GCA_946959425.1). NCBI lineage: Eukaryota > Metazoa > Chordata > Actinopteri > Sciaenidae > Argyrosomus > Argyrosomus regius. The sequence goes on along the minus strand of OX336890.1, from coordinate 28,762,284 downwards.
TTCATTAATTATGTTAAGAAGATAAGAAGATATTATGTCTTGTGCACTTTAAGTTGATTTTATATATTTTAATTTAATAATTTCAAAGTGTTAATACACAAAAAGACAAAACTTTATGTTTATTTGTCTTGTCTTTTTTTTTTTTTGCTGATCCGAAAAATGATCCGATCCGTGACTCTGATCCGAGAAACGATCCGAACCGTGAGTTTTTTGATCCGTTGCACCCCTAATATAGGGTCATATATGCTCACCTATATATGTACCCATATATGTACTTATATGTTCACCTACATATGCACCTATATGTTCGGCTAAATAAGTACCTATATATGCACCTATATGTTCACCTATATATGCATGTATATGTTCCGCTATATAAGTACATATATATGCACCTATATGTTCACCTATATATGAACCTATATGTTCAGCTATATAAGTACCTATATATATATGCACCTATATGTTCAGCTATATAAGTACCTATATATATATGCACCTATATGTTCACCTATATATGCACCTATATGTTCACCTATATAACCTATAACAGAGTGATTATTTTGCATTGATAAAAGAATAGGGTCTCATCATCGTATTGAACACATTTATGAACAGAGAGTCAATAACATGCAACACTGTACCACACATAAACATGGTGGTAGACAGGAATGACAACTTAATTTTAAAATAAATTGATAATACAATATTCAGGCACACTGCACTTAAAAATTAAACTCTTTTGCCTTTTAAACACTGCATCAAGCCTTCAGGAAACTTCGTCCATGGGATCTGGAAGTTGTCAACCCAGTCTGCAGAAGTAATCCAGCGGGTGGACGACGGGGAGAAACTGACTGAAGAGCATCTTGAGGAAGATGGAGAAGACAACGCTGACTGGCTATGGCCTTCATTGATTAGTGCTGTAGGATAGAACAGAATGCCTTTTATTGTCACTATACAAAAAGCCAGGACCAAAGAGTGGAATCAACAAAATGTATTTAAAATTATGTTTTATCCTTGGTTACAGACATACTTCAGACCTACTTCAAAAAAGGTTGTCAAAATTACTTACTGGTTTGTTTCCAGGCAGCTACCAATCTTCTCGCTTGAACTGGTCTCAGTGTTGAAAGCAGATCAGCTTCCTGAATGAAGTGGAAATCCTCAGTGGTCTCTGAAGTATCTTGGCTTGAGGCTGGGAGGTCTTGCAACACCTTTGTGATGGCACTGTGTATGTTGAGTTGCTCTGGATCATCCATTTCTAAATATGAAAGTGAATAAAGCACAATTAACCCCAGAATGACAGTCCAAGACAGTCAATGTCTAATGACTAATGTCACTTAGAACATCTGATGAAGACTCGAGTGAGTGCTCTCCTGACACACATCAGATTCTAACAAACATTTCAAAGTCTCTCTCACAGGCACATAATGGACAAACCTATCTATCCTGTGCTGTCTGATCTCTTCCTGAAAACATTTTCTTAAGGTCCACATCGTTGATTTTTTTTTGAAAGCTGTTTGCATTGGCCCTGTATGACATGCAGCGAACAGATCAAAAAAGATCATAAAAGGATTATGTCCTCATCTGATAATGACGTGTCATTTTACAGCAGTGAAGTAAGTTTACTCAAAGTACGTGTGTGATCCAACTCATGCATGTTTTGCATTTCCTCAACAACGTTCTGTACAGTTGAAGCAGGCAGAAGGAACTTGCCCTGCAAACTCACGTTTCTAAGATAAAGATCACTGAAATTTTCAGATATGTCCAAATCAGCTTCATCTGTGCCTGTTGCTGGACCTGCATCATAGTGAGGGACAAAGTCACCTGACTCAGGTGGAGCAGATGTTGACGGATGAGAAGCAGATTCTCTGTACACGTCACTTACACTACTGACTGATAAACCTCTGTGCTTCTGGGACATATGTGTGGTAAATGAAGACTTGAAGAATGAAGAATAATTTTTGCATCCTCTCACTGGACAACTTCCTTCTACAATATGCTCCTTCAAGTGAGCAATCAGCTCTTTAGTGTCTTAACGCTGACATTCACACAAGGCCACTACACATTTAAAAGTAGTAACAGCCACCTTGACAGTTACGTTACCCAACCTCGACATACTTCAAGGTTAGCAAGCTACATCAACACTACATACACAATGTGACAAAAGACAAGTCCCTGGTTAACATTTAGCAAAATTAACACATTTTATAAAGTTAAGGAAAACTAACATTCACCTTTTAAGCGAGGGCAACACAAACTGCATTAAAGACTGTGTTAAATTTAACCTGACGTACGTAGCAGACCTATGTAAACATAACATAACGTCAGTACAAACCTTCAAGAAAGCTTTGTTTACTATCACACTGGAACTAATTCTTTAGACATGCAGACATCTCTCAAAACGATAATTGTACTTACGTGTTCTTTAGTCGCGTTGTTCCATCACAAATTAATCCACAGAAGAAAAAACAAAAAAACTGCATCTCCGTGCAGAACCGCCGCGCAGTTTGAATTGCGTCACCGTTACGTTGCGCATGTCTCTTGCTCCTGTGTGTGTGTGCGCGTGCATCTCTGCCTCCGTCACTGGTTGGCCTCACAGGTTCAGCAGGTACCGTCCCCTCCTCCCTCTCCCCCACCAGTCAGCTGAGAGCAGAGCGCTCACAGTATTGTCCACACTCTGCAGTCACAGCAGGCCTGTTTTTGAGGATTATAATGCTGAACTCAAAAAGTACTCAAAAGTACACATCTGCAAAATCTGACATTACGGTATTTCACATTATTACTGTGAAAATATGTGTTTTCCACATATTATGACAGTAAAAATGAAAGTTATGTATCGTTTCTTGACTTGGGGTAAATGGTAAATGGACTGTATTTATATATTTGACTTGGGGTAAATGATAAATGGACTGTACTTATATAGCGCCTTTCTAGTCTTCCGACCACTCAAAGCACTTTACAGGACATATCTCATTCACCCATTCACACACATTCATACACTGATGGCATTGGCTGCCATGCAAGGTGCCAACTGCTCATCAGTTTGAGGAGCTAACCATTCATACACTTTCACACACCGATGGCACAATTTGGGGTTCAGTATCTTGCCCAAGGACACTTCGACATGCAAACTGGAGGGGATCGAACCGCTGATCTTCTGATTAGTGGACAACCTCTACCTCCGAGCCACAGCCGCCCGGGTGGTATACTATTTTCGGTTTCTGGTGTTTTACTGTCCATACTGACCATATATATATATTTTTTTTTTCAAACATTTTTTTTACCATATTTTTAACATCTTATTTCTGTATAAATTAAGGTGTGTTCTTGGTCAGGGTACTAAAGTATAATCCGTTTTTTTCTCAAAACCAAAATACGAAAATACGGAAACAGCGCCCCCTTTCCTTTTTTCGTTTTAAACCAAATACGGAAAAACGGATTTTCCTCTCAGCATCAAAAAACGAAAAAAACGAGAAAACCAATACCAAATAACGGCCCAAATTTGGTTTTTGCAAATTCCTTTTTTCGTTTTTTGTTTCTCATTTATTGATATGACGGCGGACAGACCGGAAGCGGAAGTGGCATGTAACAACTTCAAAATAAAAGTAGCGTGCTAACTTATTATCATGCATAATAAAGTAAAATAATAATAATAATAATTGTTAAGCAAGGTGCGCAATCTTCATTTTGCGTGTAGGAATGAACAAGAAATATCTTCAGCCAGCAGGCATATTTATTTATCTTCTTCTGATCAAACATTCAGGTAGGGACAACATTCACCAGCCTGACCAAGTCAAGTAAAACACCGAATATAAACTCATTTCCGGGGGAAGTGAAAAGTCACAACAAATGATCCTTCACAATAAAAGCCCTGCTTAAAGACATATGAGTAAAGGCGTCATCATTCAACAATATTTAACACCCCCACTCGATTTTAACTCATTATGTTCCATGTAATCAATCAATCAAATTTTATTTGTATAGCCCAAAGTCGCAAAATACATTTTGCCTCGGAGGGCTTCACAATCTGTACAGGGAGTGACACCCTCTGTCCTTAGACCCTCGGTTCGAGTGAGGAAAAACTTTTTGCATGTAGACATAACAAAAATAGATCTTCCTCTTGTACCTTAGTAATGTAAACAATAAACACAAAATTTTGCACTTTTATGTGCCAAACATGTCCTGAGCAAACCTTTTTAGTTTTAGCTTAGTTGCTGGCTTTGTCATCACATCAGCAAGCATTTGCTCAGTAGGACAGTACTCCAGAATTACTCTACCACTGTTTACAATCTCCCTTATGAAATGGTACTTGATGTCAATATGTTTGCACCTTTGCCTGTTTACTGGGTTTCTGGCAAGTGCTATTGTACCTTGATTGTCTTCAAACACTTTTGTTTGTGCATATTGACAGTTATCAATCCCTTTGAGTAGCTGCACCAAGTAAATACATTCCTGTATTGCTGATGCTAAAGCAATGTATTCTGCTTCGCAGGTAGACAGAGCTACTGTTGGTTGTTTTCTTGTCTTCCATGAGATCACAGAACTTCACACGGGGTCTCTCTGGACCTGCAGTCTTTCATTTCAAATCTTTCTAGTATTTTGTTCACATACCGTTTCTGTGACATTACAACTTTGCCTTCTGTTTGCTCAAAGTCTATGCCCAGAAAATGTTTCAACCTTCCCAAATCTTTCATTTTGAACTGTTCAGTTAGCATTGCTTTGACATTTTTCAGTACACGTTCATTGCTGGCTGCAATGATCAGATCGTCAACCCATACGATCAGGATTACCTTTTCATCATGTTTTTCTCTAGTATACACACAATGATCTGCAGGATTCTGTTTGAAACCATTTTTGCTAAGATATGTGTGCAACATAGTATTCCAGTTTCTACCGGATTGTTTTAGACCATAGAGTGACTTATGTAGTTTACACACAAGCTTTTCATCTGTTTCTGACCTTATTTCATATCCTTCTGGTTGTTCAATGTACAGTTCACAGTCAATTGGTGCATGCAAATACGCAGTCTTAACGTCCATTTGATGTAAGATCAGGTTTTCTTGTGCTGCCTTTTGTATGACCACCCTCACACTGGTCATATCAGCTGTAGGTGAGAATGTCTCTTCGTAGTCAGATCCTGGTTTTTGACTGTAGCCTTTTGCTACAAATCTTGCTTTATATTTCTCTGATCCATCAATGTCATTCTTGAGGGCATACACCCACCTGCCCCCCACTGCTTGTTTGCCTGGTGGCAGTCGGGTGAGCCTGAAGGTTTCATTTTCTTTGAGTGATTGCATCTCCTCGTTCATTGCAGTTATCCACTGACTTGCATTGGTTGATGCTATAGCATCCTTGTAGGTCTGAGGGATGTCACATACTGCTCTGTAACAGAAATCTATACATGTCTGCAGCTTATCTCCCGTTTCCTCTGTCTCAAAGTCCTGTAAGTAAGTTGGCTTTTTCTTTGCCCTCTGTGGGTTCCTTCTTATTGCACTCTCAGTACCTTTTTCTAGCTCTGTCACTTCAGTCTGTTCTGGCAAAATCTCAGAGACATCATCTTTTTCTACACTCTCATGAACCATGGGATGTACCTCTCTATTACAATACTCAATGTATGATTCACAAGTTTGTGTCTCTTTTTCTTTAGCTGTTTTGGTTGTGAACTTCACCAACCTGTGTTTTTGGACTTTGTCTGTGTCTGTGTAGTACACCAAATAGGCTGGACTGTTTTTGTCGTAACCTATGAAAATACCTCGCTCACACCTGGGATCTAACTTCCCTTTTTCTTGTTTGTAGGCAAAACACATAGATCCAAATTTCTGCAGTTTGGAAACATCAGGTTTCATACCAGTGAACAACTCATATGGTGTTTTCTTAGTGCGTCTGCTGTAGCACCTGTTCCTTACATAGGCTGATGTCTGCACAGCATAGTTCCATAGTTTATCTGGAAGTTTACTCTCTAACAGTAAACATCTGCTCATCTCATAGAGGGTTCGCCAACCTCTCTCAGCTGTGCCGTTTTGATGTGGTGAATAGGGTGCAGACTTTTCATGTCTAATCCTATTCTTGGTTAGCAGTTCCTGGAAATCTCTGTTTGTGAACTCTGTACCGTTGTCTGAACGAATGCACTTTACTTCTCCATAGGGTGCTATATCTGCCAGGAATCTCTCTGTGGCTTGTACCGCATCACTTTTGTACTTTAGAAAATACACAAATGTGGTACCTGAATAGTCATCTGTAAAAGACTGTACATATCTGTGCCCATCAATGCTTGGGGTTTTCATGGGGCCTGCCAAATCAGTATGAACCAGCTGTAAAGGTTTTGTAGCTTTTCTGTCTGGCTCTCGATTCCTAGTCTGTGTGAACTTGCCCTGCGTACACACTTCACATATCGGCGCTGGTCTGACTGTACTCCCCTTAATCACCATCCCTTTTACAACATTTTGCAAATTTTGTACATCTTCATAGTTGCAGTGACCCAAAATTTCATGCCATGTTTGCATGTCGTGACATGCTTTGCATTTATCAACATTTTGCTCAACAGTCGGCAAGTAATACAAGTTACCACTTTCATGAATGTCAAACCTGCTACCGTCCTTCGTGATCATGTGACTGTCTTCTTTCTTGAAGGTGATTGTTGCTCCTCCATTTGCCGCCCTCACCACTGAGAAGATGTTGTGTGGGTATGATGGCATGTACAGTGCATCACGTAGCTGTGCTCTGTGTTGTTGTCCAGCGTTGTCTAGAAGATAAATCATGGCTGTCCCTCTGCGTTGTGCTATTCCGCTGCACTTGGTTCCGTCTGCCAGTTCGATTGAGTGTGACTCCGGTCGGAATGTGTCATCGAAGCTGTTGAACATGTCGATGTCATTCACAATGTGGGACGTTGCTCCTCCATCCACCATGATGCCTTTCATTTGCACGTTGTTTGCTGACCTTTCACCCCTCATATACTTCGCCATGAAGAGATGATCGTCGTCATTTCTCTGCTCTTCTTCTGCAACTTTTCTGGCATCATCTTGTTCTCCCTTTTTCTTACACAGTGATTCTTTGTGTGTATTACTTTTACAATGACTGCACCACACTTTTTGGGTACATTGTCTTGCCTTGTGTCCCTTTGTTCCACATCTGTAACATGTTATGATGACAGCTTCATTCCTTTTATTAAAGTGTGTCTTAGTGCTTTGCTTGCTCTGTTTCACACTTGTTTTCATCACATTGTCCGTAGATTCAGCAGTTTTCATTTTTTCGGCTTCTTCATAGATTCTCAGTCTCCTCTTAAAGTCTGCGAATGTAACATTATCTTCATTTTGTGTTACATGGACAGCTAATGGCTTGAAAAAGTCTGGTAGCCCGCCGAGTATCATGGCTATAATAAGTCCATCACTCAGGGTTTCACCTGCATCTCTTAGAGCTGTGATCAGATTTTCTGCCCGTATTACATAGTCAGTAACACTCTCGTTATCAGCCATGCGTATCTTTGTCAATGAAGTGTACAAGTTTATTATTCTTGGCTTGCTGTTGCCAGAGTAATGCTCTTTCAATATTTTAAGGGCTTTCCTACCATCATCTGCAGCGTCGTGCCTTATTAATGACAGGCTTTTATCATCCAAAAGTCTTATTAACTCGGCATAGCAGTCGGCATTTTTCCGTGCATCCGCGGCTCGCTGCTCCTCATTAACCCGTCCAGGTTCACGTAGGATGGTCTCTTTTAATTTTAGGATGTGCAGGTGACCAAGAAATCTTGTTTCCCAAAGGTCATACTTCTCTTCGGTTCCATCAAAGAAGAGTTGTGGCGGTATCATTCCAGCCGCTCCTGTGTTCGGCATTTTGACGCTTGTTTTTAGCTAGCGCCTATCTGTTAGCTCTTAGCTCTGGCTCTCGCGTAATACTCCGCGTAGCTTATCTTTCACAAAATTAATGCTACTCATCTCCAAGTTGGCCCACATCGTCTGTAGAAGCTCCGTGTAATACTTCGCGGTAAACTTCTCTTCTCCACGCTGTGGCCGCCGTTAAACTTAAACTTGTCCAACTCCGTCTGGGCCCATAACCTGTTAAGCAAGGTGCGCAATCTTCATTTTGCGTGTAGGAATGAACAAGAAATATCTTCAGCCAGCAGGCATATTTATTTATCTTCTTCTGATCAAACATTCAGGTAGGGACAACATTCACCAGCCTGACCAAGTCAAGTAAAACACCGAATATAAACTCATTTCCGGGGGAAGTGAAAAGTCACAACAAATGATCCTTCACAATAAAAGCCCTGCTTAAAGACATATGAGTAAAGGCGTCATCATTCAACAATATTTAACAATAATAATAACTTATTATCATACACTATTATAGGCTACCGTTCTCTTTCTACAGCCATGTGTGGTTCACATTTATGTTAGTCAAGTGAAACTATAACAGCTGGTTGTTTTGGGAGAACGTGATACATAATTATTATTATTTTAGCGAGTGTGTGAATGCACATTGTGGAAAACTTTTACCCGAATTACATTCCCTGCCTAAATAAAGAGCATCTATAAAGTCACCAGCAGAGGTCCCCATCACGCACAGTCAAGACTGACACGGCTTCAAATCACAATAATATTGTTAATAATCATTGAAAATGAGAACTTGTCAAGTTATGACTGCAGTGCTGATGTTTAGCCACAGGGTGGCGCAGTTATTACATGAAGAGTAGACCTGAGGGCTTTAGTACGAAGGAGGCTCAACATAGCCAGGCTCTGTGTTCATGATCCGGCTCAACAAAACCTATAGCCCCGGTCAGAGTTAACTGCTGTTATTTTCCGGTTATTGTCCGGCTCTGAGCTTTGTGCTCTGTGCGCGTTCACATCAAAGGAGCTGCGATCGAGAGCTGCCTATTTCAGCCAAGAGGAGCAAGCTGTTTTAATGGAGAGCTGTGAGGAATACAAAAAACTGATCACAGCCAAATTTGACAAGAGATGAGGCTAGCCTTCAATTTCTGACAGCTGAACATTGCACATCTTTATTAACCTTTATCCATTTAAACAAAATAAACGAGAGCAACATGTAACATGCAACACGTTTTGTCTTACAGCCTACTTACTTGTATGATTTGGAATAAGAATATGTTGAGAAATGGATCTGTAGTATGGAAATTGTTTCATAACAGGCTGGCTGGAATACAAAGCAAACTTACCTCTCTCATATGCACATTCATGGAAGTCTTGTATTGTCATCCCAGGACAAAACACAAACAATACAGTAATGAGTCATTCAGAGAGTTATTAAATGTTTTTATTACAGACACAGAAACCACATTCTCTCATCCATATTCTGTAAGTACAACAATGTGAGGGTGTCACACATAGTGGTTGGATCACTCTTGATGAGAGATGTCCCTAGTGTGTAAGTAGAGCATACTTTTCCTGAAATTAGTGAGTAAGTAGGGCGTACTTTCCCTGGAAGTACAGACTAATAGTGAGGACCAGGCTGGATTATGAAATTAGCACTGCTATCCCGTCCCTAGGGTGTATCTTGGCACTCAGATGTTAACCTTTGGAACACAGTTACTTCAGTGCTTCACAAGATAACAATTCAACCAGGACAGATTAATAAGGATGAAGACAGGGTGTGTTTTATTGTAATCTCCAGTGATCCTGACATGGGCCCAACAGTGAGGAGGACCACCACATTGTCCGTCCTCAGGAAGAACAATTAAGACACCAAACTGATGAAGACCTTCTACCACTCTTGTATCGAGAGCCTGCTGGCATTCTGTATCACAGTATGGTATGGGACCTGCACTGAGGCCAACAGGAAGAGGCTTTTTAAAAATGTTATATCTTTTATGTAATTTCATTTTTCAGTCTGTCTCTCTTCATCCTTATTAATCTGTCCTGGTTGAATTGTTATCTTGTGAAGCACTGAAGTAACTGTGTTCCAAAGGTTAACATCTGAGTGCCAAGATACACCCTAGGGACGGGATAGCAGTGCTAATTTCATAATCCAGCCTGGTCCTCACTATTAGTCTGTACTTCCAGGGAAAGTACGCCCTACTTACTCACTAATTTCAGGAAAAGTATGCTCTACTTACACACTAGGGACATCTCTCATCAAGAGTGATCCAACCACTATGTGTGACACCCTCACATTGTTGTACTTACAGAGTATGGATGAGAGAATGTGGTTTCTGCGTCTGTTATAAAAAACATTTAATAACTCTCTGAATGACTCATTACTGTATTGTTTGTGTTTTGTCCTGGGATGACAATACAAGACTTCCATGAATGTGCATATGAGAGAGGTAAGTTTGCTTTGTATTCCAGCCGGCCTGTTATGAAACAATTTCCATACTACAGATCCATTTCTCAACATATTCTTATTCCAAATCATACAAGTAAGTAGGCTGTAAGACAAAACATAATAAATCCCTGGAATATGGGTGGAGCTTGCCTTCTGACACTTACACGAAAATTACTTGTTACAACTGCCATGAGCAAAGAGCAAAAGCATTTGTTTGTAGTGTACAGTATACCCTACTTCATTCAATATACTTAAACTGATTCAGAAGTAAGTTTCGCGAATTACATTGTAACTGGCTTAAGTTATGGTAAGTGGTAAATTATGCTGGAGAAAATGGAGAAAGTAGGTGGGAAATGACCAGGAGTTACACCGGAAGTCCGGGCAAAGTAGGACATAAGTGAATGGGATGTACACTCTAAGACGCAGGCCGTATTATGAAGTGTTACCAAAAGGTCTCTGTCATTGTACAGAGACAATATGATTTGCTTGTACAGCATAGCACCTTTAAAAAAAAAAAAACTCACTGTAGTCTATATTCATAGGCACACCCCGCCTCGCTTTCAACATAACACACACTTGTATTCTAAAATTGCCATTAAATAAATATGAAAACAGTACAAAACATATTTCGCTCTCGTTTATTTTGTTTAAATGGATAAAGATTAATAAAGATGTGCAACGTTCAGCTGTCAGAAATTGAAGGCTAGCCTCATCTCTTGTCATATTTGGCTGTGATAACTTTTTTGTATTCCTCACAGCTCTCCATTAAAACAGCTTGCTCCTCTTGGCTGAAATAAGCAGCTCGCGATCGCAGCTCCTTTGATGTGAACGCGCACAGAGCACAAAGCTCAGACCGGGGCTATAGGTTTTGTTGAGCCGGATCATGAACACAGAGCCTGGCTATGTTGAGCCTCCTTCGTACTAAAGCCCTCAGGTCTACTCTTCATGTAATAACTGCGCCACCCTGTGGCTGAACATCAGCACTGAAGTCATAACTTGACAAGTTCTCATTTTCAATGATTATTAACAATATTATTGTGATTTGAAGCCGTGTCAGTCTTGACTGTGCGTGATGGGGACGTCTGCGAAACGAAAAAAGGAATTTGCAAAAACCAAATTTGGTCCGTTATTTGGTATTGGTTTTCTCGTTTTTTTCGTTTTTTGATGCTGAGAGCAAAATCCGTGTTTCCGTATTTGGTTTAAAACGAAAAAAGGAAAGGGGGCGCTGTTTCCGTATTTTCGTATTTTGGTTTTGAGAAAAAAACGGATTATACTTTAGTACCCTGACCGTTATTACCCTGAGCATAAAAATATGAGCTAGGTATCATTTATGACAGTTGGAAAAGTGAGATATAAGAGTTACCAGTATATAGGACACATACCTTGTATGTACATATAGGGCTTGTATGTGGATATAAAGAAGCAATATAGGAGACCTATATGCCCTGTATATGCACATATATGCACCTGAATTTGGCCTATATGCGGCCAAAATGCGGCATATATGTGGCATATATACGCATATATGCTATATAGATGCGGCATATATATTCTCATATATGCGCATATATGATGTATATATGCAGCATATATGTGGCATATATACGCATATATGCTATATATATGCGGCATATATATTCTCATATATGTGGGATATATACGCACATATGCTATATATATGCAGCATATGCTATATATATGCAGCATATATATTATCATATATGCGCATATATGATGTATATATGCGGCATATATGTGGCATATATACGCATATATGCTATATATATGCGGCATATATATTCTCATATATGCGCATATATGATGTATATATGCAGCATATATGTGGCATATATACGCATATATGCTATATATATGCGGCATATATATTCTCATATATGCGCATATATGATGTATATATGCAGCATATGCTATATATATGCGGCATATATATTATCATATATGCGCATATATGATGTATATATGCAGCATATATGTGGCATATATGATGTATATATGCGGCATATATGTGGCATTTATATGCATATATGCTATATATATGCGGCATATATATTCTCATATATGCGCATATATGATGTATATAAGCAGAATATATGTGGCATATATACGCATATATGTTATATATATGCAGCATATATATTATCATATATGCGCATATATGATGTATATATGCGGCATATATGCACATATATTCTGCCGATAGGTTTCATATATGCGCACATATCCTCATATAGGTTCTTTCCGTGTGGGACTGAACATTTTAGCTAAGGTCGATGTAACACTGCTAGAACAAAAAAGTAGAAAAGCGCTCTCTGTCTGTCCACAACTGTCAAGTACAAATCCCTTTTTGCAATGCTAACATAGCCGAGCAAGTAAGCTCATCACAAGCAACAAATTATGAAGAATTTCTCCTACTAACAGCTACATTAGTGAATTAGAAAGGAAAGTCAAGATTATGCACAGACAGGAGAAGGAAGACAGCAGACAGTCTAATGAGTCAGATTTAGAAGGAGAAGGAGCCAGACCCAGAGAGGAGGAGCCTTACACAGACCTTAGTGACGAGGAAGTGCAGATAGTAAAGCCAAAAACAAAACAAACCTCTGCTCTCTCTCTTCAAGGATTATACCGTTAAAGTTAGCTCTGTTCAACTCCATTTAAAAAAAAAAAAAAAAGTAACCTTTTTACTCAAATTGTCATAGGATATACGTTCTTTCTACTGTAAAGAAAATAATGTTTCAATTGTTTTAAATAAGTATTGTAGCAATCATCATAGTATTTTGGTGTAGTACAATCTTCATCAAACTTGAATAACACATGTTTCAACTTAATTAATATGTGTCACACACTTTAAATCAACTCAGAATAAACTTCAATTCCAATCATGGTGCTCATTACGAATTGATTACACTAAGACGCTCATATCCAGGGTGCAAACAGTGGGACTAAAGGATGTAATTAAGAATGTGGGCCAGCTACATCAGTGAGTGATGAGTTATAAACATCACTATATATTTTCATCCCTCTTTCCACTAGGACCACAATTATGCTTTGCCTGCTTCTCCCACTGTTCTAAAGGCCAGACTTAGTGAAGCTCTGGCTAGAGTGGAGAGTCTGGAGCGGGAGAAGAGAAATAGCATGCTCCGGGAGCAAAGGGCGAAGAAAAATGTGTACGCTCTTCTCAAGGATCTGAGGGAGAAAAACCTCATAAATGAAGAGCTGAAAGACATACTTGAATGCTACTCAGGTAAAACGGAAATACTAATTTGAATATTGTATATAGGTAATTTATGCTTATAGTTTGTGTTAAACTCTCTTTCTTCTTATTTAAAGTCTTACTAATAAGTTTATGCTTACTGAATTTCAGATCTTCGGGTAGACCTCTTGGCAAAGAAGGGCCATGAGTACACCAGGGAGCAGAGGGAGTTTGCCCTCACGCTACACCTTCATGGTCCGAAGGCATATAGTTTCCTGAGAGAGTCTCAACATCTTCCTCTGCCGCATCCCCATACATTGCAACGGTATTCTCCATGTTGCCTGACATTGTGAGGGACTGAGCTGGACTAGTGTGTGGTATTTATTCATAATGTGCTCAAAAAATGTAAATGTAAACTAAATAAGGATAACATGTAGGTGCAGAGGGTTACCGACATTCAAGTTGGTTGTGTGGCTACAGGTGTGGCCATCACATACCACTTTAGTCCTACAGACTATGTTTGGGACAATGAAAATTACCAATTTAAAAGCTCACATCACATCACACACTGTGTTCCGATACATTTTGAGCTTTCAGATATGCTATTTTCTGTTTATTTTGTTTTTTTCTGAAGGGGTTGGGGTGGTCAAATGACTACATTTTATTTTTCAAAGGTGGCTGACTTCAGTGGATGCAAAGCCTGGTCTCAATAAGATGATGCTGGACATGCTGGGAAGAAGATGCAAGGAAGACCAGACAAAATATGGATTGGTGACATTGATTTTAGATGCCATGGCCATAAAAAAACATGTGCAGTACAATCCCCAAACTCAAAGAATGTCAGGGTTTGTGGATATGGGGGATGGATTAAATGAGACGGATGTTGCCTCTGAGGCTCTCGTGTTTATGGTGGTAGGCGTACAAGGGCACTGGAAAGCTCCAGTTGCTTACTATCTGACCAGTGCTCTCTCGCCAGAAACACTGAAGGTCTTAGTTGTCCATGCATTGGAGGAACATCATGCTCGTGGTCTCAGAATGGTGTGCATGACAATGGATGGACATGCATCTAACATCAGCATGTGCAACCAACTCGGCTGTGACCTCAAGGCAAACCCTCGTGAACCCCTGAAGACCTCTTTTGCACATCCAGTGACTGGTGAGAGAGTGTTCGTCATGATGGATGCCTGCCACATGCTGAAGCTTGCACGCAACATGTTACAGGTAAATGCTGAATGTTGTACCAGGCTTATTTATTTTTTTATTATTTTATTGTTGTGTGTTTTATTTACATAGTTATGACTGCATGTGATGCATTACATTTTCCTGTCTGTACTTGTGTGAGCTGTGACTAAAAAGGATTCTAATTCTGATTCTGATTTTGAAGGCATACAGCCCAATAATGAACACCACTGGCCCCATCAACTGGAAATACATCGTTTGTCTCAACGATGTTCAGACGAAGGAGGGACTGCATGCTGCAAACAAGATCACACACAAGCATGTCCACTTCGACAACCAGAAGATGAAGGTGTCCCTGGCTGCGCAGACATTGAGTCGCTCAGTAACAGTGGCTCTCCGCACACTGAGGGACCTGGGCTACTCACAGTTTAAAGACTGTGAAGCAACGGCTGAATTCATTGAGGTAATATGATTAGGGATGTGCATAGGGCCAGAGAGGGAGTAGAGGGAAGTTCCACATACTTGCATGTTTAACATAGTGAAATGAATAGTTTTTTAATTTTTAATACATTAGTATTACTTTGATATGGGGCTTTGAATTGGGCAGAGAGAGTGGCTTTCTTGTTGAGAGCCAGGGAGTATTTGATCAGTTTGTCAGTGAAAGATGGCACACCCCTTCACCGGTCAAAGAGGTCCTTTAAAATAGTGACTATACTGTTTGCATTCACTACTCAGTTCCCATGTTCTGCATCAAGTTCATAAGATGCCCTGTTCTCTTGTTCTGATTCAGGTTTAAATGATGCTTTTGTTCCAATGTTTTTTTTTCTCCTGTATGCAGTGTTTTTTACCATTGGAAATAACTTTTGTTCAGTGTTTCTTCAGGTCTTACAGGTGTCAATATGGTATGGTATGGCCGTGTACTCCTCAACGACTGTCCTGCCAGTAAAGCTTTGTAAAGGTTGTGTAATAATAATAATAACTTCAATTTATATAGCGCCTTTCAAGAAACCCAAGGTCACTTTACAGTGAAAAATAAAATTGATGAATAAAGGAGAGAACTAAATGGATAATTTGGAAAGGGCATGGAGAGAAGGTGAGTCTTGAGGTGAGGTTGGGGCGTGGTGGATTTCAGTTGGGAGAGAGTTCCAAAGAGTGGGGGCTGTGACACTGAAGGCTCTGTCACCGAAGGTCTGTAGTCTGGTACAGGGGATGGAGAGCAGAGCAGAATCAGAGGAACGCAGGGTCCGGGATGGAGAAGGTCGGACAGGTACTGGGGGGGCAAGGGCATGAAGGGATTTATATGTGAGGAAAAGGAGTTTGTATGATATATATGTGTATGTGATATGATGTGTCTTGTTCCAATTTGTTTGCTGTCAGCATTTTTTTCTATTTGAATTGTTTAGTGTTTTTCAGGTCCTACAGGTGTCAATGGTATGTATGATACCGTGTTAACATCATGCAGGTGTCATGTATTGCATGTTCTAGTTTCAAGCTGTCCCTGTTCCAGTTTAATAATGTTCCTATAGTTGGTTCAGCATCCTAAAAGAAAATAAGGTTCGCAAATCTGTAAGAAGCACACAGTAATTTTGTTCCCAGTAAATTGGCAGCACAGTTTACCCACAATGGATGCCACCTAAGCAAAAGATCTAAAACTGTGGCTATCCCTGTCACCCTTTGCTGTTTCACATCTGATGGATATGGTGGCATCAATTTATCTCTTTCAATGAACAAAATTCCTAGGTGCTTCCTCAAGGTGTCTTTGTTTTAATACAATTGGGGAAATAAAACTTTTTCTTTTGAAGGTACCTGTCTGTCATCGGGTTTGTGATCAACATTGACACCCTGATGCTGATGATTCCTGAGCTGCTCCGAGTCCAGCGGTATGTCTGCACCTACCGGTTCAGCCAAGATCACTTGGAGCTTCTCTTTAATTCAATCAGAGCATCAGGTAGGGTTCACATTTTACAGCCTTTAAAAAACAATAAGAAAAGATCTTTGGTGTAATTGTAGTGTGTGGGTGTGTGTTGTTTTTTTCCTTTAAGGGGGCTGGAACAACAATCCCTCTGCCGGCCAGTTCCAGGGCATCTTCCGTCTGATGGTCCGGTGTGGTGTCTCACCAAGTGGGTCAGGCAACGTGGCAGCACAGGATGACATGGTGTCTCTGTCTGCTGTCGAGATGTCCTCTGCCGAAACTGCAGAAGAACTCCCTGCCCCATTTGTTAACTTTGCAGCCCTCGTGTGTGACCACAGCTACCTTCCCACGCGCTTTGGTGGTCTTGTGGACAATGCTCTGGTCTACATTGCAGGGTTTGTGGTTCGGCAGGTTCAAAGAAGGCTCTCTTGCGATGTGTGCCGTGCCAGCCTGGTGACAGACGCTGTACCCTCTTCACTTGATTAGAGCTACCACCTACTTGTGCTCAAAAATAATGGTGGGCTGATGATTCCATCAGAAGGCACAGTCAAGGTGGTGAGAGCAGCAGAGCGGGTGATTCGCCAGGTCCACTCAGGGCAAGCTTCTAAGGTGTCAGTGGTCATGCGTGTGGTCCGTGAGGAGATTGGCACAGATGATGTGTTTTTGCTCGGGGAACATACTGGAGACACAATTTGGCATTGACAACCACCATTCTAACCTACTGAAACTAGTGGTGTCTGTGTTCCTCAAAATTAGGCTGCACCACATTGCAAAACTTACCTCACTCAAATACCAGAGTGGCAGCACAAGAAACTGTGCAAAACAGTTCTCTTTCAGGAGTTTTAGCTCCAATTCATGAAAGGCTTGTAAATACTCTTGTAAATAGTTTTCTGGGGGGGAATGTTAATGTTCTTGTTCTTTCCTTGAATATTTCAAAGTTCTGCCACTTAACCCTCTGGTAATTCAAAGAACCTGTTTAGTTTGAATATTTGTAATCAGGGGTGATACTGATTAGGGGGTGGTGGGAGTTTAGGAGCTGGACAGCCACGAGGAACAAAGTTCTCCTCTGTGTCCTGCAGCGTGCAACAAAGTCCTGATCCTGTAAGTTCCTGCAAGCTGTTCTGACGGTCTGATATTCAAAAAGGGTAGAGACAGCAGATCCTATGTCTACAATAATAATAATAATGATGATGATAGTGATATAATTATAATAATATAATATTAATATAATAATAATAGCAATAGCAATAATGATAATAATAGCAATAATAATAATACTGGTAATAATAAAAATAATATAATGATAATAATAATAATATAATAATAATGATAGCAATAATAATAATAATACCGGTAATAATAAAAATAATATAATGATAATAATAATAATATAATGATAATGATAGCAATAATAATAATAATACCGGTAATAATAAAAATATTATAATAATATAATGATAATGATAGCAATAATAATAATAATACCGGTAATAATAAAAATAATATAATGATAATAATAATAATATAATGACAATGATAGCAATAATAATAATACCGGTAATAATAAAAATAATATAATAATATAATGATAATGATAAGAATAGTAATAACAATATAATTATTAATATTAATATTATTATTATCTTCAAATGCAATGTATACCCTTCAAGCAATGCATTAAAGACCTGAACACACCTGAATGTTTTCTGGGTTCTTTTTGTTCTATCTATGTCTGTCTGTCTGTCTGTCATGTCTGACGTTTGACAAACAAATAAACTCCTGAAAATAGCTTGACAACTGAGCGATTTATGATCACTTTTATTGTGTAGAAACACAATGCACTGTAGGAGCGAGTGGCCCTGTTCCAAGATGGCCGCCCTGTAGGCACGCCGCTCCAGTAGGTGGCAGCAGTCAGTGCGGCGTCTATGTATATATGTCTATGGGGGCAGGGGCAGGCTTTGGTTGCCAAGCAACCAGGGCCAGGTGGAGGACACCAATCAGAGCAGTCAACCGCAGTGGCTCCTGTGACATTTGACATCGCTGAGAGAGAGAAAAAAACAGCTGAAAGTACCCCTCGAACAGGAAGCCTTTTTAGCCAAACCGTAGTTCCTATCATTGAAATGACTTGACACTGTGAGCATCCTGAGCTCTTCCTGAACGTCTACATAAATATTTTATGTAGCTAAAGTTAAGACATGGGACTTTTAGAGCGATGGAAAGATACTGGTACCTCTGCTTTCCTCCAGAAATTTTCCCGCCTTTTTAACATGGTGGTCTATGAGGCTGTGGATGGGTGTTGCTGGCGCATCAGTGCATCTCACGCCAAAACTATAAGTGTGACAGCTTCAGCAGTGTTATCACTGCGACCACCACAAATTTTCCTACGTTTCTATGTCTAAATTATTTCTGTAGAGTGACATTTGTGGCCTCGGGAGCAGTTTACAAATTAATTTTTCAACAGTTTTTTCTCTCCCTCTCCACTCTAGCAATGATGTCACCAACTGTAGCTCGCGAACATTCTACTAATACACACCCATTCATTTTTTGGCGTGGTTTTTGGCGATTTTTAGGCAAACCATTTGCCGAAACGCTTAGAAAAGTCGATTCCCGGCCGCGCCGCACGTTTTGATACCTTTTTTGTGTATGTGCGTCCAAAACTGCGGGAGGAGTAGTGATCTGAAAAAAGGGTGTAAGAAAAAAAAATAATAATAATAAGCGCGAGGAATAACATATTGTGTGCTCTTTCAGGCACACTCAATAACCATATATGTCAAGCTAAAAATCAAACTTGCTATTCTGCCCTTGCAAGAATGTGGCTGACTTCTATACTTGGCAGATAGTTAAACAGTTTCTCAATAAAACACCGTGGAGTCTTCAGGTAGGTTTTTGATGTTTTACTTAAGAAGATCTGTGAAACTGCAATACAAAAAATAAAAAAGTAGCACTTAGCTCAATGCTAATATAATATGGGAAACCCCATTAACGGGCCAGCACATTAGCATCGGTCACACTATTCACTTCACACACAAATGATAAACCAAAACGGGACACCATAACAGGTAAGTCACACACTAACAATACACTTACAGACTTATGTCCCTTCTAGGTACAGCCGGAAGAAAAATGAAGTGTGAGTGGAGATAACAACTTTGATGAAGGCTGGAACAAACTACTGTAAGCCTGCAGAAACAAACGGTGCAGCAGCCTAAACAATCCCCTGACACCCTTAAAGGGGCGGCACACTTGCGCTACTTAAAAGCACACTTTGTTTATGCTACTACATAAATGCCTAAATTTGATGTTACACTCCAATTAGGCAGACCAGAAACACAGAGGCACATAGGAAAACAAATATGCCCCAGCCTCTGAACTGTCATAAACATCTTAAATAAATGCTCGTAAAAATAATGATTGACAACACAGCAGTTTGAAAACCATGGACTTCTGTATTCATGGAAGAATGCCAGGAAAACACCTAATCCAGTTCACAAACAAAACTGAGTGGATCTTGTGTTAAGATGAGTTTGTTTTCCCTGAGCAGCTGAGGGTGGGCAATGGCCTCACCCAAAACTTTGATTTATTGGTTAAACGTTGAAGTAAAAAACGCCATAACCGAGACTTCCGGTGACGCTATGGAGTGGATAGACGCATAGACTCGCTGCTCCACCTGACCCGTTAATGATTAGCCGATAAAATAATGAAAAACTATAAATGAGTACCAGACTGCAGGAAAGGGTCGCTAAAGGAATGAGTTCCAGTCAGAAAACAGGCAAGAAAGACATGAAAGTCGGCAAAAATGACGACATATTAACAGCCTCCAAGCAGCTAACGTTAGCCGAAGCTACACCGCTGAAACCCATCAGTGACGCCGGTGGGGAGTCGGCGATGCTGGCGGAGCTGAGGAAACTCCGACAGGAGAACAGTGACTCCTTTCGGGAGTTGAAAACCTCTCTCTACCGAGTGGAGGCATCCATGGAGGAACTTAAACAACGAACGGAGAGGCTAGACAGGAGATTGACCGACGCAGAGAACAGAGTGAGTACAGCGGAAGACAGAAGTATACGGCAGGAGAGGGCACTGGGCTACCTGTTGCAGAGAGAGGCTAATCTCACTGCCAAATGCGATGACATGGAAAATAGACTCCGCCGCAACAACATCAGGCTGTATGGGGTTCCAGAAGGCGCGGAGAAGGATGACATGGTATCCTTCATAACAGACTTTCTGAGCACTTCGTTAGAGTTTGAAGAAGAAATCGACATTAAACTGGAGAGAGTACACAGAGTGCTAGGACCGAAGCCCAAGGCCGCAGCTGCGCCGCCGAGATCCATTATAGCTCGATTTCTGGACTTTAATGTGAAACAAAAGGTGCTGCTGCAGGCTTGGAAGCAAAGAAATATCCAGTTTCAAGAGCATACGATTTATTTTGACCATGACTATTCGCCTGACCTGCAGAGGAAAAGGAAGAAAGTCCGAGAGGTTATAAAAAAGTTAAAAGAAAAGAACATCAGGGCGCAGTCGCCATATCCAGCCCAGATAAGACTCTTCTTGGATGGTGGCACAAAACTGTTCCCCTCACTCCTGGAGGCACACTCAACATTGAAAGAACTTGGCATCAAAACAGCAATGGAGGACCGGGAAATATTGGAAAGGGAGCTGACACGAGAGGGATGGTCAATACAGCAGAACCGGAGGAAGAACCATCAGCTGCAACCAGCGGAGATTAGAGCCTTCGTCCAGGGTGACTACAGAGAGGCGAGAGTCGCCGGTCGTGAGTAATGATGTATAAATAATAGAAAGAAAGAGACTTTGAGACTGGACTTGTGATGAAGAATAAAAAGAAAGATATTATAAGACTGGGACGTGGGATGTAGAATAAAAACGGGTGCATCATTTATCGTAAATTACTGAGTGGAAACAATGGACTCAGGCTATAGTATCATTATTAGAAAATAAGCTGAGTTTTAGGGTCGGTGTGGGATGGGGGGGGAAATGATCATCATCTATGAGGCGAACTTCGCTATCGAGGCGACGCAAGGACATTCCTGGGACAACCTGGTGGACCGTCGCTGCTGCACTTTGTGCACTCTACCCAGAGAGACCTCTCTCTCTGCCCAGTGTAGATCGGGAGTGGAGATCCCCTGAGTCTGTTTGTAAGGTTAAGACTCTGTTCATTTCATTTCAGGGGCAATCCACTGGTGTTTTGGAAGCTCAGTTGTTTTTCATGTTCAGAAAAATTATCCTATCTCTTAGTTATCAGTGTTCTGTGTCTCTCAGCAAACAATATCGTCAAGGCAACTACTACTCATGCTTTTATTTTGATTTCAGTTAGTAAGGTACAGTTTAAAGAAGAAACGCTATCAGAATATTAAAACAAAATGTTTATATTATAATATAAGTTACAAAAATGGACAAGTTGACGGTAGTCAGTTACAATATTAATGGAATTAATCATCCCTTTAAGAGAAAGAAAATTATGAACCAGCTGAAAAGATTGAATTGTTCAATCGCATTACTCCAGGAGACCCACCTTAATGATATAGAACACAAAAAGCTTAGAAGGGAGTGGGTAGGGCAGGTTTTCAGTGCTTCATATGAAAAGGGTAAAAAAAGAGGAGTTGCAATTCTGTGTCATAGATCACTTGGTTTCACTTCAGAGAATACGAAGACGAGAAGACAAGAAGGGGCGCTACATTTTGGTGGTGGGAGCAATCAGAGGTGTTAAGATGTCCCTGTTAAACATTTACGCACCAAATGAAGATGACCCTAGCTTCTTTAAAGAAATTACAGCTCTTTTTACCACTAATGCCGAAGGATTTACCATAGTGGGAGGGGATTTCAATTGTGTGTTGAACCAAAAGTTAGATAAACATCCATTTGAACAGGGACCTGTACTACAGAAAACTAAAATATTGTGCAATATGATTGAGGAACTGGGGCTGGTTGATATATGGCGTCAAAGACACCCCAAAGAGCGTGACTATACCTTTTTTTCAAAGGTTCACAAAGGCTATTCCAGAATACATTTTTTCTGTGTGTTAAAAAGAGATGCCTATAAAGTTGAAGACTGCCATATTGAACCTATAACAGTATCAGACCATGGTCCAGTAGTTATGTCAATAAATTTAGTGAGTGAAAAACAACCTAAACAGTGGAGAATGAATGTTTCACTTCTGAATCACCCAGAGATAATTCAAAGTATAAAGAAAGATTGGAATGAATATATGGAACACAATGATAACGGGGAAGTTTCAGTATCCATTTTATGGGAAGCGGCTAAAGTTGTGCTGAAAGGGAAATTAATTGCTCTTTCATCCAAAATCAAAAAAGATCGTGATAATGAGCAGGGGAAGTTATAAAAACTCATACAGGAGTTAGAAAAGGAGCATAAAAAGAAAAGCGACGAGAATATTTTGAAATCTCTTAACCAGCACAGACAAACATTAAACGATTTATTGACACATAAGGCTGAGGGCACATTACGTTTTGCCAACCAAAAATATTATGAATCAGGAAATAGGGCCAGCAGGCTATTAGCATTTCAACTGCGCAAGGCACAAGCAGATCGTACGGTGGCAAAAATGAACAGTGAATCCTGTTACTAAAAAAACATTATCCCACCCTAAAGACATTGCTGAAGCCTTTTCTGTTTACTATGAGACACTTTATGACTCAGAAGAGTCAGGAAACAAACCAGAAAAGATTAAAACGGTATTAGGAAAAATTAAGTTACCAAAATTAACTGAGAGCGATTCCAAAGCAATGAGAGATCCAATCACAAAAAAAGAGATTGAGGAAACCATAAAAAGTTTAAAGAATAATAAGGCGCCGGGAATAGATGGATATCCAAGTGAATTTTATAAATGTTTTCAAGGTGAAGTTACGCCCCTCTTGGAAAGAGTATTTAATTACGCCCTTACAAAGAATGACCCCCCAAAATCTTGGTCCGAAGCAATAATATCCATAATCCCAAAGGAGGGTAAAGACCCTACAAACTGTTCCTCTTACAGACCAATAAGTTTGCTCTGCTGCGATGCAAAAATTTTAACCACAATATTGGTGAAACGAATTCAAAAGTGTATATATACGATAATCAAACCAGATCAAACTGGGTATATACCGGGTCGTCAAGGGATAAATAATATTAGGAGAACTCTAAACGTGATTTCAGTGGCAAAACAAAAACAGGAACACTCAATGCTTCTCAGCTTAGATGCTGAAAAAGCATTTGATAGGGTGGATTGGCAGTATTTGAAACACACATTGGAAAAAATGGGATTTCATCCAGATTTTGTCAGCTGGATTGGGGCGTTATATTCCGGACCCATGTCAAAAGTGCGGGTGAATGGATATACATCAAAGAACTTTGGCTTGAAAAGAGGAACTAGACAGGGATGTCCTCTTTCGCCCTTACTGTTCGCTATCAGTATCGAGCCCTTGGCAGAAATTATACGATTAGACTCTAGAATTCAAGGAGTATCAATAGGTGGAGTGACTCATAAAATCTCACTATATGCGGATGATGTTATTCTGTATATTACTGACCCCTTGAATTCAATTCCAGTCTTTTTGACCTGTTTAGGGGAATTTGGGGAAATATCAGGTTACAAAGTTAACGAAACAAAATCAGAGGCCATGATGCTAGTAGGCAAGTGGCCAACAGAGTTAGATAAAGATGTTGCATTTAATTGGTCTCGATGGGAGATTCTTCCTCTGTCCCTCTTAGGTAGAATTGAAACAGTCAGGATGAATGTACTCCCTCGATTGACATACCTCTTCCAGTCGCTGCCTATCTGGATACCAGCTTCCACTTTTAGAAGGTGGGATAAAATGATTTCTGCTTTTATCTGGCAAAAGCGAAAGCCTAGAATTAGACAAAAGTTGCTATTAAGCCCAAAGGAAAAAGGCGGTCTTAGTTTGCCAAGTTTTAAACTATATTATTGGGCAGCACAACTCCGTTGTATGGTCGAATGGGTTGTACAGGACGAGGAAACAAACTGGATTGGTTTGGAGAGCTGCACGTGCCCGCTAGTACCTCTTGAGACAATGCCATTTTTGGAACAAAAGAAATGGAGAGATTTAAAAATTGAAAATGAATGGATTATTTGTACCCACAGGGTTTGGTCTCTGGTGAGGAAAAAAATAGGTGCACCTTTAACAATATCTCGTGCAGTAAGAATAGCTAAGATTGTTGATTTTTTGCCAAATAAGATGGATGCTGGGTTCCAGATCTGGGCAGTGAAAGGATTAATAACCATAAACCAGATGTTTGATGGAGAAACGCTTATGTCATTTAAGCAACTACAAGATAAATATGGATTGTGTTCTAAGGATTTTTATAGGTATTTACAGTTGAGGGATTATTTTTTGTCTCACACTGAATGGAACTCTTTGAAACGACCACCATCACCTTTAGAAAATTTTCTGGTAAAATGTATAGAGGAGAATAGCAAGAGGAAGATAGTATCCAATATATACAAACATTTACAAACACATTTCTCTGGAAATTCTTTAGATATAAAGGAAAAGTGGGAACTGGAAATGAATGTTGTTATTGAGGATGAAGAGTGGGAGGTGGTGTGTGAACAGGGTCATAAAATCACTCATAGCCCAGTGTGGAAAGAATTCAATTGGAAATTAAAAATGAGATACTTCAAGACACCTTCCTGTACTTCAAAATATGACAAAAATAATACCAATTTATGTTGGAGGAAATGTAAACAGATCGGGGACCACACTCACATTTTTCGGGATTGCCCGATATTGACTCCATATTGGCAAGGGATCCAAGCAGAAATTCAAAACATTCTGAAAATTAAATTACCGCTGAATCCATTACATTATATACTGGGTTTGACTCCAGGGGAGGATATAGGGAAGAGAAAAGCCCAACTATTACAGATTCTCCTACTTGTGGCGAGGAAAATGATAACCCTGTGTTGGCTCAGACCTCTACCTCCCACCCTTCAACAATGGCGAGAGAGACTAAAGAATGTTTATTTGATGGAAAAGATAACTGCAAAACTTCATGTAAAAATGAATTTGTTTTTGGTTTTGTGGGCCCCTGTCATTTCCCACTTTGGATGGTCAGACAGATAAATTAGTAACAGCTGGTCGTAAGAAGCTTTGTATGTATTGTGTTTTTTGTTGTTTTTTCTCTCTCCCCCTTGTTCTGGTATTAGTTTGGTGGGATGTCCATTTGTGTAGTATATCTTGATTTGGGTTTGTATGTTTGCTGAGACACTAACTGTTCCTTGGTTGTTGTGTTTTGTTTTGTTTTTAGTATATTATTTTGTGTTGTTTCTATATGTATAATTTTAAATAAAAGAATGTTTAAAAAAAAAAAAAAACGCCATAACCAAATACAAAACATACAAAACGTACTGGCTTCTCAAAAGTAGTTTGCTGCGTCCAGGAAGCAAAATAGTCTGCACCTGAATTCATAAAGAGATTCACACAAATGTGGGATGTTAATGCTGGAATAAAACAAGATGAACATGAATTTTCGCTGTGGAGATTTTCTGTAGAATCTAAAACCAAATGTGGCAGCTGCTTATAAACTGTCAGTCACTGACCGACACACCAAAGACTGGAAGGCAACTATGAACAAAGCAATGGCTTTGCACAGGAATGAGGTTTTCACTCTCTATAAACCTGCCTCCAGCCCAAAACCGATGATGCAGTATGCGCCACAGAAAGGTGGTCAACACAATGACAGAAACAAAGACAGACCAAAACACGGTAATTGTCAATAGGAACGGTCGTCGTCGGAACAGACCCAATAACCAAAGCCAGGAACGAATAGCTACGTCTCTTCCTGCTCTTCCAGCCCCACCTCCGCTAGCTGCTGTCATGCAGCCCACATATTATGACCAAGCATAGGGAAGACATGGAGGGGTGGGACCAGAGCAGCCATTTCATATTTAAGCTGCAACTATTCAACTTTCTAATAATCCCACCGAAGATCCAGTAACGCATGTTCAGGTTAATGGAAGTACCGTTGAAATTCTGGTAGATAGTGGAGCAAATATCTCTACTATAAAAACTACAGAGCATGTGTGCACACCTACATCCAATTTTATTACTGCTGGATTCGTTTCCAGTATTCCCATAGAAGAACCATGATCACAGAAAACTTATTTATTTATGAATAAATAAAAAATTAAAAAAACTTTGAAGGCTCTGATGTGATGCATTCTTTTCAGATACCTGTTTAAACCTGATACCTGATCCTTGTCCCACTAATGGGAACCTTGTCCCTTTCTGTATTTTTATGTTTATTCTATTGTTTTTTATTGTATTCAAATATACCGGTCTGCAATGACGACCTGATTTCCCTTCGGGGATTGATAAAGTCATCTATCTATCTATCTATCTATCTATAAAGGTACAAATAATAAAAAAGCTTTTCAGTTTAACCACTACAGACTGTTCGTACTGTTGATTATGTCCAGGTTTCAATATGCTTTCCAGTTTAACTTTCAAACATTCAGAAAATTAAACTAAAACTAAAACTTCCCCAGCATGTGCAACAAAGAGGCCTCATTGAACTGCAGCATTTAACCCTTCTGAGCAGTATACACATTTGATTGCTGAGTTTTTAGTTATAAAAGAGGGGTTGAAGTGTGAACATTGTTTGTTTGTTGGTTCACCAGAGATGTGCCATACCAGTCCAGCTATCCGACACACAGCAGGGATTGTTTAATGCTAAAGATTCATATCCACACATCACTGTGGCCGTTACTCGTGGCTGTGAGCTGTAACACCTTGGACATGGTGGCTCAGTGCCAGGCCTTGAGAGAAGCTGTACCAGCTTCTCAACACTAAAGAGTAACACACTTAGGTGAGGAACTGTACATGTTATCTTTAAGTGAATACATTCAGTTATCACCGTCTACATTTGCCGCCTCTTTCCACACAGTATGGACCTCCTTCTGAAGCTGTCTGAGGTTCCATCCATTTTGTGAGCTAAACATGAATTTCATGTGCGTTTTGTAAATCTGGCTCTGTCACATAAAGTCACACTCAAGCCTAATGCTAAGCTACCAATGATAAACAATGCAACTTGCCTCATAAAGCTATTGTAGGAATTGACAGTGTCAATCAATCGCTATTGGATCAGGATGTGCTGGTTCAAACCACCAGCCCATGTAACACTCTCATTTTTACCAATTTCCAAAGCAAATCGCCCAGATGAATGCAAACCTGCAAGCAATTCATAATATTGTGGTGCCTGCAGCTCCAAATTATGCCTGACACCAATTTGATTTTATTTATTTATTTTTGTGACAAATGGGGGCTCGTCCGGGATCTGTTTGAGTGGTTTATGTATATTTAGTTTGTAATTAGTACTATTTCTGTCATCTCTTTACTCTTTTTCACTAATCTACACTAGTAAAAGTTTGGGGCTTGCCTGTAGACGAAGTAAAGAGTGAGGTTAGGATCAGGATTGTATGCCTTGAGTTTGTAGTATGATATTAAATCAGCTAAGTACTAGTGTTGGGAGGCCTCATAGTCTACCTTTTGACTAGTGGTGGTGACTGAGTTTGGTTGGTCGAGTTTCTGTGTTGGAATTATTTTGTTTCGGTCAGTTGTTTAAAGGCTAGGGGAAGAGCTTTAGTGCTGTCTTGTGTGGGATGGGAGACAGATCTGGGAAATAGAGGCCATTGTGACAGAGGGGATTGTTTGGGGTGCACATGTTGGACTTGGAGTTTGCCCTTAGGATGAAGGAACGTTTCTCCTTTGGGATTCGTTCATAATTTGTTGTAGTGTTGCATTGAAAGCGGCTAGAGCAGTAGTCTCTGTGTTGGACTTCTCCCCAGACACCGATACTGGGGGGTGTGTACTGGTACGGGGAATGGGTTTGACCACTCTCTGTGTTCCTCTGCATAAAGTCAATCTGTCCTGTAGCCTTGTGGCTGGTGATGTCCACATTGGGGTGCGCCCTGCCTTGCCTATAGATGGGATAGATGTGATTTTGGGAAATGATTTGGCAGGCAATCGTGTTTGGGCTGATGGATTTCCACCTGTTAAGCCTAAACCAGTGCTGGAAGAAACAGAGGATTGTGAACAGGAGTTCCCAGAAGTGTTCACAGCGTGTGCTGTGACCTGGGCAGTGACTAGAGCTGGGGCAGATGCTTCGGTTCAGATGAACGATTGTGATTTGAAAGCAGATTTTCACGTACTGGATTCTTTTTCTGTCTCTCAAGAGGAACTTGCCAGTGAACAGCGAGATGATGCTGCATTAAGTGGGCTGTTTGATCAGGTGCGGCCTAGCAATGAAGCTAAGAGTGCAACCTTGGGCTATTTCTTGAAGAACAAGGTATTGGTCCGTAAGTGGGTTCCCCAGGATTTTGATGGTCTGGGTGAGGCAGTTGTCCAAGTTGTGGTACCAACTAAGTATTGAAATGAAGTGTCGAAATGTTCTCATGATCAGACAGGACATTTGGGAGTTGGGAAAACGTGCCGTCACATCTTGCGTTATTTTTTTTGGCCTCGTCTCAAGCGTGATGTGGCAGCTTATATTAAGACTTGCCATATATGTCAGGTAACAGGTAAGCCTAACCAGGCTATTAAGCTTGCTCCACTTTGTCCAATACCTGCAGTGGGCAAGCCATTTGAACATTTAATCATTGATTGTGTGGGGCCCTTGCCCAAGTCAAAGTCGGGGTCTGAGTATTTGTTGACTGTGATGTGTCAAGTCACACGTTATCCAGCCGCCTATCCATTGCGTACCATCACAGCCAGGTCTGTAGTTAAGGCTTTAACAGTTTATTGATATATTTGGAATACCAAGGATCATTCAGTCTGATCAGGGGTCAAACTTTTCATCACATTTGTTTTCACAGATTTTGAAGCAGTTAAATATTAAACATAATCAAGCATCAGCATACCATGCACAGAGTCAAGGTGCTTTAGAACGCTTTCATCAAACGCTAAAGTCATTACTGCGAGCATACTGCACTGAAATGGATAGGGACTGGGAGGAAGGGTTACCATGGTTGCTTTTAGCGGCCAGGGAAGTGTGTCAGGAGAGTATTGGGTTCAGTCCTAATGATCTTGTTTTTGGTCACAAGGTACGTGGACCGTTGGCAGTGCTGCGGGATGAGTGGATTGCAGAGGAACCTCCACCAAACTTGAGAGAGTATGTGAATGGATTCCGACATAGGCTTCATATGGCTGGCCAGTTGGCGAAGAAAAAACTAGAAAAGTCTCAGGCTAGGATGAAGCAGTGGTATGACCGGCGCTCTGAAGAACGTCACTTTAGTGAGGGGGATCAAATCAAATCAAATCAAATCAAATTTTATTTGTATAGCCCGGAGGGCTTCACAATCTGTACAGGGAGTGACACCCTCTGTCCTTAGACCCTCGGTTCGAGTGAGGAAAAACTTGCCCACAAAAAACCCTTTTAACAGGGAAAAAAGTGGAAGAAACCTCAGGAAGAGCCACAGAGGAGGGATCCCTCTCCCAGGACGGACAGACGTGCAATAGATGTCACGTGTACAGTCAACAAGTCAACAGAAACATTTTGTGTAATTACAATGAAAAATGACAATGGATTACAATGAATGATAAAATGATTACAGTAGCAGTGGAACCTGTGATAGAGATAGAGAGACACAGATGCACAGCAGCAGCAAATCATTAACTAAGTTACTATAAACTGTAATGGAGATCTGGTAACATTAATGACAGTAATAATATATGTAGTGGACGTCATGCAGGACCACAGCAGCAGTCACGATCCACGAGAACCTGCTGGACGAAAGAGCACAGAAACTCCGGGGAAGAAGTTTAGTTAGTAAGATGCATTAATGTACATGTATGACAGACATGTATGTTTACAGATGGTGGTGGTGATGGTGAGAGAGAGAGGGAGAGAGAGAGAGAGAGAGAGAGAGAGAGGGTTTTCAGTAAAGGGAGATGTGACTGCATCTTCAACCAATACCATGCCTGGCTAGGCATAACCCTGAAAGGAGGAGTCCCCCGGCAGTATAGTCCTATAGCAGCATAACTAAGGGATGACCTGAGCCAGCCCTAACTATAAGCTCTATCAAAAAGGAAAGTCTTAAGTTTACTCTTAAAAGTGTTGACCGTGTCTGCCTCCCGAACCCAAAATGGTAGTTTGTTCCACAGAAGAGGAGCTTGATAGCTGAAAGCTCTGGCTCCCAATCTACTTTTGGAAACTATAGGAACTACAAGGAACCCAGCATTCTGAGAGCGCAGTGTTCTAGAGGGGTAGTAAGGTACTATGAGCTCTTTTAGATATGATGGTGCCTGACCATGAAGAGCTTTGTATGTAAGGAGAAGAATTTTAAATTCTATTCTAGATTTAACAGGTAGCCAATGCAAGGAAGCCAAAATGGGAGAGATGTGATCTCTGATCTTGGTTCCTGTCAGAACACGTGCAGCAGCATTCTGAATTAGCTGCAAAGTCCTAAGAGACTTATTGGAGCAGCCTGATAACAATGAGTTACAATAGTCCAGCCTAGAAGTAACAAATGCATGGACTAGTTTTTCTGCATCTGCTTGAGATACAATGCGTCTGATTCTGGCAATGTTACGTAAATGGAAGAATGCAGTCCTTGAAATTTGTTTTATGTGGACAT
This sequence comes from Argyrosomus regius, assembly GCA_946959425.1. Lineage (NCBI taxonomy): Eukaryota > Metazoa > Chordata > Actinopteri > Sciaenidae > Argyrosomus > Argyrosomus regius. The sequence continues at coordinate 28,731,101 of OX336890.1, read as the reverse complement.
TAAAGGACAAATCCTGATCAAAAACAACTCCAAGATTCTTTACGGTGGAGCTGGAGGCCAGGGTGATCCCATCTAAGGTAAATAAGTCTCTAGAGAGAGAGTCTCTGATGTTTTTGGGTCCAATTACAAGAACTTCAGTTTTGTCTGAATTTAACATCAGAAAATTGAAGGTCATCTAACTTTTTATATCTTTAAGGCATGCTTGGAGTTTAGTTCATTGATTGGTTTCATCAGGCTTGATCGATAAATATAATTGGGTGTCTTCGGCATAACAATGAAAATTAACGGAGTGATTCCTAATAATGTTCCCTAGAGGAAGCATATATAAACTGAATAGAAGTGGTCCGAGTACAGAACCTTGTGGGACTCCATGACAAACTTTGGTATGCATGGAGGATTCATCATTGACAAGAACAAACTGAGAACGATCTAAAAAATAAGACTTAAACCAGCTTAGGGCGGTTCCTTTGATGCCAATTTGATGTTCCAGTCTCTGTAAAAGAATTTGATGGTCAATGGTGTCAAATGCGGCACAAAGATCTAACAGGACAAGTACAGAGATGAGTCCTTTGTCTGATGCCATTAGGAGGTCGTTTGTAACTTTGACTAGTGCGGTCTCTGTGCTATGATGCACTCTAAATCCTGACTGATCAAGTACTGGCTTTGTTGCCGATTGTGGGGTCACCATTTCAGGCGAAGTTTGTTGGTCCATATGCTGTTGTGCGTCAGCAGTCTGAACTAAATTATGTCATTGCTACTCCAGACCGCAGAAAGAAAACCCAGCTTTGCCACATAAATCTGTTGAAACCATATTATGTGCGTGATTCGTCTAAAACTAAGTCTGATTGTGCAGGTGCCTCTTCCTCAGAAGTTCATTCCAGTTTGGCTGCTTGTACAGTGGTGCAGTCAGCATTTAGTGGGGGGGGGGATGTGGCAGTGCCTGATGATGCACGGTTGCGCGGCCGTTTGAAAAACTCTGAATCGCTCAAAAATTTAGATGTGGTGTTGGCTCACTTGACAGTTGAACAGCGTACTGAATTGACAAAGCTAATAAAGAGCTATCCATCTATATTTGGGGACACGCCTTCCAAAACGACTCTAATTGAACACGATATTGATGTGGGCGATGCAAAACCAATTCGCCAGAGGTTCTATAGAGTGTCGGAAGAGAAGCGAAAGATTATTGATGGGGAAGTTAAATACATAACCACATTGCTGTGCACTCTTCTTCCAGCTGGGCTTCTCCATGTTTGCTTGTTGAAAAGTCTGATAAGTCGCCACGATGTTGTACAGATTTCCGAAAAGTAAATGCTGTGACAAAGCCTGATTCCTATCCATTGCCTCGTGTGGAGGACTGTGTCGATCAAGTTGGTGCTGCAAAGTATGTGAGCAAGTTTGATCTGTTAAAGGGGTACTGGCAGGTGCCGTTAACCCGAAGAGCTCAAGAAATATCTGCTTTCATAACACCATCCGGCTTGTTTTCATATACAGTCATGGGTTTTGGCTTACGTAATGCTCCAGCTACATTTCAACGACTTATGAACATGGTTGTTAATGGACTTGAAGGTTGTGCTGTATATTTAGATGATGTGGTGATATACAGTGATACCTGGGAGGATCATCTGAGTCGTATTGGTGCTTTGTTTGAACGACTAGCAGGTGGAAATTTGACGGTAAACTTGGCGAAACGTGAATTTGCAAAAGCCATTGTGACCTATCTTGGTAAGGTTGTGGGTCAGGGTCATGTGCGGCCTGTTCTTGCTAAGGTTTCAGCTATAGATGATTTTCCTGTTCCCACCACCAAAAAGGAACTCATGAGGTTTCTGGGGTTGGTCAGTTATTACCGCTGTTTTTGACGGAATTTCTCAACTGTGGTGGCTCCTTTAACGGACTTGTTGAAGGCGAAGTCAAAGTTTATTTGGTCTACCCCATGTCAACAAGCTTTCTGTAATGTTAAAGCTTTATTGTGCTCTGCTCCCGTCCTGTTAGCTCCCCGCTTGGATAAGCCTTTCAAGCTACATGTGGATGCAAGTCATATTGGAGCAGGAGCTGTACTCCTTCAAAATGACCAACAAGGTGTTGAACGTCCTGTTAGCTTCTATTCCCAGAAGTTCAATTCTTATCAGCTGAACTATTCAGTGGTAGAGAAAGAAGCACTGGCTTTAATTTTGGCTTTGCGACATTTTCATGTCTATCTGGATTCTGGAATGCCCACTGTAGTATTTACTGACCATAACCCCTTAACTTTTTTGAACTCCCTGCAGAATCCAAATCAGAGGCTCATGCGTTGGGCTTTGTTTCTGCAGCCTTACAACCTGGACATCCAGCACATTAAGGGCAAAGATAATGTTATGGCAGACGCTTTGTCCCGTGCACCTCTGTAGTTTTGGCAACTTAACTACTAATATGTCGCCTTCACTGTTCTCTGCTCTGTCCCTTGCAGCATCTGTCTCTCTTCCTCTTAAATTGCTCCTAGGTACCAAGGTTGCTGAGGTTGGGAATGCTGAGTCTGGAGAAGGGACGAGAGTCGAGTTATGGAAGGGTGTGTTGGTAGGATGGTTGTGTTGATACTTTATCTATTGTTGCCAATATTACAACCTGATTAGGTTCTTTAGTATGTGTAGCGGCCCTTGGTTCCCCAAGAAAGGAGGCGGAGAGTTCCTTACGGGTGCATGAGTTTATTGCCTTGGTGTAGCACCGTGAAAACTATGAGTGAATATACAAAAAAAACACAAGAAGAAAAAGTTAAACACATTACACTTCACATACAATTTCCCCAACACAGATTCAAAAAGCACCCAATTTCTTACTATAAAAAAAAGCAAACAAACAAAACTACATTTTATTAACCCATTACAAAATTACTAAAACCTTATTTAAGGAATTAAAATATAATGTGAACGGCATCACCCCAAAACAAAAAATAAAACAAGACATCAAAAAAAGTAATAGCCCAAAATTCAGATACACACCTTGTTCCACAAACCAAGGGGCTAATAGAAGATGGAAGGTGCCGTCTCTACTGTGTGTCTCCTAATAACAAAACAAAACCAAACTATAAGGGAACCTGCACCAACACAAAGATTACAAATAATTCAACAAAGAAAACTCACTCAAAGAGCCACGAACATGGTCCAAACAAAGCCAGCAGCACAAACGCTGAGCCAGCCAGGGGAGAACAAAGGGAGGACGGTGGTGATGCGCACAGGTGAGCGCACACACCCACAGGAAGAGCTTACAGGTGACAGTGGCCTCCTCCCTTTTATACCCCGCTCCCTTAACAAGAAAACTGACCACTAGATGGCAGTAATACACTGACCTTTACAGGCACTTGAGTGAGAAAAGAAAAAAGGGGGAATCAGCAGACAAGACACAGGAAGGCTGAGATGGCAGCTCAAAACAATTTACTATCATTTACACTCCCACCAATCATGTTATGATAAATTTGTCCTCAACGAATCATACATGATTTTTCTTCTTCTTTTTAATAAGTAATACATTTCCCTTGGGTTCAGGTTCATAACCTTTGCCATCACTGTATTGAACCACAACTGTTAACAGATTGGCATAACACTAGCAAACACCAAGTCGCTCATTCTCTAACAGGAGCACCAACTTCTGAATGGGTCTTTCGACAATTGTGAGTTTCCCTGATGATTTCCGATCTCCCACTTGCACTTTGACCTTACGCACTAGGTCATCACTTCCTTGAATGGGTTCAACCACTCGTCCCAACTGCCACTGATTTCTGGGAAGAAAATCATCCTTGATGATGACAACATCATTAACTCTAAGGTTACGCCGAGGCACATGCCACTTTTGCCTTGTAGAAATATTCAAAAGGTATTCTTTCCTCCAGCGACTCCAAAACTGTTCAATCAGATATTGCACTCGTCGCCACCGTTTTGCTGCATACATGTCTTCCTTCACAAATTTCCCTGGGGGTGGGAGAGCGACTTTGGGCTTCATCAGGATTAGATGATTAGGTGTCAAGGGCTCTAGTGATGTGGGATCATTGATGCCATCTGTATTCAGCGGGCGACTGTTAACAACGGCCATAGCTTCATAGAACAGAGTTCGGAGTGAAGCATCATCAAGTCTGCCAGGACAGAGAGAAAGAGTGGCGTTCAACACATTCTTCACAGTCCGGATTTGGCGCTCCCAAACACCACCAGCATGACTTGCCGCGGGGGCATTGAAAATGAACTCACATTGTTTATCCGCCAGTTGAGCCTCAAGTTGAGTGACATCACACTGCTTGAGTGCTTCTCTGAGCTCGTTCCTGGCTCCCACAAAGTTTGTGCCATGATCACAATGGAGTTGGCGTACAGCTCCTCTGAGGCTAATGAAACACCTTAAAGCATTCATAAATGTGTCTGTCGACAGATCTTCCAACATTTCAATGTGAACAGCTCGGGAAGAGAGGCAGGTAAAGATGAGTCCATATCTCTTATGTTCCTTGCGGGCCCTTTTGATAATGAACGGTCCAAACACATCCATACCACTATATGTGAAGGGGGCTGACACCTCGACTCGTTCGCTTGGAAGCTCAGCCATACGTTGCTCCTCTACTGGGCGTCGAAGCTTCCTACACTTCACACAATTGTATATCAGCCTGGCAACAGATTTACTCCCACCAATAAGCCAAAATCCGTTGGCTCTAAGCTCCATTCGAGTTTGACTTCGGCCTTGATGGCAAATCCTGTCATGGTAATGTGACAAAATGAGCTGAGTAACATGAGAGCCTTTTGGAAGGATGATTGGATGTTTTAGTTCTTGACTGAGGGATGATTGCTTTAGCCTCCCACCCACCCGAAAAAGGCCCTTATCCACAATAGGATCAAGGCGGAACAGAGGACTGGAACTAGGGAGACTACCTCCTCTTTCAAGTGTTTTCATCTCCTGGGAGAATGCTCGCTGCTGAGCAAGCTTAATAACCACATCAGCTGCTCTCTCTCGTTCTTCCACAGTCACATGATTACCATGTCTTCGCTTGGATGCCAGCCTTTTAATTCTTGCAACAACCTTGAGAAGTTTTAACCAAGATGAAAATCGGCTCAAAGCATCGAGCATGCTGTTGGGGTCACTGGTGTTAGTAGTGGCTACATTCACTTGAACTGCTCTAACTTCAGGGTCACCGACCAGAAGTTCAGTGGAGAAGTTGGGTCTAGGTTTCACTTCTTGCTCCCACAGGAATTTGGGTCCTGACATCCAGCTCGTTGAGGAGATATTGGAGACATGTAGGCCTCTAGAGGCATGGTCAGCTGGATTCTCTGATGTCTCAACGTAATGCCACTGACCAGGGTCTGTTTTTTCCTTAATCACTTGAAGGCGATTTGCGACAAACACATGAAATCTTCTAGCATCATTATTGATGTATGCCAGCACAACTTGAGAGTCTGTCCAAAAGAACTCCTCATCAATTTTCATTTCAAGTTCAGTTTTCAACATGACGCTCATTCTGGCAGAGATTACAGCAGCTGAAAGCTCCAGCCTCGGAATGCTCAAGATTTTTATGGGTGCCACTCTTGCTTTGGCCATCACAAGGCTGCAGTGTATTTCATTTCTGTCATTAATGTACCGTACATAGGAACATGCACCATAACCCACATTACTAGCATCCGAGAAGTAGTGCAGTTCTGTCCTTACAATGTTGCCAAAGTTGTGTGGGTGATAGCATCTGGATATCTTTACTTCTTTCAGGTTTTGGAGGCCACCTTTCCACTCCTCCCACCGTGAATGTACATCCTCAGAAAGGGGCTCATCCCATCCCTTGCCCGTACGACACAATTCCTGCAAAATGCACTTCCCAAGCAAGGCAAAGGGGGCGACAAAGCCTAAAGGGTCGTACAAGGAGGCGATAACTGAGAGAATACCCCGGCGAGTAGCAGGTTGGTCCTTTAAGCTGATATTAAAACTGAAGGTGTCATCTTCTATTGACCACTGAATGCCAAGGGCACATCCGACTGATGTCACATCCAAGCCAAAATCATGGGGTTTAGCAGTTGTCACCCTTTCTGAGGGATCAACACAGCTGAGAACCTCTTGCCTATTTGAGTTGAACTTATGTAGGCGCAAACCTCCTCTTTTGCACAACCTTTGTGCTTCAACAATCAAGTCTTTAGCTTCCTTGATTGAACGAACACTGGTTAGGCCGTCATCTACATAAAAGTTCTTCTCGATAAAGGCTGAGGCTGAAGGATGAACAGATCTGTATTGCTGTGCTAAATACTTAAGGCCGAAGTTGGCACAACCAGGGGATGAGGCAGCACCAAAAAGATGGACGGCCATCTGGTATTCTTGGGGTTCTGTTTCCAAATCTCCATGCTCCCACCACAAAAACCTCAGATAGTTTCGAACTCTAGATGGAACAAAAAACTGATGAAACATCCTTTCAATATCACATACAACCGCCACAGCTTCCTTCCGGAAGCGACAAAGGACTCCCACCAGTGAGTTAATTAAGTCTGGACCGGTCAGGAGAGTGTCATTGAGGGAGACTCCACGGAACTTTGCTGAGCAATCAAAAACCACCCTTAACTTGTCTGGTTTTTGTGGGTGGTATACACCGTGGTGCGGTATATACCACACAGTATCTCCCTCAGCAGGGGGGGGGACTGGTTCAGCGTCTCCTCTGCTGATGGTTTCTTCCATAAAGGTTTTATAATGATCATAATACTGTTTATTGTTCTTCAATTTCCTCCTCAAAGATTGCAGACGGACAAGGGCCAGTCTTTTGTTATTTGGTAGGGATGGTGGAATGCTGCTCTTAAAGGGGAGGGGGAGCTCATAATGTGTGTCTTCTCTCTGCTTTATGTTGTCGCTTAGGAGTTGGATGAAGCGGACATCATCTTGTGACACATACCTGTCTTCATATCCCTTCTCATTAAAGTCAGACTCAAGAATTTTAAGAACATCAGTGACTGATGGAGTTGGTATTTCCTTCGCTGCAATTCTGTGCACGAAGCTCTGGTTTCCCAGTCTGTCGAGATGGGGATTAGATGAGCCTGTTATACTCCACCCAAGCTCGGTTCTCTGTGCAAAGGGTTCGTTTCCATCACCTCTGATGACCTCCAGAGGGGCCAGTGCTAATGGACAATCATATCCAATTAGCAACCCCACTTCACAGTCTTGCAGTGGTGGAAGTTTGTCAGCTAGGTGTCTCAGGTGTGGCCACTGCAGAGCTGTCTTGGCAGTTGGAATATGAGATCTGTCCACTGGGATAAAATCCCTGGAGTAAGCCTTATGTAGCTGAATGTGGGTTTCAGAATGAATTCCTCTAATTTGCAACCCATGGGAAATCTTGCTTGATATGATAGTGTCGACAGCTATCATTGTGCTTAGCTTCAGTTGAACAGATGACGCGTTCACATTAAGTTCCTTGAGCAAATCCTCCAAAATAAAGGTTGAGTCGCTCTGAGTGTCAAGTAAAGCATAAGTGAGCAGCTCTCTGTTTGGTTCTTTCACTGATGACAAAAATACAGGTACAATATTAGAGGTGGAGGAAGAACTTTGAGTCACGGCATGGGACAATACACTGTGGATTTCCTGACTTCTGCTGTCCTCTGTGGAGGTAAAATTTTGCTCCAAAGCTGCCATAGATGCAGTTCCCCTTTCTTCATGCAGGCAGGTAGGATGGCGCCGACCGCATGTACTACATGTGTGTCGCCTTTTGCAGTCCTTTATGACATGGCCCTTCCACAGACAGCCAAAACAAAGTTGGTTTTCTCGAATGAATGTCCTTTTATCTTCCATGGATTTCTCTGCGAAGGTAGGGCACTTAGCTATTCCATGCATTTCGTCCTCACACACTGGGCAAGGTGGTTTTGACTTAAAATAAGTTAGTTTGTGGGTCACAGCAGAGGGGTTATTAGACTGGGCGCTTGTATTTAGAGTACTTGCTCTTTTGGGTAGTCTGTCATCCATGGCCTTGGAGTTCATCAGGAATGGGGATGCAAGGGGGTTGCATGCTATTCGGGCTTCCTTTTGTATAAAATCTGTAAAACGAGAAAAGCTTGGATAATCACCAGATGCATCCAACTCATCCACAACGATTCTACTCCATCTGTGCACAATCCAATCTGGTAACTTCTTAAGTAGTTTATGATTTTCCTCACAGTCATTTAAGATGTCTAGCCCCTTAACATGGGGCATGGCCTCAGCACAGCCCTTTAAGAAGTCTGCAAATTCTCTAAGGGCTGGAGGGTCGCTTCCACTAATTTTGGGCCATTTCAAAAGTCTATCGCGGAAGGCCTTTTGGACGATAAAGGGATTTCCATATCTTTCCTGCAACAATGCCAAGGCGCTATGATAAGCATCTTCAGAATTCCTGTAAAAGAATCCCTCAACAGCCTTGCGTGCTTCTCCTGAGAGATAATGTTTAAGATAGAGCATTTTTTCACAGGCTGGGAGGGGCTTCTGGTCAATAAGGGCCATGAAGGAGATCTTCCAGTCAATAAATTTTAAGGGGTCACCAGTGAATGTTATCAGTTCAGGGGGAGACAGCCTGCTTACACTTAAAGCGCTTGCAATGGCTTGGGCTAAACTGACTGTGTCTTGACTTGTTGTTTCAGGAAAGATCTGAGAATGAAATGGAACAGCCCGTGGGTTTAGCGAATAGCTGGACTCCACCCTTTGATGCATAGAGTGAATCTCAGCAGGCCCGCTCTCTTCTTCCTGATTCTTCACACTGCCTTCAAGATTTTTATAGGCTCTTACCCGGGCTGCTGCTACTTCCACCTCGTTTTCAGCTTCCAGCTGTCTTAACTTTAACTTCTCCTCTTCTCGTTTAAAAAGCATTTCAGCCTCCTTCTGCTTTATTTCTGCCAGCATTTTTGCTTCACTCTGTTTCCATTCATTTTCCATTTGACACAATTTTACTTGTTGAACTTGTATTTTTTGCATTGCCTTTGACTTCTCCAGTTTTACTAAAAGCTCTGCTTCAGCCTCGGCTCGTTTGCTGGAAACCATAGAGAGGGAGGAGTGGACTGAAGGTGTCTTTGTTTTCTGCATTTCCTTCGCATATCCAGATTTTACTGAGGGTTCTGCTTCAGCTTCAGTTTGTTTACTAGAGGACACCTTTGAGATTACTGTCTCTGTGTCGGTGTATCCAAAAATGGAGCCATGTTCATTTTTATTTAATATCTCCCTTACCCTCTCCTTCTCCAGTTCATCATTAAACATGTTTTCAATAGTTCCTTTTCTTTTACAAACAAGATCACGGATCTCCATTGTGAGGGAGATGCAGACGTCCATTTTCTTGGTAATTTCTGGGGTGGAGGTGCAGTTGCGTCTGATAGGCTCATAGAATTCACACACTGTCTCATGTTCAGTTTTTATGTTTTGTTGAATATTGTCAAGGTCGTCCAATGCGCAGAATCCCTTCAGTTTTGTTCTGGAGTCTCTTGCTATTCGTTTCCAAGAACTGTATGCTTTTATGAAGTCTTTCTCATGTTGTTTAGCCCTCTCTTCTCGCAGCTCCCGACCCTTGTCTGTTAAAGTTCTTTCACGGGAGCTGGACCTGGATGATTGACCGTTAATGTTGTCCATCTTTTGTGATTTGAGTGACATTTTTTGAGGCTTGTTGTATTAAAGGTTTGTGTTCAAATATCTGGGCTGTGGTTCATTTAGTTCACAAGGTGATGCCTTCACACATTCTTTAACAATAAAATATCATAACTGTAGCCAAATGAACACACAACAGCTATGAGCATAAAAACTTATATTGCTCTTTACCCTTTCAACATTTTCATTTAAAGAGACATTGTAAGTGTATCATTCACGGATAAAATACATGGGCTACTGTGGCCTTTACCGTGTATTTAACTCTTAAACCCTTGAAACATTTAATTTCTACTGCATGTTTATTCTTGACATTTAACTCAAAAACAACATTCAGTGCGTTGCTCCATTTTCTTTCTTTCTCCCGTTTCTTTATTATTTCAGTCCAGTGTCTCTCACTGCATTTGGCTGTACCTTTAGAAGATGGGTTACTGTTCATTTACTGCGTGTGTGCCAAAGTGCAGGCTGCATGCATGGGCTGTGTCGGCTGCTGACAAAGGACGACGAGGATGGCTCGGACGTGATGGTCAAGTTTTCACTGTAGCGGCCCTTGGTTCCCCAAGAAAGGAGGCGGAGAGTTCCTTACGGGTGCATGAGTTTATTGCCTTGGTGTAGCACCGTGAAAACTATGAGTGAATATACAAAAAAAACACAAGAAGAAAAAGTTAAACACATTACACTTCACATACAATTTCCCCAACACAGATTCAAAAAGCACCCAATTTCTTACTATAAAAAAAAGCAAACAAACAAAACTACATTTTATTAACCCATTACAAAATTACTAAAACCTTTTTTAAGGAATTAAAATATAATGTGAACGGCATCACCCCAAAACAAAAAATAAAACAAGACATCAAAAAAAGTAATAGCCCAAAATTCAGATACACACCTTGTTCCACAAACCAAGGGGCTAATAGAAGATGGAAGGTGCCGTCTCTACTGTGTGTCTCCTAATAACAAAACAAAACCAAACTATAAGGGAACCTGCACCAACACAAAGATTACAAATAATTCAACAAAGAAAACTCACTCAAAGAGCCACGAACATGGTCCAAACAAAGCCAGCAGCACAAACGCTGAGCCAGCCAGGGGAGAACAAAGGGAGGACGGTGGTGATGCGCACAGGTGAGCGCACACACCCACAGGAAGAGCTTACAGGTGACAGTGGCCTCCTCCCTTTTATACCCCGCTCCCTTAACAAGAAAACTGACCACTAGATGGCAGTAATACACTGACCTTTACAGGCACTTGAGTGAGAAAAGAAAAAAGGGGGAATCAGCAGACAAGACACAGGAAGGCTGAGATGGCAGCTCAAAACAATTTACTATCATTTACAGTATGTGTTGTGGTTTTGTTTACAGTCCAGGGTAGGAACCCTGTCTTCTGGGGGGGAGTGTGACGGCCTCTAGGGTTGTGGGCTGGGAGGATTGTCACTCTGTGTTGCAGGAGCCTGGGAGGTGGAGCTGCAAGCCTTATCATCAGATGCAGCACACCTGAGGAGGCTGCAGTGGAAGGCCATAAAAGCAGGCCTTGGCCTTACTTCTCTCTCTCTCTCCTGGCTGCCCACTGGACTGATCTTTTGTTTGTATTTGTTTCACTTTCATATCCTGCATCATTCACATTGTTTGTTTAATTAAATTCATCTTATTATTAGTAGACTCTGTGCGGCTTCCCTTCTTTGTCACTGCCGTTTGAGCCAGGTTGTGACACATTGCATCCAGATAGCCAGTATCTGTTTGCATACACATTCAAAGGTAAACAATACACTTGGTGACGTTTGTCATTCTGGTACAGAAACATGGTTCTCATTACGTACTACTCCTCTCGACTGACCTCTGTGGCTGTTGGTATGCCAAGTTGTCTAAGAGCAGTGGCCGCTGTTGACAAATCTTCCCATATTGTACTGGCTCATGACTGTGTTGTACACGTTCCACATGCAGTATTACACATTTTGAACATCCGCAACTCAAAACATGACGGCAGCACGTTGTTCAGGTTATGAGGCAATAATTCTTTCCAGTGCCAACGTAACTTTAAAGCGCTCACCTCCTTTGGTTGGACACTGATGATGAGCATGATTGCATTGCCACTATCGACATGTACATCTACTGCAAACACCGATACCAAATTCCGATATGTTTCTTAATACTGATGGTTCAGCTAGTAGACTATATGATGTAATAGTAAATTCAATCAATTCCTTTGTTTCAGCCACCAGAGACACCCAACCCCCTTTCTTAGCATAAAATACCAGGCCCTTTTGTCTTTGTAAATTGTGATGCTGTAATAGTAAATTCAATCAATTCCTTTGATTAAACATTTCCTGGAGGGGCCGACCCCTGCAGCAGACAAAAGGATGTGAAAGGGGTGTCCCTCAGGTATAAATGTTTAGGTCTCCCCATATTCGGGGTCTTTCTTCACCTTGACCGCTCGCGTGTTGATTGACCTTTTCTTTGCAAAGAAAATAAAACCTTGTCGGCCGGCAGAAGTCTCTATTTCATTCTTCACCAGCAACAGAGGAAAATTTCCACAACAATGACAACATACACCTGGCTGGTTATGCAGTAGTAAATTAAAGTGTTTTAAATAAACTGGGAAGTTGTAGAAAGACTGAAATTTTTCAGAGCTGTAGCCAAGTCATATTTCCCAATTGCAATTTGTTAATCTCCTGAAGACCCAGCTCTTCAGAGATTACATTCTCTCCTAGCACCACCTACAACTGGACATGAGAAAGCTACCCCTTTAAGAATTGTCATAGCACTTATTGTTGCACTAACGCTTTCTTATCGCACTGTACCTTGATTGTTGTAGTTTTCTCAGCCGTGCGTCCTCCTTTAGGGAAGACGCATTTAAGGAGTTTTTGTAGCCCCTTTTATTTATCACTCTGTTCAGAGGATTACTCTTGGTGCTTTGTGTGAATAAAGCTCACTTGAGTTACACCTGCTCTGCTTCTGAGTCCTGCCTTGAGCCCGCCCTGACACCTTCTCTGTAAGTCGCTTTGGATAAACGCGTCTGCTAAATGACTAAATGTAAATGTAAATGAAACATGTTACAGGTGACGTTACTTGACACCTGCTAAACATAAAAAATAATAAGATAAAATTTCAGCTCCACTCATAATCATGTTTTCTAATAAATCTATCTATCAAGTTTAAATATTTGACCAACACTGTTTTACAGGAGGATCCTTTAAACAGCTGTTCTATGGCTAGTTTTTGTCTTTTCAATATAATTCTCAGTCTATGAAATCAAACTGATCCTTTTTGCCAAGTTTGTTTCAAGTTTGACTCTTTCAAATATCAACCATCTACAGAACTTTTCAGTACGTTATTTTTCTACTCCTTATCATTATCATTATCAATAATTATTATTACTGATATTGTTTTAAGTGAGCCTCTTATCATTTAACAGAAAAATACTTCATACAAACAGCACCAGGACTAAATAACAATAAGAGCTAATAGAGTTAGTAGAGAGTGAATAATCAAAATGAAGCTCTGAGGCTTTAGATTTGTCACGTACACTTATTTTATAAGATTTCAGCATTGAGGTACAATCACGCTACATTCATGATTTTGTACAGTAAAAAACAAACTAACAAACAAAAAGGTATTGATTATCATTACAAAGTTTCTGGCGTTCCCATAACTATAGTAACTCACGGTGCTAGAGGGGAGGGAGAGAAGCTAAATAAAGACGTTTACAGTACTTCAGACTATAGTTTTTATTTCACACATGTAGCACACAACAGGAGAGACTCTGTGTCAGATGAGTTCTCACATGTTGACTAAACTTTACCGAGTCTCAAAATGACATCACAGCTCGGTGACACAATCAAAAAAAAAAACTGTTTGATAATGTCGCAGCAGTACGAGTCCACGGTAGCTAAGTAGCTAAATGTTAGCGCAGATGCTCCATGTTTTGATCCCACATTATACTGTCATTGGTCATGCGGGCGCACGCTGTAAATAGTACTATTGGCTGTGTAGAGCGTGACAATCTGTCAATATAAAAAATCAGCTTTCAGCCAACACCTTTTCTCCTCTGATCTGCATTGGTCTCATAAGTGACCTCAGTGAACTCTGAAAGACGGAAATCTGTTGTAACAACTGAGAACTTTAATCCATGCATTTTGTGCCATGTAGTTTGCCCACAAGCTCTCCTACATGTGCTGGTCCGTGTTGCACACGGACCAACACATGTCAGAAGAGGGGTGATAAATGTTATTTGCTCAAAATGGTTTGCGCATTACACGTTTCACAAACGTTTGTAGAGAGTTGTATGACGTGACAACAGACCAGATAGAAGAAGAGCACCTTGAACCATCTGGAACCTCTGTCAGGTTCTTTTTGTACATTTGCAAATAGACTCTGTACATATGCAAAGTTGTCAAGGCTACAAATATTTGTTAGTCATAACTGATCATTTCTCAAAGTGAGTCGAGGGTTTCGCGACAAGAAAAGAAGACACTAGAACAGTTCTTAAGTGTTCTAAAGAGGTGATCCCCAGGTTTGGGGTACCACAGAATATAGATAGCGACAAAAATCCAGTTTTTGTATGAAAAATCATGCAAGATCTGTCAGAGATTTTATGGTTCAAGTTGCAGTTGCATGTTTCGTATCATCCACAAAGTTCTGGTTAAGTTAAAAGAATGAACGCAACTATCAAAGAACGGTTGACCAAAACAGTACTAACAAAAGGTCTGAAACGGCCTGATGCACTGCCTATTGTGCTGTACTCCATCCAAAGTGCACCAAGTGCAACAACAGGACTGAGTCTTCATGAGGTGTTAATGGGGAGACTAAGGTCCACAGGGACAAGTCAACCTCTGACATCACACTTCACCAAACTTCTCTGCTTTGGACGGATGAGTTTATGACTGAATATGTAAAAAGATTAACTGACATTTTGAATTTTATCATTACAGGTGTCTGACGCTCCCGAAACCATCTGAGGAACCAATTCATACTTTTAATGAAGGAAATGTTGTATTAATCAAACGTCTAAAAGAAAAAATGTCTTTGTCTCCCAGGTGGAACCAGGTGTTGGTGACAACTAAGACTTGTATTTCCTGCGCTTTAACCAAACTGCCTATTAACCAAACTAACTGTTAACCCTGTTATGTTTGACTGTCCAATTGACAGATGTGATGAAAATGACTGTTATATTGCTCACCCCCTGACTTTCTCTCGAGGTAAATGGTCGTGGACAACGCATGATAAAGCTCTGATTAAGACGGCGCTGAGTGCACCCAGGTAATGAAGGTAACATTCACAGCTGCTGTAGCTTTGACTGAACCTCTGGAGCTGTGGTGTTTCACTAAACAGCAATTGAAAAGCTATCCTGATTATAAACTGTGAGGTGTTACCAAGATGTTCCAGGGGAGGTGCAGAGCGGTAAGATCTGTATTATGGTGAAACTGATAAGGACGATAGTGCCTAATAGAGTTACAGGTAGTGTTTCTTAACCTATAGTGAAAAGAAAAAACAAATTCGGCCCTCAGTCTAATGATTGATTATGCGAGTGATCGTAATCACAGTAACTGTTAAACTGCCAAATATGCCTTCTTCTATACACTCTCCAATGACCGACCTGATTCCATTCACCAGAGCTGACTGTGAAATGTTTGTGCAAAATAAAGTTGAAGAAACATACTTTTCTATTTTCAGACAAAAATACCAACCTTCTAATACCTCTGAGTTCAAGTTTAATTTAGCTTTATTGTGATGTCTCTAGCTTTGCTTGTGTATATGATTGTTGTTCTGAATAAAATGTGTGACCTTTGATAATTGAGGAATTGCAATGTTAAGAATCAATTTAAAATCTACCTCAATGATAGTTTTCACAGTAATATGGTATCAGATTAAACTGAAATTACAATTATTTTATGATGATATGCAACTGATATCGACTGTTCATGGGACTATTCTACGAAGATGGATTCCACGCCACCATGCATCGTATGTGCTAGTAACCTCTCCATGGTGGTGATCCTCGACTGTACATAATGTACATGGGTTGAAGACTTTACAATACCTTGATCGCAACAATGATTGTTGTGATTGATTTTTATTCTTAATTGGAAAAAGGAAAGAAATTTTGATCTACAATATTAAATCAATTGTTTTATGGAACCCCTTCTAATTGCTAGGGTTTTATCTGTTGGTGATAGAATAAATTTGATCTTTCTCCTCTCCCAGCGGTATATTTGCACGTGATCTGTGACCTCCCTGATGACCTCCTTTAACACCTTGGTGTTGTAGGGGATCTTCACTCGCTTAAATGCCCTTGTTGGCCTGAAGGAGGAACTCACACATCATGGGAATGGGATGATGGGGTACATAAGAGGGGTTCTTAAAGTTTCTCACTGATTGTATGAATTAATTTTAACTGACTGTTTTATTTGACAAATAATTTCTATTGATGTTCTTTTAGAGTAATTTGGATTTCAAATACTCCTGATTTCTGTGTGATTAAGAATGTTTTGTAATGTTTGTGTCGTTCCCATTCTGACTGTACTCCCTGGTGGTCTCTAAATTTGATAATTATTAGTATTCGGTAGTTAGTATAGATCTTATGATCTTATATTATGGAATTTTCTATCCTTAGGTTACATGAGGTCGCGTGTGGGCCTTGAGGTCCTCTGCAGTATTAATTGTTTGGCTTTGACTGGGAGCAGTAGGTGCCAGGCTATCTGAACACTGTGGTGCCAAGGTCGAAGAGACTGGTGTTGCCTTCCTAGACATAATTGTTGTGTCTCGTCAAGTGTGTTAATGTTAGTCATGTTCATGTTCAGTGTTTTATGTTTCTAGCACTTCCTGTTTTATTTTGTACTCACCTTTTCCCTCTCGTTTCAGACCCTGATTTCCTCCCTTTGTGTGTTTTTCCCGCCTTAGTAATTGTTTGCCCCGCCCTTGATTGGTTTCACCTGTTTTCACTCATCTCCTGTATAAATAGTCCTTGTCTCCCTTTGTCCTTGTCAGTTCATCTTGTTCAGTCCAAGTAAGTGTATGTCTAGCGTGACTTCCATTCGTCAAGTTTTTTTGTGTTCCAAGTCTAGTTTGTTTGGTTTTTGCATCCTCTTTTGAGAGCGTTTTTAGTTTGTTTTTTGTATCCTCCCTGAGAGCGCCTTTCGTTGTTTCATAGAAAAATAAATACTTTTTGTTTGATTACCTTGTCTTTGGAGTCGTGCATTTGAGTCCATCAGAACTGTGTATCAGGTCGTGACAATAATAGATAGCTGGCCGCTTACATTCCAATCTGCGTAAACAGACATCTGTGTCTCCAGACTAGAAAATGTTGACAATAACACCGTTCTTGGTAAAAACATTCTCTTTGACTCATTTGGGGCGTATAGTATTTGTGGTGTTATCTTGAGGTTTAAAGTCTGACCACCAGCATGAGTTGGGCAGAATGTGAGACCGACTCAGGCACTTCTGATGCACTATGAGAGTGTCTCTAATTCTCCTTGGCCAAGCATCAATAAATATTACAGCATAAGACATCAGAGGCTCCTGAACACTTTCTGAACTCCTGACCTCACCATTGACCTTTGACTTCAGCAATTTCTCCACAACAACTGGGATAGTCCTCTTCCAGACGAAAAGGAAGCCGAATGGAGAATGTGGAAAAACTCCTTACAAAGTCTGAGTGACTTCAGGATTCCAAGAGCTTACACTCCTACTACCCTTACCACAGCCCGCAGGAAGGAACTCCACATCTTCTCAGACGCCTCGGTGAAAGCCATTGCCGCTGTAGCTTACCTGAAGGTGATCGACAGTGATGGAGAATGTCACATAGGCTTTGTTCTAGGAAAAGCAAAACTTGCTCCCGCAGCTGCCCAAACTATTCCGAGGCTAGAGCTGGGTGCAGCTGTATTAGCGGTGGAAATGGCGGAGTTAGTGGAGAGTGAGTTGGACATCAGTGTAGATACAGTGCAGTTCTATACAGACAGCAAAGTTGTCTTGGGATACATATATAACCAGACCAGACGGTTTTATGTGTATGTTTCCAACAGAGTACAGCGAATCAGGAAGTCCACCAAACCTGAGCAGTGGCATTACATCTGCACCACTCAGAATCCGGCAGATCACGCCACTCGATCTGTACCTGCAGCCGAGCTTGTTAACACAACATGGCTCTCCGGGCCTCCTTTCCTGTCTCTACCTGAAGGAGTGTCCACTTCAGAGGAGGAGTCATACGACCTTATCGCTCCAGATCTTGACACTGAGGTGCGTTCTCATGGGGATGTCATCGTTTTGAGCGGTTCTCATGCTGGAAGTCTTTGGTGCGAGCCATAGCATTCCTGACGCACATTACTCGGTCTCAAGGGGGTGCTGTTAAGGCCAAGCATGAGGACTGTAGTGGCTGGCATCGATGCAAAACGCCTCACACAGCAGAGGCGCTGCTCAAAGCAGAAACTCTCATCGTCAGGTGTGTGCAAAGAGAGACCTACAGCAAAGAGTTCTCTTGCCTGGCTGCCGGGGATAACATCTCGAAAGACAGTCCTCTGAGAAAGCTGAACCCTTATGTGGACGAAGATGGCCTTCTAAGGATCACACCAAGGTCGTGTCTTTACAGAAGGGTCTGTCCGCACAGCAGGGTTCTGGATCGTCAGGGCCAGGAAATGTATCAACGGTATCCTTCACAAGTGTGTTATATGTAACAAGCTTCGTGGGAGAACTGCTGAGCAGAAGATGGCAGATCTGCCACCCGATCCACTAAGCACAGTGCCACATTTCACCTACATGGGACTTGACGTGTTCGGCCCTTGGGTTATTACCACAAGACAAACCCGCGGAGGTCAAGCTAACAGCAAAAGGTGGGCTGTACTTTTCACGTGCATGAGCACTCGCGCTGTGCACATAGAGTTGATCGAGGCAATGGACACATCAAGTTTCATTAACGCCTTGCGTCGGTTCTTTGCTCTGCGAGGACCCGCTAGGCAAATCCGCTCCGACTGCGGAACCAACTTTACAGGTGCCTGCAAGGAATTGCATATACTCCTCACAGATCCTGAAGAGCCCAACGTCAGGAAGTACTTGGGTGAAGAAGGCTACACTTTGGTTTTCAATCCTCCTCATTCCTCCCATATGGGGGGAGTTTGGAAGCGAATGATTGGCATCTCCAGACGGATACTGAACTCCATGCTCATGCAAACCAGCCCTTCACGCCTCACTTGGTGTTGTCAACTTTAATGGCAGAGGTCACGGCGATCATTAATGCCAGGCCACTTGTGCCTATTTCTTCAGACCCAGATTCACCTTTTCTTTTGACTCCTGCTTCGCTCCTGACACAGAAGGTGTGTACTTACCCTCCTCCTCCGGGAACCTTTGACAGCAAAGACCTCCACCGCCAGCAGTGGAGACAGGTCCAGCATCTGGCCGACACTTTTTGGAACAGATGGAGACGCGAGTACTTACCGACACTTCAAAACCGTAGCAAGTGGCAGGATGTCAAATCAAATCAAATTTTATTTGTATAGCCCAAAGTCGCAAAATACATTTTGCCTCGGAGGGCTTCACAATCTGTACAGGGAGTGACACCCTCTGTCCTTAAACCCTCGGTTCGAGTGAGGAAAAACTTGCCCACAAAAAACCCTTTTAACAGGGAAAAAAGTGGAAGAAACCTCAGGAAGAGCCACAGAGGAGGGATCCCTCTCCCAGGACGGACAGACGTGCAATAGATGTCACGTGTACAGTCAACAAGTCAACAGAAACATTTTGTACAATTACAATGAAAAATGACAATGGATTACAATGAATGATAAAATGATTACAGTAGCAGTGGAACCTGTGATAGAGATAGAGAGACACAGATGCACAGCAGCAGCAAATCATTAACTAAGTTACTATAAACTGTAATGGAGATCTGGTAACATTAATGACAGTAATAATATATGTAGTGGACGTCATGCAGGACCACGGCAGCAGTCACGATCCACGAGAACCTGCTGGACGAGAGAGCACAGAAACTCCGGGGAAGAAGTTTAGTTAGTAAGATGCATTAATGTACATGTATGACAGACATGTATGTTTACAGATGGTGGTAGAGAGAGAGAGAGAGAGAGAGAGAGAGAGAGAGAGAGAGAGAGAGAGAGAGAGGGTTTTCAGTAAAGGGAGATGTGACTGCATCTTCAACCAATACCGTGCCTGGCTAGGCATAACCCTGAAAGGGGGAGTCCCCCGGCAGTATAGTCCTATAGCAGCATAACTAAGGGATGACCTGAGCCAGCCCTAACTATAAGCTCTATCAAAAAGGAAAGTCTTAAGTTTACTCTTAAAAGTGTTGACCGTGTCTGCCTCCCGAACCCAAAGTGGTAGTTTGTTCCACAGAAGAGGAGCTTGATAGCTGAAAGCTCTGGCTCCCAATCTACTTTTGGAAACTATAGGAACTACAAGGAACCCAGCATTCTGAGAGCGCAGTGTTCTAGAGGGGTAGTAAGGTACTATGAGCTCTTTTAGATATGATGGTGCCTGACCATGAAGAGCTTTGTATGTAAGGAGAAGAATTTTAAATTCTATTCTAGATTTGACAGGTAGCCAATGCAAGGAAGCCAAAATGGGAGAGATGTGATCTCTGATCTTGGTTCCTGTCAGAACACGTGCAGCAGCATTCTGAATTAGCTGCAAAGTCCTCAGAGACTTATTGGAGCAGCCTGATAACAATGAGTTACAATAGTCCAGCCTAGAAGATGTGCGTCCTAATCTGAAGAAAGGTGACTTGGTCCTGCTTAAAGATAGCCAGGTGAAGCGGAATGAGTGGCCGATGGCTCTGGTCACGAAAACGTTCCCTGACCAAGATGGAAAGGTCAGGAAGATTGAACTCAAGGTCACAAGATCTGGGTCTGCAAAGACTTTCTTGAGACCTGTCTCTGAGACGATTCTTCTCAAAAGTGGGGAAGACACAGAGTGAATTTAGTTCTCCCTGTTATTCAGACATGTTCAAGTTATTCAGATAGTGGTATTTGAATAATACCAGGCGGGGAGTGTCATGTCCTGTGTGAGCTTTGCTTGTATTTGTTTTGCCTTTTCTCCCCCTACTGGTGTTTAAGAGTAATTCCTTATTTTCTTGTTTAAGTCCAGTCTTTGTTCTGATAGGTAGATTAGGTCACATGACACTGCCAGGTCATATTGTAGAGAGTCTGATTAGAAAAAACATTAGCTTCTACATGCCATGCGGTCAGCTTGTAGCTCCAGCTATCATCTAATTTCCTCCCACTGTTTGTGCCTAGGAAAAGGATCACTTGTGAGTTATATTCATATTTTCAGTCAATTCTGTTGTTACACAGGTGTTCGTGTAGTGCATTTTGACATGTTACATAAAAGTGTTTATTTACATGTAACTCTCGCTAATGCTAAATTAACAGTGAACAACAACTATTTACATTATTTACAAGTTATGTATCTCTATTTACATTATAATGTCTGAGAATGTATTATGTTATTTGAGTAACCATTCAGTAATTGGTGCTATATTTTTCTGTATCATTTCAGTTTTACAAAATTGTTCATGAGAATGAAGACAACAGCAAAAACCATTCAACTTTACTCCAGCTTCTGACTTTCTCTTGGAGCTTGTTCGCTATCTGTCAATTTGTGTACAGACACACACACTGAGGACAGAATAATTATAGTATAACAATATAGTACAATCATATAGTATACTTCAGTATTACTTACTGAAATCATCTTTAAAAGACCTCTCCATGCTTCAATGTTTTAGAGGTTGAGCTTCTACCTTTTAACTGTTCAAGGTTTAGATTGAGTGGATCTTTTCTATAAATGGAATGATGTTTTGCATATATTCATGCATTCATCCTGTTTTATGCAAGGAAAGTATGAAAATATGAAGAAAATAAGAAATATATGTATCAGCACAAATGTATTCTATGTGTACTCTTTATCTATGTACACTTTAGTATATTCACTTTTGGACAAATAAATGGGTGGATAAATAAATTAATAAATATAATTAATCCTGATTTTATATGCACTTACTTCCTGTCAATTTCACTCTTGCATTAACTAAAATTACTCTTGCTCATCCATCCACCCACCCATCCATTCATCCACCCATCCATCCATTAAACACACAACCTAAGGTGACCTGCAAGGTCATTCATCCACTCAACATTTGGTCGACCAAAAGTGTTTCTAATATTTTGCTCAGTCAAAAACATGTAAATAAGGGTAATACGAGTGTAAATACTGATATAAATAGCAATTACACTGATGTTAACACTGCACTTGTAGGCCCCAGGACAGCTGTGGTCAAGGAAACAAACAGTTCTTGTGTCTTGAGGTTTTATTCTTGATGGACGGAGTCAGTCACAATCTTCCCAGCATGCCTCAGGGTCCAGGAGGCATTCAGGTCCTGAAAAGATGGAAGATTGCAGCATATCACCCAGTAGCAGCAGTATAGCAGATGGTGATGCAGGAGGTGAGAATGGACTCAGTGATGAAGGCAGAGGTGCACCATCATTGTCTTTGGTCTGCGGTGACACCTAGGGAGACACACAGGGTGATGGTGACAAGTGGTGATAGGTTTCCCTTTGGAGTCCACAACCATGTCCACTGTCTTGAGGCATTGAGCTCTAAGTTGTTCCGACTACACCAGGTCATCAGACATCAGGACATACCTATTGGAGACGAGTCAGTGTTGTCCATGAACTTCTGGAGCCCGGCAGACTGATGACTGGAGGTGCAGCTGTAGTGTACAGGCAGGACAGCAGAGGAGAAAAGATGCTTTGCAGGGGTTCTGCCTCTTAAAAAGCCTGCTGATGTCTCTTTCCAGGACTGAAATAGTCACTACTGTGGAAGAGGAGGAGGTTGAGGAGAGAACCTCTGAGGTAGGCTGTTGTGGAGAGTTCCAGGCTCCTGCTGAGATGTCACAGTTGCAGCTGATGAGCTGGAGGGTGTCATCAGGGATGATCTGGGAGTGTTCTGTTAAAAAAAACTATTCTTCATACATGTCAAGAAGTGGTCTTAATCTAGCATTTCTTGACATCTGATATAGATTGAAACTGCTCAAGAAATGTATTCTGAGCTTTTCAATTTTCTGTATATTCAGATTCGTACAACAATTAAAAAAAAAAAACTCTAAGGTTATTATTTATATCTGTGGGGTCCATAGTTAAATTGTTGGAGTTTGACTTTATACTGCTTATAATTCTTTCTGCTTAGATTATTTAGCCTTCAGGACAATAATTTATCTGCTTTTTTCCTTTGGTCATAGTATACTTTAATCCACGTCAGACTTTCAGACACTTTATCAGTTGTGAATTTATCATAATTAGCTCTCATAACAGATATATTATGTAATTTCACATGGTCATTCATTGTCATTATAAAATTCAGTCTCAGCTTTTTTAATTTGGTTTTCTAGTGTACGTAATTCTTGGTTGTGTCGTTTGGTTTAAGAACTCTTGTAGCTGATCATGTAGCTTTAAATGCTTCCCGGTGCCTTTCTAATATGAATCAAATATATTTATATTTATATTTATATAATATATTATAGCGTTTAAGAACGTTTCTATCGCGTCCATCTTTACATACGGGTACTTTGCCATTGTGATAGACACCGGAAATACGTCACACTATGATACCGGAAAGGAATTATGTGCTGTCATGTCCGCTCTCGTGGTTCATAACATAACATATTATATAGAAAACTAACACTGTTCTGCACAGCTGAGTGGTTGTAGTTCAGTCTGAGTGGCTGTAGTTCATTCTCTGACAGTAAAGACCACAGCAGGACGCTTCCGGTGCATAGTGCTCGAGCTGGCTGAGCGCGCGCTGCACTTCATTCAACATGAGAAGTGTTCTGATGGTGGCAGAGAAACCATCGCTGGCTCAGTCGATTGCCAAAATCCTCTCTAAAGGTGCGTACACATGTATACCCGTGTAATGATGTAATGTAATATGCCACTTTAATTCAACACGAGAGCACAACGCGGGCTAACACGGGAGAGCAGCGTTATCATCAGCTTTGTGGGAGCATTCATTTACATTCAGTCATTTAGCTGACTCACAGAGAAGGGAACAATCACGGTGCAGTGATAAGCACTATGACAGGTGTACAGGGGGTAGATTATCATGTCCAGCTGTTGGTAGTGTTGGAGAGGATCTGGTAGGAACAACAGGCGAGCATTCATTGCAATACTTCAGGATTGAGTTAAGTGAGTGAGTTAAATTAATAAAACAAGTTGGAAGTGGACTGCTGTTTGAGTTCTAGTTATTTACCCTGACGTGTTTCTGTGAACGTTTAATAACACTAATGGTAGCTTGCAGATTTTTTGAATCCATGAGAGGCACTGGACACAATAATGATACCAGTTAATGTAAAATGTCTTCATTTATTACTTTATTACTTTGCCATGTTTTTATCAGACGTGTAATGAATGGTGACATTTTCAATGTCTACTGGAAACCAATAACAATGAGTGAATGGACTATTTTTCAGAAACCATCATCTTTACCTGTACAAACACATATTCTTGATGTTCACAAGGTCCTAAGTTGACATTAAAGAAGTCAGTCATGTTCAGCTGTGCCTGGAGATAGCACATATACAAGCTATGGTGATGAGCTCAAACTCCAGAGAGTAGCTGGCTGTGGGGAAGCAGCTAGGGTTTTTCTTGAGGACGGGCATCCTCAGAGACACAGGGATGGTCTCTAGACCAAAAGCATTGTCGAGTCCTCTGCAGGAATGGCTGGTGTGGCAGCTGGCCTCATGGATGACCTGAGGCACTCTGTTCAAGTCGATATTCTCCCTTGTGAGAGATAAGTGGACAGGTTTTCACTCAGACATTCAGTTCAGTGAGTCAAATGTGACAGGCAAGCAGGCAAGCATATAATGTATAACTGTAGAACTGAGTGGCTGTGGCTCAGGAGGTAGAACGGGTCGTGCAGTAATCAGATGATCGGCGGTTCGATCCCTTCCAGTCTACATGTTGAAGTGTCCTTGGGCAGCTGAATCCCAAATTGCTCCCAAAGGCTGAGCCATCAGTGTGTGAAAGCTTATGAATGGATAGCTCCTAAAAACTGATGAGCAGCTGGCACCTTGCATGGCGTGTGAATGGGTGAATGAGATATGGTAAATGGACTATACTTATATAGCGCATTTCTAGTCTTCCGACCACTCAAAGCGATGGTTGGAAGACTAGAAAGGTGCTAAATAAGTCCATTTACCATTTAACTGTCCTTGAAATCTTTTATTCTTCATTAAAGGTCCAGTGTATAAAAGTAAAAGCTGTTTATAAATGTAACAAAATGCTGCAAAAGCATGTAATCCCCTCAAGGACAAAACACATGCATAATGTTCTCAATTCCCTTTTTTTAATTTGACTAAAACTGCAAAAGAAAAAAAATGTTCCTGTGATTTTATACATCTGTAGTGTTGTGAAAAAAATGAATGCATTGTACTCATAAAACCAGGATTTCCTCAGACTATAATCATACTATAAAAACCTATAGTCATTGCATCACTACTATAGACAGCACAGGTCCTTTTCAACAGAGTCCGCCTCAGTCTTATCTTATCTTGAACTGGCATGTTTCCACAGTAGCCCGTGATTGGCAAACTATGCACTGACTCTAAATAGGGCGTTTCATGTTTACTTGAGTTTCGCGGTTACTGTATGTTCTCCTACAAACTTGGAACAGGAGAGTGAGGCAAGTGGTTTTTCAGTTTGTTGCAATCTGCAACTTCACCACTAGATGGCACTAAATCCTACACATTGGACGTTTAAGCTAACTGGTCTATCACATATATTCTGTGGTCAGTCATACAGAGCGTTCCCTTCAGATCTCACCTCACTCATACACATCACTGTGTATGTGGGTTTTTGTTGTGCTATATATTATAGTCTGTTGGTTTGGTTGGTATGTCACATTGGGTCAGAGATTAATCAATAATAAAAACAATTTATTATAAAATATCTGATATAAATTGTTTCTGATATCAACATATATCACATGACAAATATATGGCAAATCACATGAAAAAAATCAGCCAATCAACAGAATCATTAAAATTAAAATGAAGTCATGTTAAACAACCATTCCAAAGAATTCCCTGCTTCCAGCCTCTCAAATGTAGAAATGAGCTCTTTTGCTTTGTTTATTTTCTTCTGTGATATCTAATTGAATATTTTTGACACCATCTTTAGTTGTAAGAAATTACGACTGGCATTTTAAAGACCAAACAATAAATTGAGTCTTTCAGAAAATAATTAACAGTTTCATCGTTGATGAAAATAATCATTAGCTGCAGCCTTAATTTATACATTAACCTGAAGCTTTGTCCTCATTTATATTCTGTTTCTTTTGCTCCCTTTAATCAACTCTTGCTACTGCAAAATGCTGTTTCTCTACACTGTCCACAGTTGAATCAAACATAGGGCAGCCACTAATAGTTACTTTCACTTTATCTGTTGGTATTTTTGCAATCATTCAACTTAATTGGTTGGTCTATAAATGCCAGAGAATAGTGAAAAATCTCAATTAGCATTTCCAGAATACATTTTCACATATCCAGATGACTTGTGTTGTCCTTTCAACAGTCCAGAACCCAACAAGGTTCAATTTACAATGATGCTACAATGCAAATCTCTGGAACCAGTGAATGTTTATGGTTTGCCTGAAACATAACAGAAATATCCACCCAATTTCCAAGAACTGTAAAAACAGTCATTGTAGGTTCCTATTTCTGAAGGTGACGTCTATAAATGTCTACATTTCTAAGTCTGTAATCAACAAAATGAATACATTGACTAACCCTTTCAGTATTACTCTGCTCAGTTGGGGGTGAAATTTGTTTTGTAGCTCAATGACAAAGTGATAGGACAGGTGCATACTCACACGTAACTCCAGGTTGCAATGCTGCGCTCGTTGATGCGACTGGGCAGGTTGACCAGCTGACTGTAGTAGTCCTGCAGGCTGTATGTACAGAAGGATTCGTCCACACACTGGCTGCCCAGTGGTATTGTCAGACACTGGTGGAGCGCCAGCAGACACAGCAGAAAGACTCGCAGCAGCTGGACAGAGAATAATTAGAATATGTGGACAGATTTCTCTGTGTCAGTTACCTGGAGATGTCCTCTCACAAAGATGTCCACTATTATGTGTGCTGACATGATGAAACAGTTAATTATACCCTCTTTAAATGAACACTGCTCATTTTGCTGTGTGGAGTTGATGATTTAAATCATAGTTTTGAATGGTTAGTTTACATTGTAGTGTATTTTAACATCTTTGCCATCTTTTTTTTTAACTTTTGAAGGAAACATATTTATATTCCTCAAAGTAATTATCAGAAACACTGTTTTACTTATCGTATTATCACTACTACTGAAATATATATACGGCCTGACTTTGTATACAGAGGCACATAAAAGTGAATAATAATTATATAAAAAATAAAATGTTGTTTTATGTATATTGTGAGCATGAAGATAATAACTGGGTGCACAACATATTAGATATAACTTAGGGGCTCTGTGAAAAAAAACTATTGGACTACCAGCCATACATGATCTTCAAAGATGAATTGTAATGAATTGGATTCCCTGGGTGCAGTTGAATAGTCAGTTTTGCTTAGGAAGGTTCCTAACTGAGTGAAATGACCCGGAAGTATTAACATGATATGGTGCTATATAAATAAAATTGAATTGAATTGAACGTAGCCGCCATCATAAGAGCTGTTTGAATTTTCAAACTGTTAAGGAAAGGAGCTTCAGTGCTTCCTTTATTATCTCCTTTAGAATAGGATACACCGGACCATCCTTTAGGAAAGTAAAGGAGGTAATGCTGTCCCACAAATCCTTGCGGCAGCAACAAAAAAATCAACACACCGTTTGGTCAGTCACAAGCAGACATAAAAAAAAAAAAACCTACCACACTATTTAAACAGTGTGATGCAGACTGCAGCAGAGAGAGCGTGTGAATATGAACATACGTGTTGACGTGATATAAAACTTCATAAAGTGTGTTCTGTTGTTGACTGTGGAGCTGCGTTCACACACAGAGTAAAAAACTGTTTCTAACTGTGACATCCAGCGTCCTGCAGATCATCATGAAGTTGCCATTGCTGATTAATCATATATCTTTGCCATAACTTGCTAATATGTTTCTATATGAGTGGACAGGAGGGTGAGCGACCATACCAGCGTAACAAACACTTCATTTGACTTCTGTGACAGGTGGACAATATTCATTTATTATTTGAATTCTGACATTGATAATGAAGTCACATTTTTCACCGGGTTGTCCACGTTTATATTTCACACAGTAAGAAAAAACACAGTAAAAACACACAGGGAGTATCTAGTAAGTATCTCAGATGAGCGTTTTGTAGTCCATCTTCTGGACTTTGTAGTTTTACCACAGATCACATCAATAACATTTGCTGTCGCATCATGACGTAGTCTAGTGTAAGACCAGTCGGATTCTCTGAACACCGCGGTCGTCTTCTCCTAACTCCTTATGACCTCTCCTTCACATCTTTCCTTGACCTGATGATGTTTTCCATCAAAGTCAAGGAAAATTGGTCAGGAAAGGACTTAGGAGCTCATTTTTTTGACTATTCGACTGTACCCCCTGACCTTTAATCGAGCACCCTCCTCAGATCAAAATTGAATTACATCCAATACTATAAAAAAGAACAGCAGTGCAGTTTTGCTCAGATGAGGACTGTGGAATTTGTCTTCCGTTTGTTAGATTTCACAGCCAGTATGGACAGAATGATTACAGCTACCAATAACTGTTTCAAAGTGCATATAGTGTGTCCTTTAAAATCATTTGAGTCTCCTCTAGAGGCCAGCTGAGTATGACCCAAAACACCATCATCACCATCAACATAAAGGCCGGTTTCTTACCTGGAGCTGTTCCATGGCTGATGTTTATGACAGGAGATAGCAGGAGACTTCTGATTTCGTCTTTGTTTTTTTGTTGATGTGTGCTGTGCTGTTTTTTTTCCTTTGGTCTTCACTGTGTTCCTTGACTTGATCTGTGACCTGTATCTGGACATGCCTCTATTTATATGCCTTTTTTATGTGTGTGTGTGAGTATGTGGGTAGGAGTGGGGTGGAGGAGGACATATTTGGTCACTCTGGTTACCATCAGAATAGTTTATGTCTGATGTTCCTGTCATTAGCATTCAGCCTTGAGAGAATGATTTTATTCAAAGTGGACGTCAGCATGTACCACTGAGTCTAGGTAACTAAGGAAGGAACCTCATTACCCCCACACCGGAAAAGGGACATTCTGGTCTCATGCTCTGACGCCACTTGCCATGACTCCTCACCCCCACTCTAGTTTCACAACTTTGACATAAAAATCACATTTAAATAAAAACAAAATGTTGGTCAATACATTTGGTAAAACTGCAATTTCCTGAATGTTTTACTTATGTAAAGTAAAACATTCAGACAATTTGCATTTCAGTCAGATGAAACTTTATTTTGTTGAGGCAAATATAATAGAAGATAAAGCTGGCATTATTTATTCCATTCTGCAAATGATAAGATAAGATACCACATCTGTCATCTGTACGTAACACATATACAAAATGGAAGAGCATCAGTCATAACATTATAAGTGGTGCATAACATAAAATAAGAAAGATAAGATAGACTTTATTGATTCCACACTGGGAGCACACAGTAGTGAATAGCAGAAGAAAGAAGGTTTGACAAAATACCTTTTTTCACGGTCTCCTAGGTTTTCCTCTACTTACTGACTAAATGTTGCCAGATACTGGACAGAATGTCAACTCATTACATAGCATTTCCACCTTCAGTCCAACACATATGCCTAAATTTAACCTTGGATTTGACCTTTTCAGTAGACACTGATGCATAGCCATGCTAAAGTGCCAGTTTTTCAGGGTTTTAAGAGTGGAATGAGATAAAAACAGACTACAGTGACCAGTAATATTGAGAAAACATGCCATCTATGAACAGCCTTGGTAGTGTCCATCTTGTCCATAGCGGCCATCATTGTTCTGGCGCACAGCTTTACAACAGCTTTTCTTGCACTGTAGGGGCAAACAAACAGAGTAGAATCTGCAGTCTGCCGTGTAAACAGTATTATTCAGCCTGACCACAGACCGGGTCATACAGAGATCAATAGAACAAAGGGAATTCGACACTATCCCACCTTTGAAGACCTTGACTTTGCAGATGATTTAGCCCTCCTCTCACATAAACATCACCATTGAGACTCCTATGAGTCCTACGGGCAACAAGAGGGACCTGTGATCAACTGCAACAAAATTAAAGTCAGGTCCATTAACATCAACATTACACCAAAAGCAATAAGAATAAATGAGCAGATTATGGAAAACACACATAACTTCCCATACCTAGGAAGCATTATCACTGTGGGGGTGCCAAAGCTGTGTATGTGTAACATGATCTATGGATCAGAATGCTGAAAAACAAATAGGACACACCTGAATGGTGCAGCACCATTTGACCCTGATTCACACACAGGAATATTTTCTTTGTGTAAAATCTGATGAAAAGGTCAATACCAAAGTAACACTATATATAACTATATATACACCATGTTAGTAGGATCACTTTGATCCTTTCATAAGAATCGAACATTATGATTTGCCTGCTATTGATTTCTGATGTTTAAGCCATTGTATTTATGTTTATGCTTCAGTACAACCATTGGTATTGAAAAATGTTTTGAATGCCCTTTTGGTCAGTGGTCATACATCCTAAACCTTTTTAAATGTACCTTATCTGTTCTCTTTGGCCTTCAGGAAGTTGTACAAGTCGCAAAGGGCTCAATGGAGCATGCGCAGTGCATGAGTACAACGGCAGCTTCCAGGGTCAAACTGTACGCTTTAAGATGACATCTGTTTGTGGACATGTGATGAGTCTGGATTTCATCGGTGGGTATCATCCATATTAGACCAGGGTAACCCCTTTACTTTAATTCAAGGCATTTCCTTGCAATGCTAAAAATGTAGACATGTACCTCACATACTTATGTGGAGGAAGAAAAAATCATAATGTATAACTCTCATAACATAGTTTAAATAAATATATGCTGTCTGGCATACAATAAAGACATTCTGTTTGTATTTCTTACAAAACAGTTAATTGGATTGAAATGCAGTGTGTAAGACCTACTGTTTTTAGCTCAGTCAGTGTAGTAAAGTATGAAACAGCATAAACTTCCACACCCTTTTGATTTGTGTAGATTTTGATCCAGAGATATGATTTGCCTGATTGTTCTAGGCTCCTGACAGATTGGGTGGATGAATCAGACATGACTGATCCACATACAGTTTTCTGTTTGAATTTTGATGCATTAAATAGCAACTTTAAATTCTTTGCCGACTTCTGGTGGTTTCATTTCTCACCTGATGAGTGAGTGATGCACTAGTGTACGTCAGGGCATTGTGACATCACTGCTACATCTGGTTATAGGTGCAAAAAAGCACACACACTTGAATGCTGGTAGGCTTTTATTGTGAAACCAGAAGTGTTGACAATTCTCTTCCTAATTAGCTAACATTACCATAAAAAATCACTTGAATAGGTTTTGACATTTTATTGATAGTTTAGTAAAAAGAATGACAGATGTGAATTGGTTGGATGAAGAGATGAAGAGCTGCAGAAGAATGTAACAATCTAAAATGAGCATTCTGTTTCCTCAGTGTGCAGTCTGCATTCATGTCATAATATGGTAAGAACTTTAACTGAGGGTGATACATTAACAATGCAGTTTACAGATTACAGTGAGGAAGTGTAACACAGATGTGAAGCTTTGCCTTACTCACTGGATAAACTGAGTTCATTTATCTTCTTCAGAAAGGAAAGAAAATAATCCTTAATTGTGATTTCCTTTCCTTTCTTAAACTTCTTAATTGGATGTTTGATTATGTCTTGCTTTATATAATAACTACAAAACACCTTTTACACCTAGATTTGGCTTGATGTGGGTTTCACCCACTACGGTGTTCAAACTCTTGACTAGGATTTCTCTTAATTTCTTACTAAAACTATTCTTTTTCAAGGGAAGTACAACAACTGGGATAAGGTGGACCCTGCAGAACTATTTAGCAAAGCTCCCACAGAAAAGAAGGAGGCCAACCCCAAACTCAACATGGTCAAGTTCCTCCAGGTAGGTTTTAGAGGTCAGCACAGTAATTGTTTTTCACAAGACACTGATGGTTACTGCATTCTGTACAGTCAGCTGAAGGTCAGTGTGTCATGCCTTGTATCTTTGGTGTTTCTCAGGTTGAAGCCAGAGGGTGTGACTATGTGGTTTTATGGTTGGACTGCGATAAAGAAGGCGAGAACATCTGTTTTGAGGTAATTCATTATAACCTATTATTCTCCTGTCATTCTCATTGGTGACTTCAATCCTGGCAGAGCTTTGCGCAACATTTTCCTGGGCAGGTCTAATCAGCACACCGGTGTGAAAGGCCTTTAATCATAAATAATTTTGTTCAAGTTGAAAACAACTAGTGAGAGCACTGAGACTGAACCAGAACAGTAACCAAAACAAACAGCTAACAGAGCTGACATGCTCCATAGAGCTGAAAGGAAGTGTGTTGAGGAGAATTCCATTGATCAGTGTCAGTTCAGTCAGTAGAAAGAAAGTGCACAGGAGTCCAAGATGTCTTATGCTGAAAGGTTTATTGAAGCTTGGCCAAGGAGAATGGAGGATTTATTAATGCACTTGTCATGACATGATGCCACCTCAATTCTCAAGAGACTGTCCTCTCTGGCTCGTATGCCCTCAGAATAGAGACACAACCACTCCATGTCCCTAAATGGCCATATTCAATAGAAGGAATAGAAGGAAATATGTTTACTAGTGCTGTCAAAAATATCGCGTTATTAACGCGTTAACGCAAAACAATTTTAACGGCGTTAATTTTTTTATCGCTAGATTAACGCTCTTTGTGACCTAGTGAACTTGTAGTTTTTTCATAAGCTGTGGCCACTGTTAGTAACGTTAGAAAAACTACAGGATCCAGCTGTAAACCGGAAGCAAAACAATAAGCGCGCCCCACGCTACCGTATTGTGTGGATGTCGAGCACGAGATGCTGAAATGGACGCTGCTAACAAAATTATGAATGGAAAGTTCCGTTTTAAAACGTTGCAATATGGGTCGTTAGATAAAACCAAAGTTATCTGTGTGTATTGTCGGTGTGAACTGAGTTATCATCGTAGCACATCCAGTCTGAAATACCACTTGATGGCCAAACACACCGGCAATTTAAATTCTCCGCCTCCTCCGCGTCATAACCAGGCGACAATGGATGGATTTATTTTGTATCACCCTGTTTTGAAGGTTGTTGAGGGGGCTGTTTTTGTGACTAGGTATTTATTTTTTTGTCATCTGTTTATTGATAGTGTTGCTTTGTTTGAGATTTTGCTTCAGACGTGAATGGCTGTAACACTACATGTTGTTGTTGTGGTTTGCAATAAAAAAACATTTGCACAAAGCAAGCCTATCCACTATTCCATGTTGATAAGAGTATTAAAATGATAATTCAAGGGACATTTAGAATAGATAAAAATGTGCGATTAATTTGCGATTAATCGCGAGTTAACTATGACATTCATGAGATTAATCGCGATTAAATATTTTAATCGATTGACAGCACTAATTTTTACCCTTTGCAGTCCGTCTAATAATCTAGAATACATATTCTACATCCTGTGCAGCAGTAAAGTACTGTTGCACTACAGTGCCGCATCACAGCTGGGTATCACAAATATAACAGAGCACACCTGGCCGCAGCCAACACTACAGCAGCTGGCTGTGGTCAGGTGTGCTCTGTTATATTTGTGATACCCAGCTGATTTGGGTTTCACCCACTACAGTGATCAAACTCTTTAGGGCTAAGAGTCTTACACCTTTCCACTCGCAGAGAGCAGTGCAGCTGTGTTTTAATTAAATGTAAGGTTACCCTGATGATGACATTGATATGGAAAGTGATTACTGTCCCTGAAAACAGTTATTTATATTTTGCTGCTGCTCAGTCAATACTTCTATATCCTTCCAGGTACTGGATGCCATCCAGCCAGTGATGAACAAGGGGAATATCAGGGAGCAGAGTGTTTACCGTGCCAAGTTCAGCTCCATTACTGACACTGACATCTGGAATGCCATGAATCGCCTGGGAGAGCCCAATCGCAATGAAGCCCTGTCAGTGGATGCACGTCAGGAGCTGGATCTGCGCATTGGCTGTGCCTTCACCCGGTACGTCGCTCTCTACAGACACACACTGGCTCTGCCAAACACGGCCACCTTGTCATAACACCTGAGAACTTTGATGCATGGTATTTCTTCAGAATTTGAAAAAAAGGAAAATATTTATCATTATTAGACTTTTGACAAACTTCTAACTAAAACATCCTTGGGTCAAAGGGACCCACTAGCTGTGGGGCAAAGATCATTGTAATCCCCTGTCAAAAAGTAAACCACTAATACCACTACTAGCCTTTTTCAGGCTAGTAGTGGTATTAGTGGTATTAGTGGAAATGTGTTTTTTACACATTTCAAGTGTAAGTTAATGAAATATTTAGTTTGTTATCAGCTGGTGTTGGCTTGAATACCTGGACTCTTGATACAGAGGTCAAAGCACAACATCACAAACCTGTGTACAAATTAAAGATATAGGAAACTTGATTCAGAATCATTTTTCTCTCCTGTGTGTTTATTCTATATGTAGACATACACATGATGTACTATGTGAGATTTTGAAATCACAGAAAACATCAAATAAAAGCTAAAATCACATTTATTCTGACTTTTCTCACAGAAGTCCAGATGAAAGAATTATATATAAGACTGTGGAAACAAGAAATCCAGGATGTTAATGCAATACATAAACATGGAACATAATGTAAGGGTAACAGCCATAAAGTGTATGTTTGATTGAGATGAGCGCCCAATGAACCTGAACTGAAAATACTACAGAGCAGCTTCACCAAACAAGAAACCAAATGAATGCTTTGGATGAATGAACAGCCACATGAAAGACAAAACAAGATCTATGTTTCACTGTTGCTGCTGAGAGAGAGAGAATGATGGGACTTTAATGTGACATGTGACTAAGAATTGGTTTGTATGATTATCATTATCATTGTATAAAGCATTAGGTTTGTGTAGTCAGAACTGCATAAAAACAAAATAATTATATAATAAGAATAAAGGATAAATATAATCAGCAAACATATTCACATATTTATATTCAGGTTCCAGACCAAGTATTTCCAGGGCAAATATGGCAATCTAGACTCCTCCTTGATCTCATTTGGACCATGCCAGACCCCAACACTAGGCTTCTGTGTGGAACGCCATGACAAGATCCAGTCCTTTAAACCAGAGACTTACTGGGTCCTCCAGGCAAAGGTAAATCCCCTTCACTCACCATGACACAGTATCAATGATCTCTTCTTTCCATGCTACAATAATGGACATGTTTTGGTAATTTTGTCAGGTTTTCAAGGGAAAGGACAGTCCACTGACACTGGATTGGAACAGGGTGAGGGTCTTCGACAGGGAGGTGGGTCAGATGTTTGTCAACCTGGCCAAGACATCCAGGGAGGCCCAGGTATTTATATTTATTTATTTTATTTTTTTCATAACATAATGTAGTAAGTTTAAGTTTTTATATTAGGTAGAAAGTTTGGGCACCCCTTAGGAAAATCATTGCATCAGTTTGTCACTTGCTGAGCTTTTGAAGCAGCAACTTTATTTTAACATATGTTATACTTTATGGAAACAGAAACATCTCAGTAGTGAAATCATTTTCATTGGTCCAACAGAAACATTTTTATGTGTATTTAAACAAAAATAGGCATGTGCATAAATTTGGGTACCCCAAAGAAATTATTCCATTAATATTTAGTAGAGCCTCCTTTTGCTGCAAGAACAGCCTGTAGACGCCTCCTATAGCCACAGACAAGTCCCTGAAGTCTGGCAGGTGGTAGTTTGGCCCATTCCTCCATACAAAACGCCTCCAGTTCAGTCAGGTTTCATGGCTTCCGTGCGTAAACAGCCTGCTTCAAATCAATCCATACATTTTCAATGATGTTAAGGTCTGGGGACTGGGATGGCCATTCCAGAAGATTGTACTTGTGCTTCTGCACGAATTCCTTGGTGGATTTTGAAGGATCATTGTCCTGCTGAAAAATCCAACCCCGGCGTAGCTTCAACTTTGTGACAGATTCTTGAACATTCTTGTCAAGAATCTGCTGATTCTGAGAGGAATTTATGTGGCCCTCAACTTTAACAAGGTTTCCAGTCCCTGTGCTAGCCACACAGCCCCATAACATGATGGACCCTCCACCAAATTTCACAGTAGGCAATAAGTTCTTCTCATGGAATTCAGTGTGTTTTTTTCGCCATGCATACCTCCTCTTGTTCTGACCAAATAACTCTATCTTAGTCTCATCTGACCACAGTATTTTTTTCCAAAATGCTTCTGGCTTGTCCAGATGTGCTTTTGCATACCTCATGCGACTCTTCTTGTGACGAACACTCAGGAAAGGCTTTTTGCGCATCAGCCTTCCAAAGAGCTTTTCCTGGTGCAAAGTACGCTGGATTGTGGAACGATGAACAACTACACCATCAGTAGCCAGATGTTCTTGTAGTTCTCTGGAGGTGGTCTGTGGCTTGTCTGTGACCATTCTAACCATCCTTCGCCTGTGCCTTTCCAGTATTTTTTTGGCCTACCACATCTTTCCTTCACAAGGACTGTTCTTGTGGCCTTCCATTTCTGCACCACATTTCTGACTGTGGAGACAGACAGTCCAAACCTTCTTGATAATTTCTTGCACCCTTCTCCTAATTCATGATAATGAATTATCTTAGTTTTTTGGTCAGTGGAGAGTTGTTTCGATGCCCCCATGTTGCCACACTCTAAAAAAGAACCTAGGACAAGCACAGCCAGCAATTGCCTCTGTTAAATAGCCTTTTTCATGATTGGTTCCACCTGTCTTTGTAATTGAAGGTCTCACAAGCTAGTCAAAGCAATTTTGTGCTGCAATCTGTCAGCTATAAATCCCTACAGGTCTTGAAATCAATGTGATTAAAAGGGTGCCCAAACTTTTGCACATATATTTTTTACATTTTAATTTATCATAATAAAACTATGTAATGCTACTCTGAGAATTTTGGTCTGGAAAACACTCAAATGTCTACATCTCTGTAGGAAATCAAATCTTGTTGCTGTGATCTTCTTTTATAAAGTTAGAGCAAATTATCATGAAATCTTAGAGGGGTGCCCAAACTTTTTCATACAACTGTAAGATAGACTTTAATGATCCCACACTGGGGAAATCCACTTGTTACAACAGCTCACAATACACAAGTTGGATAAGGAAAATACTCATAAATAAGAAATGTATAGAAAGATACTGGCACTTGAGACTTGAAATAGAAACAATAAAATAAAAAGTGTTCCTTCTCACATGGTGGCAGTAACAATCTGTTGCTGCGTCACCTTTCAGGCAGGGGGTGAGAGGAGTTGTTCATGGTGGATGTCCAGGGGGCAGTCCAGGACAGAGCTGGACCTCTTGACCTGCAGGAGGTGACAGCAGTCAGTGTTGTGTCTGAAGTCTGATGCATACAGGCGGAAGGGAGAAGTAGGGAGCACTGTATGCATACTGCAAAATCACTACATCAGACACAGTTCACAGTTGGTAGTTGATTCCCCCTCAGCAGTGATGGCTGTGTGTAAAGCACTGAAAAGTCAAAAACATGACCATCACAGTTTTTGGTACTGGAACCACACCTGAGCAGAACTCTCCCCAGACTGAGGCTCAGGTTGAAAATGTGCAAAGAAACCTGGGAGAGCTGATGTCACCCAGGGTTTGTTGTTGTGCCTGGTAGGCACAGTGTTCTCTGTACAGAAGATGATAGTCTTTAGTACAGCTGATCAGACCCTCCCTGTCCTTCCTGCAGAGCACTTCCCAGTCGGTGGTTTTAAAACAGTCTCTCAGTGCTTCACTGGCCTCCTCACACCATTCTCGCTCTGTAAACCAGAAGCAGATGGACGAAGTTTGTGATCTGAGCGTCCATGCAGGGGGAGGGATGAAGAACTATATGCGTCCTTTATGTTTGCAACATGTTTGATATATTTGACGTAATTTAGAAAGTCTCCATTACATAATCTGCCTGAGAGCACTGACAAGTTAATTCTACACTATAAGTAAAACAGCGGGGCATCTAGTGATGTGATTGCTGATTGCAGTCCTCCCACCCTCACCTTCCTAACGTGAAGGAGAAACTACAGTCTAGAGCCAATGTTTGGCTTGTCTGTTCTACTGTAGAAACTTTGTGGACTCAATAAAGGAGGACCTCTGTAGATATAAAAGGCTCATTCTAACAAAACAGAACAACTTTCTGGTTATTATTATTATATATTATTATACATTGAAAAAAAACCCTATATTACCTAATATTATTTTCAATTTCTGCCATACTCTGTACATTGTCTGTACACTAAATCGGACACACTGGACCTTTTAAAGAAACCTCTGCATCAATGAAAATCAGCTGATATATCTTTCAAAATATATACAGTATACAGTCTATATAACCAGAATAGACTAGAATGTCTAAATGGATTTTGAAGTACCAGTATGTTTCCTATACTTCAAATCACCAAAGTTTAAGGAAATGTAAAAATGGCAAGAGACTGTGCAAGTGTGACGTTTTTCTATATTTGATGGATTCACCCAAGTCCCAGTGAATCAGAACTGTAGCTCACTACAGCTGACCTCTCTTTCAATACAGGTGGAGTCATTGAGTAAGAAAGAGAAGGCCAAGCAGAGGCCCCAGGCCCTGAACACAGTGGAGATGTTGAGAGTGGCCAGCTCTGCCTTAGGTATGTTCACATGTTCCTCTAGGTAATAAAATTAATAAGAATGTGTGCATTCAACTTTTGTGACTTTTCATTGTCCCCAGGCATTGGCCCCCAGCATACCATGCAAATAGCAGAGCGCCTGTATACACAGGGCTACATCAGCTACCCACGTACTGAGACAACCCACTACCCAGAAAACTTTGACCTGAAGGGAGCGCTGAAGCAGCAGACCAACAATCCCATCTGGGCTGAAGAGGTGAGGGCCACTATGGGGTCAAGGATACATTTAATGGTTTATGCTGATGCATTCAAGGCCAGCAGTGTATACATACATAAAGAGATTTTCTGAATTTCTGCTCACAGACTTAATGTGGATACATAAATGGATGTTTCTAAAAATATCTTTTACCTTCACCTCCATCAGGTGAAGACTCTGCTTTCAACTGGATTAAACAGACCCAGGAAAGGAACTGATGCTGGAGACCATCCACCCATCACTCCCATGCGTGCTGCCTCAGAGGTGGAATTGGGTGAGTCACACAACTAATATCACCATCATCAAAAAGTGAGGGCAAGACCTCAGCTCTCAAAGTAGCCATTATCATATATGATGTCTTGTTTTTTTACAAGAATGAATGAAGGAGCGTGTTTTTTAAACTTTTAGCCAAAAGTGTGTGATTAAAAATTGTTTAGTGTTTTAACAGAAGGTATCTCCAGTTATCCAGGCTAGGTGAGGTTACGCAGGATAATCCACAGGCCTCGCTAGAAACCGTTTTTGGTGGAACACCTTTGTACCACAGAAATAGTCCCAATGAAAACAGTTGACAGTAAGGTTGAATCTAAAAAAGAATAAGTGATATAACTGCATATATATTAACCTCTTTTACTCTGACATGGCTGCTGCCCTCATGAAATGTGTTACAATCTAAATATTATATTATTTTTAGTCATTTGTACACACTAGAAAAGCCTCCTCCATAAGATCTTTGTCACAGCTGACTTTTTACTGTGTGACTGTGCAACATGTTTGGACAGCTTCACATAACAACCTGTATACTCTAACATGGACTCCTTCATGTTCAGCCTCTAACCCCTCCTCTTCTGCTATTCCACAGGAAGTGATGGCTGGCGGCTTTACGAGTATATTACACGCCATTTCATTGCCACTGTGAGTCAGGACTGCAAGTACCTACAGACCACCATAGAATTCATCATTGGCACAGAGGCCTTCTCATGTAGTGGCAAAACTCTGATATCAGCAGGTAAAGCCAGCTGGTCACATAATCAGCTTGATTCTTCAGTACTAAGCTGCAGTGGACACTTTGCATCATACTAAACCGTGCACAATATTCATGTTTTTTGTATTCATTTGAATGGCCAGGGTAACTTTACATTACCAAAGCATTTTACATCATAGCTTATAGTAATGCAATGCAGTGATGATAGAGACCAGGTATCGAGGTGGAGTTGAGGCAGATTTGTCTGTCGGAAGTATAGTTTATACACTTCACTGATAAATCACAGAACTGTAGAGGAACATCAGGCTTCATAATCAAATACCAGTTTTAACTCGTGTCTACTCTTCTGTCCTTGTACACACGCACACACACACACACACACACACACAATTTATCAGCTGATGTTTTTTTTTATTACACTGGTTTTAGTGGCAGCTGCAGCCCCATTAGTGCCCCTGCTTCCCACATCCATGTACATGTGCTGAAGAGAAAAAGACAAAATATGGAACATGGAACATGGAACATGGCATCACCTGTGACCCAACATTTGACTTACTACTTACATACTACTAACTCTGAAACACATATTTCACCATGCATGCATATACATAAAACAAAGTAACCTCTGAATACCAAGAATTGGCAGTTAAGTTCAGTGTGTCATTTGTCGTGCTACAGTGACTCCATGTTTACAGATGTTTGTTCGCAACCAACTTAACTGTCTAAGACAGTCCTGAAGTTTTAATGGTGAAAACAAGCTAGTAGTTAGACAAACTTAGAGATGGATTTATGAATAGCTGGTGCAACCCAATAGTATTGGGTATATATATATATATTCTATCCACAGGTTACACAGCAGTGATGCCTTGGCAGGGCATTCCTATGGAAGAGGCAATGCCAGCTTGTGATCGTGGAGACACTTTCACAGTAGATGAGATCAAGCTGTTGGAAAAGCAGACCAGCCCCCCAGACTACCTGACTGAAGCTGAACTCATCACTCTCATGGAGAAGCATGGCATTGGTATAACTCAGCACTGCCTGTTGAACATCATTGTTTTTTATATGTACTAACTGAAATAGAGAAAGCAGTGAGGAGAGCCTGTTGCCTATTTACACATCTAGCAGCCACAGAGCAACCAGCAAGTCCAGTGGTTGCTGTCCTGGTGCTGGACATGGAATGTACAGTGGCTTTCTCTGAGCTCTTACACTGAAAACAGCTGTAAGGTTGATGAAAGTGGAGTTTGTGGACAGATACCCAAAACAATGAGTTAAAAAGGTTACATACTGTAGAAGAGCAGATTGGTGATGATTCCTGTGACCAAATTATTTCTACATAATTCATTTTAATTTAAATAAATTGAATCCATTCTTCAATATAAAGATATTGATCAGTGCAGCTTTAAAATTAACTATAAAAACTATAACTAACTATAAAATGATCTCCAAACCCGCATCGTGTCAGATCAAGTAGTAGTCTACATTAAATATAATACAGCATGGTCGCATATGTTTTGGGATTTTGACATTTTTGTACACTAATTGCATTTACATACTTTATAAGTTATTTTATGTACAAGAGTTCTGTAAGAAATTGTTGGGCCATTGTCCAGTGGACAGCTGGACAGCTTGATGTGTCCTATAAGGTATTTTCTTTTGACAAGCCTTACCAGCAGGTCAGTTAAGTGGATCAGTCATATTTCATATTTCTTGATCCTCCTCCTTGTTTGTCTTGTTTTTATGTAATTGTAAATGTTCAAATGTAATTTTTTCATAGGAAGAGTAAATGTCAATGAATTTCAACTTGAAGCAATCAGTCTTGTTAGGATGATTAAGGTGTGGCTGGGTGAACTGAACAAAAAGATAACATTATAGCAACAAAACAGAATTTACGTCAATCAAACACATGAATTTGCATTAATCAGATATGTGTGTTATTCTAATCATAACTTCTGGGCAAGAAGCTGTTGATAATACAGAGCTATTATAAAATAACAGAAAATGAATAATTAAAATCTGCTCTCATCAATATATTTGTATTATAACCTCAAATGATCAAATGACTATGCAAAGCTCAGAGTAATGAACACATATCGTCATACCACTGAGTGATGCTGGTTTAAAAAAAATTTTTTTTTTTTAAATTAAAAAAAAGATTTTTATAGCTTCATGTTTTTATGTGCACATTTATGTGCGAAAGGGTATTTAACATGTGACCAGTGTTTCAAAAAGCTTTGACTGGACCTGCATGCCAGCATTGATCTGTTGAGGGATAGTAATGACAGTATTTCACATGTTGGTTTCTGTCTGTCCCCCTCCAGGTACTGACGCCAGCATCCCTGTTCACATAAACAACATCTGTCAGAGAAACTATGTGACAGTTGAGAATGGGCGTAAATTGAAGCCAACCAACCTGGGCATTGTCCTGGTGCATGGCTACTACAAGACAGGTCATTTGCTTTTATATTATTTTACATTCTCTTCTTCTTTGTAGTTATCCATTGATTGCAAGTTTCTAGAACATTGCTCACAACTCATCCTTGGACACCATGTCAAGTGATGCAGGTAGTCAGTCAATCCTTTGGCAAATGAGGCCACACAGAATGGGTCCATTTCATTAAAATACATGAGCCATGTTTGTGTTTGTTTCACAGATGCAGAGCTGGTGCTGCCCACCATACGCAGTGCTGTGGAGAAGCAGCTGAACCTTATCGCGTTGGGTAAGGCCAACTATCAGCAGGTCCTGCAGCACACGCTAGATATCTTCAAGAGGAAGTTTCATTACTTTGTGGATTCCATCACTAGTAAGTACACAGTGAGCTCAGTGTACAAGCTCCTTTAAGGAGTTGTAGTGTTGTAGTTTTTTTTAATACATAGGTAATAAATACAACTTGTTTGAGACTACTATTGTCATGGCACAAGTAGTACTGGCAAAAATATTATGGCTCTAGTAGCTATTAGCAGGTCATCACATAACCTGAATAACTTGGTTGCCACGCAACAGGAACAGAATGCTGCAACAATGAGTTGATTTGATAACAGATTAATTGTTTAAGTCATTGATTGAGGAAAAAAAAAGACAAACATTTGACAGTTTTAACCTCCCAAATGAGAGAATTTGCTGCTTTTCTTTAGGTTTTGGACTCTTTAAGCATTAGTAAATTATGATGTTTTTATAGAAAAAAATGGATTAATCAAAAATAAGAAATATTATTCAGACATTCTGTACAGTACAGTTTGGTTCATTCCTATCCAGCTCCTGTCCTCATGTCTGTTGTGTTTTACAGGCATGGATGAGTTGATGGAGGTCTCCTTTTCACCCATTGCTGCCACTGGGAAGCCTCTGTCCCGTTGTGGCAAGTGCCATCGCTTCATGAAGTACATACAGGTTAGCTGAACGGTCAAAACTATTGTTAGAATTTAAAGAAAGCAAGCAGCAAGAAATTAATCTACGACCTTGTTAAAGCAACATTACATAGAAATTGGTATTTTTCTGATTTGTTGCCTCCAGTTTCAGAGTGTAATCCCACTGTGGTAAATATGTTCAGCTGTACTCGAGTATTTGTTCTGATTACATTACTTATGATCAAAAACTAGCGAGTTTGACAACTTTGCTAACAGCCAACATCAACAAGGTCACCAACAGCAGACATAGCAGCCAGCTAATATTACTGACTAGTCCAACAGCAGTCAGCCCAGCTCGGCGTCTGTCTTTCAGCCTTTTATTTCACCAAGCTCTCACCAACCACTAAAAGTCAGTCCCACATTTACTCTTGTCCAGCGGCTTCTTGCTCGCTCACTCTCTCCTTTTCTCTTCTTAGCTTCCTATGTCAACGTCCTCTTCAGTATCTTCTCCTCTGTCATTATGTTTATAGAGGCTGCTGAGTCTTGTTACATTGCTTCAGCAATGCATCAGCATTCCTCTTCCTAGTCGTCCAAAACGCCTGTGATACAAACACTAACACTCCCCCGGTGCTCTGAGCTCATAGTCTCAAACTGAGCTAACATTAGCTAACATTAGCCAACAGCAGCAGCATTTTACTTCACTGTCCATCAGGAAACTCTGTAAATCACAGAGAGTTGAGGCAGAGCAGCTGGAGGACATCAGAGGGAAAACCAGAAAACATTTTCTCCATAAAATATGATCCAGTTTCACCAAAATCTGTGAAATAGTTGGTGGTGTGTGAGAACTTATTTGATTTGATTTAAATCTTTAAAAATGTATTTTCAAATTTACAAGTTTACAAAAGTTACACAATGTTGCTTTAACGTCTTTTA
The DNA here is from genome assembly GCA_946959425.1 of Argyrosomus regius. Classification (NCBI taxonomy): domain Eukaryota; kingdom Metazoa; phylum Chordata; class Actinopteri; family Sciaenidae; genus Argyrosomus; species Argyrosomus regius. Next base: position 28,687,169 of record OX336890.1, on the reverse strand, counting down.
TACACATCATCACAATCACGTGTTTCACATGTTTTTCAAGGACATGCTTCCGTTATTACCATTTCCATCTGACGACAGAACCATTTTTCATGAATTCATGAAAGAATCATGAGGCTGCAGATCTTTTGGTCATTGTCATTGTATCTAAATACATGCATAGTGGGTTGCGTGTAACTGTTAAGTGGAGTCTTCTGGTGGAAACCACAAGGTAACCTTTGATGAAGTCCTCTGGTGCTACATAAGAGAGAAACACGTGTTTAGATTGCTCCATGTGCTCTGGGGATGAACGTTTGGTTGGTTTGGTGTTTTGCAGTCATTTATGAAAGTTTATATCACATATCCCACATAACGGGGGTCACATGTTGGTGGTTCATACATACAATTCACTTTAAGCACTCTTCATATGTTATAGATTTATTTTCTTATTTATGGTTTGGTCATGTCTATTTGTCTGCCTTCTAGATTGATAACAGTGATACTATATAATACTCAGAACATACAGGATATCTCCATGAACTATGAACATCTAAACAAACAATTAATGTTGGTAGCATTTGAGCAAATTGAGTAGTTGGACTCTCTGCTGATTTCTGACATTCTTCTGAAGTTTTGAGTTCTGTATTGATAAAATGTTGATTACTTGCATATAAACCAGGCCCACTTTAATCAGTCAAAACCAAATCTCATCTGCTGACTGAGACTACGTCACCTCATATTAAAAGAGAAATAGTATGCAGCTATAAGATTTATTATGTAAATGTTTTCAGCGTTTGGCACCCTCTGCAGTGAAGCTCTGACCATCCGAACATATGCACATTTTATGTAAAATTGTATAAATGTAATATTAATGCAAAATAATAATAAATTATGATTATTAAAAAAAAAACACATCTAGTGTTCATCAAAGTGAGACTAACCCAGACTTCCACTACTGAGAAACTACTGTATCTATGACTACAAAAGGGTAGCCACTGTCTAGTCATCGCTTTATTTTATTGCTCAAAGAAAAACATCAGAAATGATTGTTAAGCTACATCGACCCAACTTCTGATTGAGGAGCGAATGAAGCAGCAAAGAGAGAGTGGGAGCAGCTGCTGCTGACGTGATCTTCAGGGAAGTTGTTGCATATGAATGTGAAAGAAAATCAATATTAGCATTTGCGTTGCTGTCGGTTGCACAAGTGAGGTTTTCATTTATTGATTGATATTGGAAATTTGTTCTCTCACACTTAAGTACCAACCAGCTCTGGTTCTATGCCAGAGCACTGACAGGAGCATTAACCTAACATATATGTTTTTGATGGCACAGACAGAACAACTGCTTGCTGTGAGGCAATGGTGCTGATCACTGAGCCACCATGCTGTGCACAAAGAGTGTATCAAAATAAACATTTGTTCTGGTGTGACCTTTTCAGTATATTCAATATATTTCAGTGTATTCTAAACATTCTGCTTTGTAAAACATAGGCCTTACATGAATACAAGATGGTGTCATCAGCAATCGTCAGTGAGGACTTGATGAGAGTTCACCCCTTTTTGTTTGAACTGTTAAGTATGCTGTATAGGATGCACTTGATCCGATCCTGACATCTGATCCAAACGTGTCTGCAGGCCAAGCCCAGCAGGCTCCACTGCTCCCACTGTGACGAGACCTACAGTCTTCCCCAGAATGGAGCCATCAAGCTGTACAAAGAGCTTCGCTGTCCACTGGATGACTTTGAACTTGTGCTGTGGACCTCTGGGGCCCGGGGCAAGAGCTACCCCTTGTGTCCATACTGCTTCAGCAATCCACCTTTCAGAGACATGAAGAAAGGTAAGTGTGAGCATTAACTTCATTCTTAATTCTTGTGATCAATATAGTAGGTAATTAGCTGCAGCCTTGTGACCCTGACAGTGAAACCAGTCGTTACTTAGTCATTATTACTTTGTAATGTAAGTCTGCTAACCTATGATAAACTATGTGATTTTTCAGTCACGTGTTTTGGCAGAGCAGAGGAGGGACTTTTTAAATGTTCAGTTTCTCTCCATGTGAGATTTACAACCCCAAAAAGTTGGACCACAGTGTAAAATGTAAATAAAAAACAGCATCCAATGATTTGCACATATTTTTTATAATCAGTTCAATACTACAAAAACAAGATATTTAATATTCAAACTGTTCAAACTTTCTTGTTTTTTGTAAAAAAAAATTTAAAAAAAACACTGAATTCTGAATTTGATACCTACAATCCATTCAAACAGGATCATGTTTAGTGCCATGTTCTTTTCACTCACTAAGCATTGTTGAAGTCATGAAAGTGACTTCAGTGACATTTTTCCGTTCTTGCTTGATACAACTTAAGTTGCTCAGCAGTTCAGGATCTCCATTGTTGTATTTTGAGCTTAATAATGCACCACACATTTCCATAGAGGAAGTCCCTGAAAAAGACCTTGCTCCAGAATCTGTATATACCTTTATGCACTACGGATGTGCAAGTTACTAATCATGCCATGGGCACTAATAGACCTCATCATCACAGATGCTGGCTTTTGAAACAATCTGAATGGTCCTCTTCCTCTTTAGCCTGGAGGAGTTGACTTTCATGATTTTTAAAATCATAGAAAAATTTGAAGAGTGGACAGCACACTGTTCCACTTTCCATCAGTTCATCTCAGATGAGTGTAGGCCCAGAGAAGTCAGTGGTGTTTCTGGATATTGTTGATACCATGTGTATTTTTATGTAATTTGCTGCATTCAGTTTTGCGATGACATTTTTCCGACTGAAGAACAGGTGTAAACATTGTGTAGACTAAACAGGAAATAATGTGAATTACATATAGGCCTCCATATAACCAAAAACACATGATATCCCCATATCTGAACACCACATTTGATTACTTTAACACTTGTGAATAATTTAGTGTGGTTTGTGGTCATTAAACCTGAATTTGAACTTGACCAACAATATCATTTTCTTAGCTAATCTGGCTCCTGGTCTTTAAAGCCTTCTGACCCCTTCTTTTCATTTCTGCTTTTTCTAGGTATGGGATGTAATGAATGTACCCATCCATCCTGTCAGCACTCTCTCAACTCTTTTGGCATTGGACAGTGTGTGGAGTGTGATAGTGGGGTTTTGGTGCTGGATCCCACCTCTGGTCCAAAATGGAGGATGGCCTGTAATAAGTGCAATGTGGTGGTGCACTTCTTTGAACATGCACACAGAGTGCAGGTAAGAAAATAATCCAGATAATCTTGTCGATATATGGCACAATGTCACATACACTGTGTAAATAGGCTTTACATGCCCAGAACAGCAAACACACACAAACTCAGTGATCTATCTTTCATCCCAGCCATCTGAGCAGATCATTTTCTGATTATGGCGCCTTCAACCAGATATGAATTACTCTGTTATAAGTTATTTCACCTGCCTAAATTTAGCCAGAGCTGCTTCAATGTGAAATGTTTTGCTGTGTTAAATTCTGTTTCGTCTCGTGTAATAAGGTGCGCAATGTTCACTTCCCTACTCTGTCTGCTGGTTCCTACTGAAGATGTGCATCTTTAAAAATGCCTCACATAGTGTTGTAGTTTCATTTAGAAAAGCCAAAAGCCTGAATCATTTCTTAAAACAGCCAGTCACTGTAGTTTTTATCAAATGTCAGTTAAACAGGAAATGGTGCCTTTGTTTGTTTTCAGCAGCATATGAAAGTATATGGAGTATTTTGTACATGGGTTGATTTTGAACATGGATGTCTGTACAAAATTTGTTGTGAATTCATTCAATGTTGCAGGATAATTGACAACTCTGACTTACTGCTGGTGATTCATATTTTGGACATTGTGGATATCTATATCATATTTCATGGTAATCCATCCAAACTTGGAAATATTTCACTCAAAAGCCAAAAACATCAGCCTCATGGTGGTGCTAAAGGACATATCAGGGGAATCATTCTTTGGGGACCATTAATGTACCAAATTATTTTGTGAAATAGTTGTTAAGACATGTCAGTGTGGACTGACTGACATGACAGAAAACTAAACTATGTTAGAAATGTGTGTGCTGTAGAACAAATGCTCTGCTGTTGTAAAGCTGAGGTTTGATCTATTACTTAAGTGGAGGGAACACTGATAGATATGTTTAGTTTTAAAAAGCGAGAGCTACAGTATCCTTCAAACAAAGCCACAGCAAGACTGGCAGGTATTAACACTGTAAGCTGTTAGTAGTAGTTATTACCTGGTGCTGTTATTAGTCAGGTCCCTGTTGGCAGTTTGACAGAATCACAGGTCTGCAGTGATACTGTTTCCTCAGCAGCAAGGTTTTATCATTTCAGATCACCTCTTGATCCTTCGTGCTGTTTCTAAGGTTCCTCTCTCTTCCTGTAGGTTGCTCAGGAGAGCTGCGATGCCTGCGACGCCTCTCTTGTTGCGGTGGACTTCAACAAGACCCGCACTCCTCTTCCTGCCGGTGACACCCAACACACTGGCTGTGTTTTCTGTGATCTGGTCTTCCAGGATCTGGTGGAGCTTAAACATGCAACTATGAGGCACGGCAGGGGTGGGGGTGCTAGACGAGGTGGACGGGGACGAGGCAGGGGACGCCGTGGTAATCCTAAAAAACCCAAAGACAAAATGGCTGCCTTGGCAGCTTACTTTGTATAGCACCTGCTCTTAGTTGCCTAACACATAGTATGAAGGTGTATATGTCTGTCAAAGGACCTCTGTTTTTACGTGTTTTATTAAACTGTAAAATATGTATTTAAAAAAAGGTTTGCTGTTTGTTCACCATCATAAAATAAAATGATGTACCACACTTTTGAGATTTGGGCTTAAATTCTAGGCATGCTAGCCGTAGCATTTTAGCATAAACTTGTATCAGCAATGACGCAACAAAGATATCTGCACCATTTATCAAACAAACTTAAATTTCCATTCCCAGGAGGAAGAGTTGAGTTGATTGCTTTTCTGTTTGACCTGTTTATTTGCATGACCGTGCTTCCATATCAGTTTTTTTAATCTATTTTCCATTTTCAATATAATTTGTCATTCTTTGTCAAAAGTAAAGCCATAACAGTAAGTTAGTTACTAATTGATTGTTCAACCATTCATGACACAAATATTCAAATATTCGTGTTAAACTGAATATTTTTGGGTTTTGGACTGATAATTACATTTTTTTTCTTCATTCATCCTGTTTGTATTATGTCAAATCAGAGAAATGGTCGTCTGGCCCTTTAAATGTGCAGCGGAAGGAGTAGGCGGGATGTGTGTTGACGCACAGGAAGGTGTTCCAGTAGTGTGTAGAGCAAACCGTAGATCTCATAACGTTGTTGATAGTTTACTGTGATTGAGTTTTTACCGTCAGTGTTTGTATCATCAGCTGTACAGCGCAGGTTCGTCTCTCTCTCTCTCTCTCTCTCTCTCTCTCTGTGTTAGCTCAGTGCTCTGCGACTCTTTGTCTGATAAAAGGCGCGCTCCCAGCAGCTAGGTCTGTGCAGGCGTAACGTTACTACGCAAGAGACTACACAAGAGTTCCAGTTGGCTAGCCCCAGGTAAGAAAGAAACGGCGTCTGCTGCTAAGGAAAATGAATCCGGTTACGAGTGACCATGATGTAATCATTTGTGCCTGACAGCTTAACATCTGCACCACGAGTGGACAGAGCACAGTGTCATAACCAGAACACGTCAAATCACGCGATGTTTTAACGCAACATAAGTTGAGAATAAAGTTGGGCGTGCACAGTGTTTATCTGCAGTGTTTCTGTGTATCTTAAGCATGCCTCCTTCTCAAGTGGAAATAATGTCCTTCTTGTACTAATCTATGTTAACAGTTGCTGAACAGCCTTCCAGCGTCCTTCTGTTCATAGTTATTGAGCCGTATTAACACTCGACCATCATCATGAAACATGAAGTCAGCAGAGGAAACATTAATGGCTGCTGGGCTGCTGGTCTGCTGTCGTGTGATTTCTGCGAGGCCATTTCCGCCAAAAAGAGACGTGTGCTCAAATGAACACACTGCAGGAGAATGACGAACCATTCAGATCCAGTCAGTCAGACTAATCATTTTGACTGAGACATTATGTGAATGTATTCCATGAAAAGACACGAGGCTACATCAGCTGTATGATAACTGAGAATTATTGCTTTTCATGTCATTTTTTTTTTTTATGAAAAGATGGACTGACAAAACAAACAACAGAAAAAAAATAAAAAATGATTTTAGTTTTTCTGGTAAAGTATCAAAAACAAAAAAAAATAAACATACTTTGTCTTTCATAGTACATGGAGCCAATCAAATCTTTTACATCATTCTAATAATGTAATACATAATAATAATATACATTTCCTGTTATCAACCTATTGGCCATGATATATCGTTAATCCATAGTTATGGCAGGTTATAAGAGTATTATTATAACAAATATAATTCATATTGATTGATCTGTGTATTGTGGGAATTCGTCTCATGTATACTGCATTTATTTTCCATCAGCCTGTTCTCCTGAGAGTTTAGAGCATCCACAGTCAGCAGGATGGAGGAGGGGGCCAGGTGCTTCCTGGGGAGGTTTGTGGAGGAGTTCCCAACTGTTCTGGAGGACGACAGCCTGCTGCCTGTCAGCCTTCTGAGCCACAAAGTGTCAATGGAGGAGCTGCATGGAGAGAGCCTGGAGCTGGGCCTGAGGCTGCTGGATGCCAGGTACACTAAATGCATCTTACATGTTTGGTAGGCCTGAAGGAAAGAAAGAAGTAGAAATAGATTTGTCTTGGAAAACGATGATTTCTATGCCATGATGTATAACAGATAGCAGTGTTTCTAACTGGCTTTTAATTCAAGGTAATTACACTGTCCTCATCTTTAAGGTGATTCTGTTCAAAGCCTGATTCAAACTGAAAGTCTGTTTCCCCTGCTGAATATTTGACTTTGATTATTATAAAGTAAAATATATAGTAAAAAAAAAAGATTTTCCCCCTTGACGTGTTAATAAAGTATCTCTAGATATTCACACACTTTTGCATTTAAGGAAAAACTGCTGTGTCTGCCTGAAGCTTCCAAAATGAGCTGTGGAGTAGAAGAGAAATCTGATTACTTACCTGCTCCGTTTGTATCCAGATTTACAGTAACCAGGTTCTTACAGTGTAGGCCCAACCATGTACACCGACTGGGAATGACAAAGCAACTTTATTTTATTTTATTTTCACGTCACTGTGCAGGGCAACAGAGGAAAAAAAGAAGATATACTGAAATAATGATAAGACTTAACATTGTCTCTCAACTGCATGGATGAAATATCCTGCAATACAATTACATACACTATGTGAACAAATAGGAATTCAACGTATGAGCCCTAACTTATGGTGCTGTTATTCTCTAGTTGTACATTATAAAACATGCAGCAGAATTCTCTCTATGTTTTTGAATTCACTGTGAAAAGAGACATTCACTGTAAATTGAGTTTTAAAATCTTTTAGTGCTGACAGCACTCCTCTTCCTTCATAAGCAGAAGTGACACTGCTCCCTCTGTGGACCAAATGACTATGATTGTGTTAGCTTTGTACTTCTTTCTGAAACCGTCCTGTCATGTCTGAATAACGTAGCAATGAACATTTACATGACACTGACAAAAAGTCATTACAGATAAAGCCACTGGTCCATGTCTGCAAAGGGAAAATTTCAGCTCCTCCTGGGGGATCCCGAGGCGTTCCCAGGGTAGATGGCTATATAGTCCCTCCAGCGGGTTTATCTATCTAACCCCTCCCCTCTCTTTAACTTAACCAGTGACGGTGGATGTCTATCCACCAATGAGCTTGGGTCTGCTCGAGGTTTCTGCCACTGTCACCAAGTGCTTGCTCATGGTGGAACTGTTGGTCTCTGTAAATCTCTTTCTCATATTTGTATAAAACATTTTTACTTCTACGGTCACTTTATATTTTTAATATAGTTTATAGTTGTATAGAACATTTTATTTCTAGTCACTTTCTATTTTTTATATAGTTTTTGTATAGACGTTTAGCACAGGTTAACTTAACACTGTTATATATTTATTTTCTATGCAAATGTTTAATTCCTCTGCGCATTTTTTAACTTTCAGAGTCTAACTCCTGCACATTTTTAATTTTTCTGTACACATCTATCTATCTATCTATCTATCTATCTATCTATCTATCTATCTATCTATAATATTATAAAGAGTACGGTCTAGACCTGCTCTGTATGGAAAGTGTCATGAGATAACTTTTGTTATGATATGGCGCTATATAAATAAAATTGAATTGAATTAGACTGAGAACCTGTGTGATGAGAAATCAAGAAGCAAAGTCATTAACATGCATTAATGGGACATGAATGTGTACAGATGGAAAGGGAGAGGTAGTGTAGTGTCCGTGTAGTCAATGCATGTGTGGTTGCATTTCTCACTTATTCAGTCTGTGTGCTTTGTTCACACTGCAGGGGTGAACAACAACAGCAGAAGTGCCCTCTCATATCTTCCTCCACTATTATTATTAAAATCTGATCTCTGATAATAGTATGATTTTTATTTTTTTATGTGATGATCAATAGATTGTGATTAGATTTATGGAAAAAGGTGTAGAACAGGTTCCATCGTTATTGGAGCTTTCATAAAGAATATGTTCTGTTGATGTTTGGCATTTAATAATAATAATAATCTGTAACAGCTTCTCCTCATCATCCTCACAGTGGGGCTGGAGTCTATCCCAGCTGACTTTGGGTGAGAGGCGGGGTATACCCTGGACAAGTCGCCAGCTCATCGCTGGGCCTAATAATAATAATGACAACTTTATTTATATACCAACATATTTTACAAAGTACTTTGACGGACAAAGGACAAGCACACTTTTGTTGGACTGGTGTTGAAAGTTTTTTAGAAGTGCTACCAGGGCTGACCTAGCTGCTTATGAAGATGTTTTACACGAATGCAGTACCATTACCAACCAGTAACTTTTTCATCACAGAGTGGTCAGACTTCTGGAAAGTTCTGAAAATATATCTCATCCTTTATATTTTCATTAACTCCATGAGGTCATTAGTGTCCCTTCTTAGGGTAGAACATCTCTGTTACATCATCACTACTGTACTGCTGTATGGACCGTTTTCCACACGACTTCAAACCAGGAGCGTTTCAGAAGTGACTTTGTTAACTTGCTCAGATCTGGTCATTTTTCCTGGTTTATGTGCTTCTAAATATGTAAATGCTACTTAGTTTAATTGTTTCCCTTTTGGCTCTTTTACAGTCAGAAGTTTGCAAAGGGTGTTTTATTTAGAAAATCAGATTGGATTCTCTCTGCTGTGAATGTGTGTGACTTCCAGCCAGCTCGATCTGTTCTGTGCATTTGTTCTTCTAATGAACCCTGAAGCTCAGCAGCTAAAGTTCTAAATGAGAGTCATTGCCTTGTTTGCTCTCATCTGCTCACATTTTTGTGTTCAGAAGTATTCCCTGTCAGGAAAGACTTCACATCCTGTCTGCAGAAACACCATTGTTCTCTCCATTTCCTGTTTCTCCACTTTTCCTGTTTCCACCTCCTGTTCCTTCCCTGCAACAGAAATGTAATTCTGTAGAGGAAAAGGATTGACAGCTGACACAGTTGATCTCACAGCTCAACGATTCGCTAGCATATCATTAAATGAGAGCTAATGCTCCAGTTAGATTGGACCTCTTTGTGTTAGCTTGTTCATTTCTGTGTTGAGGTTGTGTGATACTGTTGATATAAAATATCATGTTCAGATCTTGACAAAATAAACAACATGTGTGACTGCTTGTATTGCTTTCAGGGGTGCTCCTGCAAGCTTCAGAGCCCTCCTGTGCGAGGCAGCACTGTCCAAGCTACTGCAGAACGACCTTTCACCTTTTCACTGCCCCCAGGAAGCTGAGGCCAACCAGGAAGAGGAACAGGAAGTAGTCTGTAAGTATAAAGTTTAAGTTTATTTTGGTGCTATTTTTGGTTTTATTTGTGGTGCTGTTAAATAGTATTCTGTTATAGTGAGGGCAGTGTTTTATTCATGTTTGTGTGACATCTACATCACTACTAAATGTTCCCCGGTGTTCACCAGCTCATCTCTAACTGTACTGTGTGCAGCTGGTTCTGAGCAGGTTGTGAAATGGGTGGTTCAGAGTGAAGTCGTTCTCTGTCCTCTGTCTTGTTCTGTATATACCAACAGAGAAAAAGAAGTACAAACCTGAAGGCTGTGATTGATTTTTCCTTTTTTCTTAATTTTATCTTACTGTCAGTACTTCAGTCTGAAGCAGTCCAACGTCTCTTCCTCAACAAGTTGATAGATGTGGCGCTGGCATGGCATCAAAACTTCCCCACGCTCCCACCCATCCCTTCTCGGTTCCTCCACTGCTCCATACATGCCATCAAGAACATGAGAAGGAAGATGGAGGACAAACATGTGGCCCTGGCTGAGTTCAACCAGCTCTTTGGAATCCAGGTAAAAGATTTCCACCACAGCAAACACTTAACACTGCCTGTCACTGCTTTTCTTTCTATCTCACAATTTCAAGAAGCTTTAGACTTCAGATTCATTAAAATGTATTAAACACTTAATCTTTGGTTCAGGATGGAGTGGAGCGTGTGTACTATGCTGTGTTTGACGGCCATGGAGGGGTGGACGCGGCCACCTACGCTGCCACTCACCTCCATGTTGCTCTCAGTAAACAGGAGACACTGCAGAGTGACACAGCCACTGCCTTTAAAAGTGCCTTCAAACATACAGACGACATGTTCAAGAGCAAGGCCAAGAGAGAGGTATGAGATCCTGAACACACTGCTTTCATATACATGCTGCTATAATTACAATAATAAAGAAGATTTTTTTTCTTTATTAGTATTATTATTATTATTATTATTATTATTATTATAACCTTTATTTAACCAGATAAAAAACCCATTGAGATCAAGACCTCTTTCACAAGGGTGACCTGGCCAAGAAAGGCAGCAGCACACGTCATAGTGATCAAGACAGACAAACAACAATAACAAACAAGCAGTAAAAATTAAACATAAAAATATTAAAATATTAAGATAAGAGAAAATAGGCAAATAAAGTGCAGAAGTTGTAGGTACAGTAACAATTTAAGAACATAGGCACTGTTCAAAAGATTTCCATTGTCGGTTTCTTAAAATAGAGCGGAATTCTTCCAGTGAAACAAGTTCTGACATTTTCAGTTCAGATTGGAGGGCAGTCCAAGCAGAGGGGGCAGAGAAACTGAATGCTTTTTTACCCGTTTCAGTTTGAACACGAGGAGCAGAAAAATGCAGAATGTCATTTGATCATAGGGCATAACGGCTTCCAGTTCTCCGGAGAAAAGTGCATAAATATGTGGGAACCAAGCCAAGAAGACCCTTATAAACTAGAGTCATCCAGTGTGTATAGCGTCTTATATTCAGGGAAGGCATGCCAGCTTTTGCGTACACTTCACAGTGGTGGGTGAGGCGGGTACAACCAGTGATAAACCTCAGAACACAGTGAATGAAGGCAGCTGGCTGAAGCTGACATATACACAACATCGCCATAATCGAGTACAGGCAAGAAAGTGGCTGACATCATAAACTTCCGAGCTCTGAGGGAAAAACATGATTTGTTTCTGAAATAGAAACCGAGCTTCACCTTTAATTTGGAGATCAAATTTTTAACATGTAATTTGAATGAAAGCTCCTCATCAATAATGAATCCCAGGTACTTTCACCCTGGACAGTTCTGATTGAGGGGATATTCTCCAAGGGAACAGATGAATTTGAAAAAATCATTAGTTTGGATTTATCAGCATTTAAAACCAGTTTCTCCAGACGAATCTATACTGCATCAAAGGCGGACTGCAAAAATTCAAATGCCTGAGCAATCGAATGTGAGCAGCAGTAAATTACAGTATCATCCGCATAAAGATGGTATGAGGCATTCGACATGTTTTCACACAGATCATTAATGTAAATTGTGAACAGAATGAGTCCTAAGACTAAGCCTTGAGGTACACCTTTTGTGAACTCAAGAAAGGTGGAGCTAACTCCAGCCGTCTGAACACATTGTGTCCTACTTGCCAAATAATCGGCAAACCAACAGGCAGCTTGTTTGGAGATGCCATTCTTGAAGAGAATTTGTAACAAGAGATTGTGATCCACAGTATCAAATGCCTTAGACAGGTCAATGAACAGAGCCACACAGAACTTTTTTGAGTCCAATGCCTCAAACACATCGTTATGGACTTATTAGGGCAGCAGAAGCAGTGCTGTGCTGCTTCCTAAAACCAGACTGAAGGGGATTTATAATCAATCAATCAATCAAACTTTATTTGTATAGCACTTTTCATACAAAACAAAATGTAACACAAAGTGCTTCACATACAAACATAAAACAAAAAAAACAAGCAAATACCCTCCGCCCATCCCCAACCCTCCACCCCAACACCCACAGCCCAACCCCAATTCTCCACCCCTGACCCTCCCTCCTACCCATCCCATTATGAACAGAGCACAAACTGAGGAAGCGCCATCTTATCGTCAAGTAGTGAGGAAACACTGGAGGCAGGTAAGAAATGAATTAGATAAAAATAAATAAAATAGAATAATATAAAACAAAAATAATAACAGTAGTAATAAATAATAATAATAAGTAATAAAGCTAGATAAAAATAAATACATACATAGAAAGTAAAGCATAATAAAATATATAGATAGCTTAAATAATGGATAAGATATATATATATATATATATATATATATATATATATATATATATACTGTGTATATATATACAGTATATATATATATATATATATATATATATATATATATATATATATATATATACTGTATATATATATATACAGTACAGACCAAAAGTTTGGACACACTTTCCCATTCTCTTAAATGAGAAAGTGTGTCCAAACTTTTGGTCTGTACTGTACGTAAATAGACAAATAATAGCAAATAAATAAAAGAGAAAATGTTGTAACATTAAAATACATAAGGAGAAAAATATTTTAAAATGGTTCAAGTAAAAGCCAAATTAAGTCTTAAGTTTGCTCTTAAAAACATGAACATTCTGTGATGCCCTCAGGTCTTCAGGGAGGCTGTTCCACAGACGTGGACCACAGTGAGAAAATGATGCCTCACTGTGGGTTTTCGTTCTGACTTTTGGTATTATTAAAAGGCCACTCCCAGAAGACCTGAGGGTCCTTGAGGGTTCATAGGGTAAAAGTAAATCAGATAAATAGGCTGGACTAAGACCATTAAGAGATTTATAAACCAGTAAAAGAATCTTAAAATTGATTCTGAAGCGCACAGGCAGCCAATGCAGAGACTTTAAAATGGGTGTAATGTGTGCTCTCTTTCTGGTCTTCATCAACAGACGAGCAGCTGAATTTTGTAATAACTGTAATTGATCTAATTTTTTGTTAGGTAGACCAGAAAGTAGAGCGTTACAATAGTCAATTCTACAAGTAATAAAAGCATGCATTGATGTCTCCGTATTGGCTTGAGAGAGAAACAGTCGTACTTTGGCAATGTTCTTAAGATGATAAAAGGCAGTTTTAGTAATATTTTTAATATGGGGCTCAAAGCTAAGATCACAATCAATGATAACTCCCAGGTTTTTCATTTGTTGACGAGGGTTTAAATTCAGTGCTTGGAGTTTCATAGTTAGTTTCTCTCTCTGTGCTTCAGTGCCGATAATTAAAACTTCAGTTTTGTCCTGGTTGAGCTGTAAAAAATCTGCCATCCATAGTTTTATGAATGTTCCTCAATTCAAAAAAAATCCTTCAGTTCATCACAGACCAATAGTTTGGCCAAAATACATAATTTAGAGATAGGCCTGTAAATAACAATTGAGGGTTCACCTCCTTTTAGCAGTGGGAGGACAAACGCAGATTTCCAAACTTTAGGAAGTTTGTTTGTGCTGAGGCTTAGATTAAAAATAGTAGTTAGAGGCTCAGCAATTAAGTCAGCAGTCAGCTTTTAGAAAAAATGGATCCAAACTATCTGGACCAGCTGATTTTGTGAAGTCCAAATTTTTTAGCGCACTACGGACCTCAGAAATAGACACAGGTTCGAAATGAAAAGAACAATCAACAGGGAGACGGCTTACAACAGAAGGTTCATCAGTTAAAGCGGTGCTTTTAAAATCACTGTTAAACAAGTGCCTGCTGTGATAAAATGTTCCTTAAAATAATTTAACATGGCACATTTATCGGTCAGGTTTACAGAGTCTTTGACCAAAAAGTTTGGCAGTTCAGTAGAGGGCATAGCACCAGAAGCAGATCTCACAACATTCCAAAATTTCCTGGGATCATTTAGATTTTTGGTGGTTTCAGAATAAATAAATAAAATTCAGATTTAGCCTTCTTAATTAAAGGGGTACAATTGTTGCAGAGCTGACGAAAAATGATCCAATCAGCCTCTGCTCTGGCCCAGGCAAGATCTCTTTCTTTGAGGAGGGTTCCAATTTCAGTGGAAAACCATCAATTGTTTCGCCCCTTTAGCCTAAACTTACGTAAGGGAGCATGTTTATTGATTAGCTTCAAAAATTCAGAATGAAAGAAATTCCAGGCCAGCTCAACATCATCAAGGAGGGAGATTCGTTCCCACTCGACAAATCATGCAATAAAGCCTGCTCATGAAAAAGTTTAAAATCTCTTTTGAGTAAAATTTGCGGTTTAGTTTTGGGGAGTTTGGCATTCCTGACCACTGCAATGGCACAGTGGTCACTCAGATCGTTCTCGAAAACACCAGCATCAGTATACCTGTGGGGGGCATTTATTATTATAAGATCAAGGAGCGATGATCTTAAGGGGTATTTAATGTTAGGCCGGGTTGGGCTGTCTATTAAATGGCTTAGATTTAATGAATCACAGATAGATTTCAAGCCATCTGAGGCTGATGATAACCAATCAAGGTTTAGATCCCCCACTAAAACAAACTCACCAGAGTTTAACCCTGAGACACAGTTATTTAAAGAACTTAGAGCCTCACTGCAGGCTGAGGGAGGCCTATAACAGCCCATGACTGTAAGGGACCGTCTCTGTTGAAATTCAAGTTTCAATGCCAAAAATTCAAACTGTTTGCTAATGGATACAGAGGAGAGGAGAGTAGCATGAAACTTATATAAATGGCTACACCTCCACCTTTCCTGGGACGATCACAGCGGAATACATTATAACCATTAATAGAGATATCCTGATCTGAGACTGATTTACTTAACCAAGTTTCAGACAACACAAGAATATCAGTTTCAGTTGTCTGTACCCAAATCTTAATTGTATCAATTTTAGGGAGCAGGCTCCGGACACTCAGATGTAAGATGCCCAGGCCTGATCTGGCTCTGAATTCATCAGGGGTACTAATATTCTTCAGAAAGGGGCCTGGGTTAGGCTGAACATTGCCTGATAGTAAAAAGAGAAGAAGGATAAAACATTTTCGTTTTATATTAGAAGTTGACTCCTTGTCATCAATATTGGAATTTACCAGGTCAACCCCTTATTAACCCTCAATGTGGAGTTACATCCCCCACTTCAACTGCATCACATTTCATCCATTTATTTCAGCATTTGGCTTTGACATGTACACTTTCCTTTTTGGGTCTGTTACAATTGGTGTGTGTAGTGTAATAAAAAAAAATAAAATAAAAAAAAACATCAGCTGATAAATTGTGTGTGTGTGTGTGTGTGTGTGCGCGTGTTGTCAGCGTTTGCGGAGCGGCACTACAGGCGTGATTGTGCTGATCCAGGGTCATGAGCTGACTGTGGCCTGGCTGGGAGACTCTCAAGCGATACTGGTCAGAAATGGACAATCTGTAACACTCATGGACCCCCATAAACCAGACAGAGAAGTACGGATATCACACACACACACAGAGATTAGCATATGGTTCACTGTTCCTGAGGTAATAAGCCCTTTTTATTTTAAAGACTCCATGTTGTTTCCACTTAGTGAAACTTGAATAAATAAAGGTTTCAAACACAGTGGTCACGTGGAGTTAAAATTCATCTTCACATATGAATGGTGATCACATGGTAAGGTTGCTCTCTTTTGTTCTCCGCTGTCCAGGATGAGAAACAGAGAATTGAGGATCTTGGTGGCTGTGTCACCTTCATGGGTTGCTGGCGTGTTAATGGAACATATGCTGTATCCAGAGCTATAGGTAAGTCAATGACAATCAACCAACAACAGAGCAAAAAGCATGTTGTGGCATCTCTGTTTTCATCGTTTACTTAATCTAGTGAATCCTCACAAAGTACTTAATTGATCTGAGCCGATTGTTGCTAATAGTTATTATAAAATGTGCTTAAAGCCAATAAAAACAGTAAAACACCTACAGTATCTACATCCTATAAGGAGGGTCCTTCAACCTAAAGGTCCAGTTTTATGTCAGCTTACAAAATAAATGAGACTAAATTCAATAAAACTTCCCTTTTGTTCAGAGCTGTAGCAACAATTGCTTCTCTTTGTACAATGAATGCTGCCTCCATCCGACTGAATGTAATTAAACACTTCAACACTTTTATTTTTGAGCTCAGGGAACAGGGAAGGTTAAGTATAAGAGGAGTTCTTTAGGTGGTCCTAACTCATAATTTAGCCTCTTTTTTGTGTTTTTTCTTTCAGTTTATTGATTTCAGGGTTTTTCTTCGGGCACCTCGCTCCCTGGCTCTTTGTACTGTTATTTACACTACAATGTGCTACTTATCAGCTGACATACTTACATGTTGACACCAATATATCTGTAAAAAGTTCAAATTGGCCAATGATTTCAGCCCAGCTTATCTCGAGGTCAGGTTCTTTGGTGTAAGATTTAAAATATTAAGTCAGCCTGAGGAGGTACTGCTGTGTGTAGCTTCAGCTGTTAACCACACATTCTGCATCATTCCTCCAGGTGACTTTGACCAGAAGCCCTATGTGTCTGGAGATGCTGACTGCTCCGTAACCCAGCTGTTAGGGGATGAGGACTATGTGCTTCTGGCATGTGATGGCTTCTTTGATGCAGTCAAACCTTCAGAGGTCCCACATCTAGTCCTGGATGCACTCCAACAACCTAGTGACCCAGAGAGCAGGGTAGATGCTCCACTGGAACAGTCTGGACACACTGTTGGACTGAAAGTCGCTGAACAGTTGGTAGGTTACGCTAAGGCAGCCGGTTCTAGTGATAACATCACAGTTATTCTGGTGTTCCTGCGTCCACCAGAGCAGCTGCTGGCTCAAGTTTCCACCACAGGAACTACACAAGTTACTCAGGACTCAACTTCCCAAGATTCACCTTAGGAGTGAGAGAGGAGGTCTGCTGCCCAGACATCACTGTGCCATGCTACTGCCTGACTCAGCTGTGCTGTTACTAGAGCTAACCAAACACATGAACACAGCAAAATGTACTCACACAGGGAAAGTATTGACTCAACTGTATTTAGACCAGATCATTTGAAAAGGTCTGCTTGATGATGAAGGGCCAAATACTAAATAAATCAATAATTAGGGTAATGTGAGCTCCATGAGTTAGCGCCACAGTTACATACATGATGCTGAAGCTGATGAAGCTCACAAATGATAAACAAACGCAGCACTATTTCAGGTAATGTTGGTTGGAGTTGCTGGAGTGTTAACGCTCCCAGAGTCAATAAATATCAGGTCAGAGCTCCTTTTTTTTTTTTTTTGCATAACCGATATCACTGCAAAATAATGTAATCACCTCATAACTGCTAACACTTGGTGGCTCTGTATAGCAAGCCTGCTAGCTAGACATGTTAATGTTTGCTAACGTTGGAGCAGATAAACATACATTTTAATCCCGACCTTACACTTGTGTTCTCACAGCTCTGACATTACTATGACTGGGCAAATTCTGTTTTTGGGGGGAGAGGTTTGGCATAAGGTCAATTCAAACCACATTAATACAGATGGATTTAATATATTTCATAAATTCAGTGGTATTTTCATTTCACATATAGCTTGATAGGTTTATAAGATACACCCTTTCTTTGCTCCTTTTGTCTGTGCCAGAGAAAAGCTTGTTTCCTCTTGACCTCTGTATTATGACAAGGCTGTTACCTTTTTTATGTTCTGTTCTTTCTTTAGTTCTCATCCATATGTTCTCAATGCATCAGTATTAAATGCAATTTTTGGATTGCACCATGTGTCTTGAAGCTCATACATGGTCACCAGTCCTACAGTGGGATTGAATTTATATTGATATTAATATGCTTCATTTAAGTAATTTCTTCAAAACAACTGCTACTGTGCCTTTACCAGTCATGATTCAATAAGATGCATCAGAGTTTCTTACTTGGTGCTGTGCTGCAGTCAATAGATGTGGTGTTCCATGAGGGAAATTGAGTTCTTATAGAAGCTCTTGTCAAATTGAGTCTAAAAATGCCTATGGTAAATGGACTGTACTTACATAACGCCTTTCTAGTCTTCTGACCACTCAACGCGCTTTTACACTACATATCTCATTCACCCATTCACACACATTCATACACTGATGGCATTGGCTGCCATGCAAGGTGCCAACTGCTCATCAGTTTTAGGAGCTAACCATTCATACACATTCACACACCGATGGTGCAGCCTTCATGAGCAATTTGGGGTTCAGTATCTTGCCCAAGGACACTTCAACATGCAGACTGGGGGGGATCGAACCAGGGATCTTCTAGTCTAGTGGACGACCCGCTCTACCTCCAAGCCACAGCCTTCAAGAAGTGAAATGAGTTGATTTGTAATGCCAAGCACATGAATATTAAAAGTATTTTACACTGTGTGTACCTTGCAGGAAGGTGCTTGTATTAAGTCAGTACACTGCCTCTGAGTTGTAATTTTAACATATTGCAATGGAAAGATGGACCTGTTGCTTCATCCAGAAAGAGCATAAAGACACAAATATCATAGAAAGGCAACAACATGCTGAGTATTTTTGTTAGGAAGGTGTGCCAGTGTGCCAAAACTAACAACAAATGACATGCTAAAGTATTAATGTTTGGTTTGCTGAATTACAAACTTTTACAACTTTTTTTCTTCATTTTTTAAATATCTTTAAGAGTTGTTAATGGTGTCTTTCATTCATATCAGCTGTACTCATTTTGGGATGTAATAAAACATCAATATTCTGTTTCGCTGACAAGACACTATAGTGTGTTGTTTTATGAATATCAGCAATTATGGTTACTGATCTTTACACTGTAAAAATATGTTTTACCATAACAGGATTATAGAACGAAGATTAAAGTTCATTAATAAACTTAATAAAGTAATTTTTAATATGTAGGACCTGGATGTGGTTATTACACAATGGAGGAAAGAGCCCCATAAATGAGGAGTTCTATCTCTGACTGAAACCTGACCAAGAGAATTAATCTGAAAATAATATCATATTTGGAAAAAAAATCATATAAATTGTGAGACAGAGAGTTTTCTGAAGGATTTGAGTAAAATGTTTTTTGAACAAGTAACATTTTATCGAAGACCTGAGAAAAAAGCCCAAATGAATGCTTGGACTAGTCTTCCAGATCATTTCATTGTGTTACTGTGCAGCACTACAACAAGTCAGCTACTTCCTGAATATGAAATCTGAAAATCACAAGATATGAGAGGGTGATGGTTAAGGTTGTAATATTTCCTATACAATGCTGTTGGTCCACAAAATGTAAACACACACACCAATTTTGGCAAAAATTGGCTGACAAGCACAGAGGCCTGACCTCAGCCGAGTCCAACTAACTGTGAGCCAGACCTGATCACCTAGCATCAGTGGTGGACCTCTCTGATGCCCGTGGTTCAAACATATTAGCTGATTAATGGGCAGCGTAATGCCCATATGTTTTTAATGACAGAATGTTAGTGCAATGTTAAAGTTAAATACATAAATAAAGACAGAAAGTCAAAAGTATTTAAAAAGTATATACAGATGATTTATTTGATATGTACACATGAAGACAATATAAGTTAAGAGGACAAACAGACACTTTGATCACTTCTACCCACTTATTGTATTTACTTGACAAAGGCAGTGATGATGAACAACAACAATAAGAGCAGTGTTTCAGCTCCATCCTCTTCAGTGCAGTGGCAGAGTCCTACAGCCTGGATGTTGTGTGGAGTCTCGTTGAGCTTGAAGCTGCTGTCGTGTTCGTTGAGCTTAAAGCTGCTGTCGTGTTCACAGTTGCATTCTTCTGGTACCTGAATCAACAGATTACACTGTTAGTAAAAGCATCAGAGATGTGAAACATTCACAGGCATATTTCTTATTAGAGACCCTGAGCGTGAACACTGTGTTATGTTATCTGAAGTTAGTGCAGTCCAGCCCATCTTACTTGTTTTTGTTTTTCAGGATGAGTTTTCCGAGTGGTGAGTGTGGATTCACACATTTCTCCTTATTTTCTGTTGTTGTAATACTGAGAGGGAAGAAAGAGCTTTGTTAGAGAGAAGCTGAACAATGCAAAAGAATGACATGTCAGGAAATGTGCTTTAATTCTGCTCATTTACTCACATAATCTCTGTACGTGGACAGAAGATACTTGGCTCATGTGTGACTGGCCCTGCCTTGATGTCTTGTGGTTTGATTTTGCCCACATAACCGTTTAAACACTTGCACTTACTAGATCTGTTGGCTGGTTGCCCTGTGGGTGAAAAGAGAAAGAGACAAGCTTACTATCTCTGAAATCAGGCAGCAGTCTTCAGAAAGTTTTGTCACGATGCAGTGAAATGATCCATGTTAACATACGTTAAGTGGAAAGGTGAGGATATTAAGATGGAGAAGGAAAAACAAGATCATCACAGGACAGTAACATTTTCACAATACCTTGTGTATAGAAGACAAGCAGGCAGGTGAGAAAGGCAACGGCAGCTGAATTCATAGTTGTTGCTGTAGACGAGTTCTGGATCACAGTGCACTCAGTCTTTCTTCAGTCTGGACTATCAGTAGTGTACTGCTCCAGGGATTACTCTCTTTTATACACTGGGGGACATCGTCAACAGAATGGAGAACAACCCACATATGACTACTGTGCAGCACAAATACTTTCACTTTCTCTGACTCTTCCTTTTTCTTCCAATCAACCTGCTTCCCAGAAACAGAAGCATTTCTTCTCCACAAGTTTTGGCTCAAAGAATCATTTTAGTCTACAGAATGGCTTCTTTGTGATATTGTAGAAATTATTGAATAAATTAAATATGAAGACACATAGACAAAACAAAGACAAACTAAGGAAACATCAATCTGACATTGTAATGGATGGCATTCACACACAGCCCCAAGCACTTTGCCTGCTATTCAAACAGCATCAAGGATGTAACACCTGCATAATGTTTTAATTCCCTTTTGATTTGAAAAAAATGTTCATGTGATTTTATACATCTGTACTTTTGTGAAATAAATTAATGCATTATAATCATAAAACCAGGATTTTTCTACTATAATCATACCATCAAAATCTATAATCATTGAATCCATACTACAGAGACACCATCCATCCATTTATCCATCCATTATGGGTAGTGTTCACTAGATCACTAGTGTTCACCATTCACTCTGTCTACCTTCATTAAGGTGAAAATGACAGCAGGCAGTGTAACCATAGAGACCACTGCACACAGCATACTGCTCTGTCTTTAACAAAAGTCGTGTCTCTTACAAACAGCATAATTATTGTTAAAATAGCATTGCTCAGATTTAATCATATGTTTATTTATATTTCTATTATTATTATAGTAACTGACACCCCATCAGTCTCATTCAGACATTTTCAGAGGGAAAACTGTCTGTTTGCTCTTGTTATCATGGAGTGTGATTACAGTAGAAATAAAAATAAAGACATTGATTTGGTCCAGCTGTTCATATTATATGTATGTAATACAATAGTACATGTAATGCACAGATATGAACCAAAATAAAATGTGTGCTTTAATCTCCCACACAGAACAAGCATGTAAGACTCACCTCCTGTTATTGCAATGCTTTTGCACCCTCGTAAAACCAGACCTGGATATAAAATTATGGAAACTACAAATTATAAGCAATAATAGTAATAAAATAAAATAAAATAAAATACAAAAAAAACAGATATAAAAAATCCAGTGTAGCAGGTGCCACCAAATTGAATAGGTATGACACCACTGCTATAATGGTGCCTTAACTAAATGATTTCATTCTGGACTAAAGTGGTAACATCCACAAAGCAACAACGTTAGCATGATTACAAAGCACAGATTGCAGTAAAGACTTGTTAATGACCCTGCAACACTCAGATCAGGACACAAGGTAGGCAAAGTATTTAAGATATGGAAAAACAGCATGAGATCATAAAGACATCATTACATATGTAGTATTCCAACAAATAGCAACATAAAAGCATATTCTGATGAATACTTTTGAATGGTTAAACATGGAGCTCACTCAGTTCACAAAGCTTTGCAGTGATCATGTTATGAATGACTGTGTCCGTCATGTAGTGGAGTGTACTTTTGTTTTGCAGAAAAGCATGCAAGATCACTTTTATTTTCATTTCAACACAATAAAGTTCTTTTATAGGAAACACTGTCCTTTTCAAAGAAATGTGCAGTCAAGACTTTAAGGAGTATTTTTATCTTTACTGTGAGTCAGCAGCCAGCTTGTCGTCAGCAGTCTGAAGGGGTGATGAAATAGTGTCTGACTAAAGAGCTCTTTAGTAAATTGCAGCATTATTAGTTTTGTATGGCTGGAGGATATAACTGATTCTTCTGTCATGCAATGTCAGCATATGTTCCCTTTTTTATATTTTCACTAAAGCACTTAAGACTTACAAAGAAATGAGATGTGAAACTGACACAAACAGGCTGAGGGAATGTCCCTGTTCCAATATCAACCCTAAACTAGGCGTGCAAACGGCTCAGTAGTGAAAAAGGCGATGAGGCTACATGAGCAGAAAAAAAGACCCGGAAGGGTCTAAAGGTTCATTTGTGGTCACAAGCTAACAGAATTATGAGACTGAGCAAAATGAAGTTATCTTGCATCAAAATGAGTATTTTTCTGGTCAGGATCATTTAATCTGTGGAAAGTGTACATGTCAGTCATATGGAAGATGCTTCGCATTATCTCTACACACAGAAAGTTTGAGTAGGCACGCTCTCAAGCCCAATAATAAGAATATTATGAACTATTCTGCGAATGTACAGTAGGGGTATGATTCAAAATGCTTTATGAGAATGAGCACACTGTGAAATTAGATGTTACCTGGGTAGAGGCAACTCTGTAGCCCATGAAATGACAGAAACATGTCATATAATAATAATAATAATACATTTTATTTAAAAGCGCTTTTCTAGATACTCAAAGACACTGTACATAAAAAGAACATCAAATCAGCAAAACAATGTGAAATAGAACACTAAAAACACAATAGACTGAGCTAAACATTAAAAGCAATTTTAAAAAGGTGTGTTTTTGTCAGAGATTTGAATATAGGAAGGTCAGTACAGTCACGGATGTGTTTGGGGAGAGAGTTCCAGAGGGAGGGGGCAGCTACAGAGAAGGCTCTGTCGCCCCAGGTTCGGTGCTTGGTCCTGAGAGGTGGAGTAAGGAGGTTTGCATCAGATGAACGGAGGCTGCGGGATGGATTGTGGCGATGGAGCAGGTCAGTGAGATAGGAAGTCACTGTCAAATGGTGTTTATTGTTTATTTTAGAAATATAAGAACTGCCTACTTATAAGTAATGTGTGGCATGGTGGTGCAGGGGTTAGTACTGTCACTTTCCATTTTCCTTAGAGCCTAGCTTCATGAAGAAATGATCAACACCACTTTGAAAATAAGAGAGAAGAAAGAAGCATGTTCACTGAAAAGTTCAACTGAAACTGTTTTATATTGAATTTAGGCACACAAAGCAGCCAAAGAGTTTGTTCATTTATTTAGTCAATAGGTCTTGTAAATCAAGCCTTTATTTTCCTGGGAAATATTGTATGCAGTGGAAGATAAAACTGTATAGTTAAAGTGAGGCTTATTAGAGAAACAACAGTGTTTGTAATAAATGTAATAAATCAACAAAAGCATGCATTTGTAAATGAACCCAGGATTCTAGGATGTTGGCTAAAAAATTAAGTTTAGATATTTGACAGTAGTTGTTGAAATCATACACATAGACATCGCCATTCTTCTTTAACAGTGCGACTATGGCACTTGTCCATGAGCTGACGTTAGCTGGGCAGTGCATCTCTTGGTCAGCAGGTTGGGAAAGATAACCGCGTTGCATGTGAAAATGGATTGACATGTATGTGCACAAAATGAAGTCCAGACAATATATGGACATGATGGAAATCCTTCTAGGTGCACATCATTTTAAACAAGACAATGATTATCTTGTCTTTCAGTCAAGGTTTAGTTACAACTCTGGTCATCATCAGCAAGATGGAAAGCAGCAATGGATTGACATTGGCTATTATTAAATATTAAATATTTAGTTTCAATTTTTAGATTTAGATAAAACATTTAAATTAAAGATATAGCAATATAGATGCACATCTCTCAGTAAATAATAACCATCAAGTATTGAGCCATGCCATAGTATAAATAATTTTTACATATGAAATGTATGAAAAAATGAAAATCTAGTCATTATCATTCACTGTTTATTGAAGTGAAGGCTTCAGAGGTATCCTCCTTTCTCAATCTAAATGTACACTCTTACAGCATTGCAGACTTTTAGGCTTCACAAACACATCCTGGGTGTTACACAATATTCTGTGACCACTGCAGAGGGTGCTGATGCATGGGAATGTGCCTCGAGTGTATAAGCTGAAACCTGCATGCATGTGCATTGTACAGTCCAAAACAATGTGATATCTGTCTGTCATTGTGAAGTCTGTTTTATTATATTTCACTTGTCAACATGGAACAATGAAATGAAATTATAAATGCAAAATATGTTTCTTTGTGACTGTCGTAGGAGGAAACACAGCTGCAATAATATGATCATGGATGCATCTACAGACAGACACACAGGCAGGAGAGGTCATCTGTCATGAGTCATGAGAGTTGTGTAGTGGTGGTTATTGACTGATTGATTGAGAGCGGAGTTTTGTTTTGTGGGACAACTGAAGTGGATGTTGGAGAGGAAAGTTTATAAGAACTTAAATGACAATATTTCAAATATGTATTGAAACTAATTTCTACTACTTTTAGATGCTTGCTACACAAGATCCTAAATTATGTAGTCATTAGACGATTTAAAGAAAATAACCATTCAAATATTGTCAGCTGCTTGAACTTCTCACTGTTTATAAAGCCTACTATTACCCAGTACCCAGAGCCCTGACCTCAAACCAGCTGACAACTTTAGCATGATGTGATCATTCAACACCAGCGTTGGACCTTTGTATTCTGTTAACATGCATGAGGTGAAAGAAAAGACAGAAAGTCAAAAGTATTTAAAAAGTATATACAGATGATTTATTTGATATGTACACATGAAGACAATATAAGTTAAGAGGACAAACAGACACTTTGATCACTTCTACCCACTTATTGTATTTACTTGACAAAGGCAGTGATGATGAACAACAACAATAAGAGCAGTGTTTCAGCTCCATCCTCTTCAGTGCAGTGGCAGAGTCCTACAGCCTGGATGTTGTGTGGAGTCTCGTTGAGCTTGAAGCTGCTGTCGTGTTCGTTGAGCTTGAAGCTGCTGTCGTGTTCACAGTTGCATTCTTCTGGTACCTGAATCAACAGATTACACTGTTAATAAAAGCATCAGAGATGTGAAACATTCACAGGCATATTTCTTATTAGAGACCCTGAGCGTGAACACTGTGTTATGTTATCTGAAGTTAGTGCAGTCCAGCCCATCTTACTTGTTTTTGTTTTTCAGGATGAGTTTTCCGAGTGGTGAGTGTGGATTCACACATTTCTCCTTATTTTCTGTTGTTGTAATACTGAGAGGGAAGAAAGAGCTTTGTTAGAGAGAAGCTGAACAATGCAAAAGAATGACATGTCAGGAAATGTGCTTTAATTCTGCTCATTTACTCACATAATCTCTGTACGTGGACAGAAGATACTTGGCTCATGTGTGACTGGCCCTGCCTTGATGTCTTGTGGTTTGATTTTGCCCACATAACCGTTTAAACACTTGCACTTACTAGATCTGTTGGCTGGTTGCCCTGTGGGTGAAAAGAGAAAGAGACAAGCTTACTATCTCTGAAATCAGGCAGCAGTCTTCAGAAAGTTTTGTCACGATGCAGTGAAATGATCCATGTTAACATACGTTAAGTGGAAAGGTGAGGATATTAAGATGGAGAAGGAAAAACAAGATCATCACAGGACAGTAACATTTTCACAATACCTTGTGTATAGAAGACAAGCAGGCAGGTGAGAAAGGCAACGGCAGCTGAATTCATAGTTGTTGCTGTACGAGTTCTGGATCACAGTGCACTCAGTCTTTCTTCAGTCTGGACTATCAGTAGTGTACTGCTCCAGGGATTACTCTCTTTTATACACTGGGGGACATCGTCAACAGAATGGAGAACAACCCACATATGACTACTGTGCAGCACAAATACTTTCACTTTCTCTGACTCTTCCTTTTTCTTCCAATCAACCTGCTTCCCAGAAACAGAAGCATTTCTTCTCCACAAGTTTTGGCTCAAAGAGACAAGCTTAAGAGTTTACAATAAATATATGAACCAAGCTTTGAAATGATTGACAGCTTGGCTAAACCAAAAGTTAAAGTGACTCTTTAAATCAAATGTCTACTTGTGTCATTGGTCTTCTATGTCTACTAGTCGCACCACATATAAATTGTTTTTAGAAGTCTTCTTTATGTGTGTCACTCACCTGTCTCATGGAACAGATCTTTCCATTTGATGTATCAATCCATGCTGACTCTGAGACACACATAGGTTTAAATGGGGCGGCAGTAGCTCAGTCCATAGAGACTTGGCTTTGGAACCGGAGGGTGGCCGGTTCAAGTCCAGCCTGGACTGGAAGGTGGACTGGTAGCTGGAGAGGTGCCAGTTCAGCTCCTGGGCACTGCTGAGGTGCCCTTGAGCAAGGCACCGAACCACCCAACTGCTCGCTGCCCATCACTCCACCATCTCTCTCCACATTGCATGTCTATGAGCCCTTGTATGTGTGTTCAGGGTTAAAATGCATGTAAAATAAACTGAGTGAAAAAAGAATTTCCCCGTTGAGTTAATAAAGTATCTCTTCTTCTTCTTCTTAAATCACACAAAGCGTGTGAGCTTTTTTCCACTATTAGCAGATTCCTCTGCCTGCTGGATGGATTGGGAAATAAAATTAATGAATCAATAAAAACATTAAAGCTGTGGATGTATTTATGTTCAATGAGTGTCAGGTTCTGAGAGATTGGAGTTGGTGTGGATTGAACAGACGCTCTGCCACTATTACTTTGCGACTGCTTTGTGGATGCCGGTTTGGCATCTTCAAACCATTATTGTTCTTTATTATTATTCTTGCACTTTGTTTATTTGGCACCTAACTACTCCTACATAATAATTTGTCCTACAGAACCATTCAAATATCACAACGTTCAGTTCATTTACAGTAGGACCTGATGATGTGTATTTTACTCAGTCATACTTTTCATACTTCAGCTACAGACTTCATTCAAACTTTAAACTTTATTACAATGTTCTACTTTTTTCAACATTTCACACTTTATTACACTATTCTACTGTTTTTCAGCTCATTTCACATTTTTGCATCAGGCATTTCAGCAGAAGGCATCCACACCACATTTTCCACAGGAAGTGCAGTTTTCTACTTGTTTCTGTTTCTTTTCTTGTTCTGTGTGGAATCTCCTGTTGCTGGTGGATTTGAAACTGAGATATCACATTTCCTTCATTCACTGACACACATGCATATAAACACACACACACGTGCACATGATACGTTACTCTGCTGACTGACCACTGATCTCCTCTCAAACCTCATTATGGGATCTCCTGTCCCCACTGTCACAGTGACTGCTGGACCATGCTCCCTCTGACCCATGAATTATTCTTCCTTTACTTAACTGTCTACTGATACTGACAGAAAATAAAGTTGACTAAATTCGTATTTATCTCACTAATTGTTTCCCATGTGGCTTTGCCTCTTGAATGGACTGCTCTCCTCTGCTCTCCTGTCTGCTCTCAAAAAGTTACCAGCGAGTCCCAAATGAGTTTATTCAGCCATGTCTCTGTGAGGAACATAATGCTACACTCTTGATAAGCAGTGGCGCCCCCTAGGGGCGTGTCTCTCTCCACTGCTTTTCTCCCTTTACATCAATAACGGCACCTCAGGAAACCCATCTGTTAAACTACTGAAGTTTGCAGATGACACAACGATCAGTCAGGATGGTGACTGGTCTACATATAGACAGGAGGTTGAACGGCTGGTCTGCTGGTGCGGTCAGAACAACTTAGAGCTGAACACACTCAAAACTGTGGAGATGACAGTGGACTTCAGGAGGAGCCACCCATCACCATCACCAACAACACTGTTGTACACTGCTGTTGAAACCTTCAGGTTTCTGGTATTCACAATCTCCCGGGACCTGAAGTGGGAGACCAACACAGACACTATCATTAAAAAGACCCAGCAAAGGGTTGTACTTCCTGCACCAGCTCAGGAAGCTCAACCTGCCTAAGGAGCTGTTGCCATCATTTAGTCTGTTCTCTGCTCTTCCATCACTGTTTGGTTTGGATCGGCTTTTGGATTTCAAACAGGACAAGAACAGACTCCAACGGACAGTCAGGACTGCAGAGAAAATTATCGGTGCCAGCCTGCCCTCCATTCAGGATTTATACCTATCCAGAGTCAGGAAACGGGCAGGAAACATCACTGTAGACCCATCACACCCCACACAACCTGTTTCAACTTCTCCCCTCTGGGAGGCGCTACAGATCTCTGTACGCCAAAACAACAAGACATAAAAACAGTTTATTCTCACAGGACATCATGAACAGTTAACAACAGGCATACAGTGTCAGGCACTAACTGTTTTCATTTTATTTAATTTATTCTCACTGTTTACATTCTTTTTGTTCTAAATATCATTACTCACAAACAATCTACTCATGCTATGCATACTGTATATACTGTAATATGTACTACCTCATGTACATACAGACATACAGACAACCTGCTGTGTAAACCATATTTATTCAGCATCCTTGGCACATCACCTAATGTTTATTCTGACTACAAATGTTACTGTTCCCCATGATAACAGGTGTATGCATGGTCTGGCACATACACAGAGAGTATGCTAGTACAAACTGGTGCTAACAGTTGTTCTTGAGTGTAAACAAGAGAGATATTTTGGCTTTTTTTTAAATGGGTCACCCGATGTATCATAAAGTATAAATAAATAGTTGTGTTGATGAAAATCAACACAACTAAACACACAGTGTGAACAGTCTTGAATTAAAAGTTTTGAGGCTTATGCTACTTTTAAGATCAATAGAGTCTGTTTCAGAGATGCACAGCATCGTACCTAATGGTTGCTTCACAAAGTTTAGCCCTGGTACCAAACACTTCCAGCACTCCCATTTGGCCTAAGAGGTCTGTATTATATTTGGTCTGCTGGTCAGTCTACACTTGGGAAACATATCATGCAACTTCATCTTTGTTAAGCCTATGTTTTTTTTTGTTTGTTTGTTTTTTTCTGCAGAGACCTCTCAAAGAGGTGAGCCTGGAGGAGCACAAGGAGCTCACAGCCCAGCTGCTGCAGAGGCAGCCAGGCCCAGTGTTTAATGCCCTGATGATTCATCAGCACAGGCATGGTGCTCCACCTTTTTCTGGAGTGCCAAATATACCATGTGACAACTGTAGGGACAGGCCTACGACTGGGAGAGGAAATGTTGTGGCCAGTACTGTGTGAACCGTGTGAGCCTCTTACCGCACTTCTCCCAGTACTGCCTTGGTGAAGGTGTCATACACATTACTGTGTATGATTACTGTGTTATTATGGCCTACAGACATTTGGCAACATGGGTCTTTAGGGCAGGAAAATGGACATGTTATCTCCAGCTGTTGTGTTTTGAGGACTGTAGATTGGGTTCAGTTTCCTTCCAGACCCTCTGGCATGGTACAGTAATACAGTACCACAAGTACTCACACACCTGCTTATAGATCAGTTAAAACATTTGTTTATATATTCATATTGATGAATAAATAGTCATGAATAAAAGATGATCAACAGATGAATTCATTAAAACACATGAATTGAGAAAAAAAAGGTAAAACCACACCTGCTGTATTGTTCAGGAAGGCTGTGTTCAATGTCCCACAGTGATAACTTCAGTTAACTCCCTAAGCGAACATGGTCTGTGCCTCTTAGTCAAATGGGTTGTGGTATGAGCATGAGCAAAAGGAAGCATAAATATCAACCTCAGAGACATACGTAGAGGGAAACACAGAGGAGTGGAGGCCAGAGCAACAGACTGTAGTACACAGCCAGGACCAAATGTGTGGATACTGTATACAGGTTTATTTTATTTTTCTAAACAGAGAAAATATAACGACATAACTTGGAAAATCCAATCCAATCGCTCATACACTGAAAATGGTGCCGAACAATGCCACTGCAGACACACTGCTAGTCTTGGAGAGGAGGAAGTGTGAATGTACATCTGAGCAGTGGTTGCATGTCCAGATATAGGACAGATACACTGTCATGCCACTGCACATTAATTATCTGGCCAGTGTCTCATTGCCTGGGCCCCGTGACTTAACCTGCCACACAACCAAATCAATACCCCACGCCTCACCCTCTGAGCTGGCTGCAAAATTCAAGAAAAATGCGATATCACCCACAAATCCACTTCATCTGTAGATAGGAGGGTAACAAAAGATAACAAAAACATAACCTTTATTTTCATGTGACTGAAACACTGATAAAAACATACGCTATGAATGTCATATATCATATTCTAGATCTATATTATAGAGCCCTCTAAATCTGACACACTGGACCTTTAATTGTTAAAAATATTTATGAAGATGAAGACATATTTTAAGGTGCTTTTCATTACTTACAAAATACTGTACCAAGTTGGCTGACTCCACAGTATATTGCAGATCTTTTATTCTTGTACCTTGAGATTCTTTTAGCCTTTTATCTGGACTTTGGCTAAAGAGGGACAGAACTTTTGAAATGAGAGCCCAAAGGCAAGCCTTTCAAAGTCTTTCAAATCGAGTCTTTGCTGACTTCCCAAGTAGTTTAACGTTAACATTGACATTTCATTTGTTATTTCTTTGTGTTGGTATAAAAGTATGAAATCTGAACTCATCATTAAATCATCCAAGCTTTTTTATGAAAGCATACTATTTGTCTCTTATGAGTCTGTTACTGCTCAACAGCAAAGCAAGGAGTATGTGAGAAAAGTTAACACATACAGTGCTCTCTGTTATTCCAGGCAATTACCTCATGTAGTGAGGTGTTGGTTGGAACCAGTGGCTGTCTGCACAGACAAGGCCTCCATTATGCTTAGAAAACTGCGCTCCATGGACAGTTTTTTCATTGGCCATCCGTTATAAAGCTGGCTTTTCATGCTAATGAAAACATGAGGTCTACATCTATCAGGACGATTGAGCAACAAGTGACTGGCTTGCAGTGAATGCAAGAAAAAGTTAGAGCTCCGCAAATGTGTTCTCTTTCTTAGTGTCACACACCTTTACTTATTATAATGTTTCTGTAGAAGGCTCATATCATTCAAGTCAAATGAGTGAGGCAGATGTAAAGGACATCCCATTGAACATTTTTGAAAAGAACATTTGTCTTCTATCTTATTTTGCAAAAGCATGATTATTTGTTTGCTCAGGTTGTGTGCTCAAGCAGATATTTGCTTTAATGTGAAGGAGAGAAGTGTAACGCGTCCTGAGGCAGAGACAGAGGTAAACAGAGAATTCAATTACATACAAGTCACTTCCCATCATCATAACACATTTTGTTCTCTTTTTCATAATGCTATAAGTGCATTTTTGTAGGAAATGCAGCTAACGTGTTGGGCAGAACATCAAATTTTGAGACAGTTTTTTTTGTTTGTTTGTTTTTTTGTTATAAAGACATTTATTTTTATGAAGCTGTTTTCTCATTCAGGCCTGCAGATTTATGAGGCATGCCTTATCTTAAATACACATTTCTAACCTTTGACCATTTTTTTTCACAGGTAGAGAGGGTGCACTTATTTACCACCTCCACTTCTCCCACCCATCCCTGGACTCTCAATCCTGCAGCAAGGCCCTGGGTTACTCCACAGGAACAAAGACAGGCTGTTCGCTCAGTTATTCATGGTGCAACAAGGTATGAGGCGTCCCCACCACAGGAACTGGGCAGGGCTGATGACAGAAGGCAGAGTCTGTATTTGGATACATGCTAAGAGGCACTTGATTGGATCTTACCACTGTGAAGGCGGAGTTATGTGCATGTTAAGAACACACTCATTATACAGTCAGATATTATAAAGCCGTTAAAATATATGTACAACCAGCTTTTACTTTTAGGTCTTCATAGTATGAACTTCAGGTTCACAATATAGTTTCCTTTTAGTCCTCCCATAGCTTACATTATAATTATCACCGTGCTGTCAGGTTTGCCAAATTATGATTTATGTGATATTCGTGGACAGGATCATCAAAATGCAATACAGGGGAGGTTTGTACTACTTTTCATGTGATTCTATTGGCTTCATCAGATCGAAACCAGCACATTTAATCAGTGCATAGACACAGTATAGATCATATGTTGCATCTGTCTTGTGAGATGTGTCGCTGCCATGTTTGGTGGGATTGTGGCCTGTTCAAATAGTAGAACATGCCAGACTTTTGTGCTACTTTTGGGTGATCTAATGATAGAATTGCCAAAAACCAAGCAGCAGGAAGTAATATTTCACAGGTGCACTTATTCTACTTTCGATGCTTCAAGTCTAGTCTTTTGTTTCTACAGGAAGTAGTTTTTGAATGACATGTCTGGGAACCAATCAGTGATCAGCAATATTAATTCAGACTGATGAATGAGCCAGAGACAGTTTCTCAGCTAGTGGAACTGGAAGAGCATGACATGGTAGCTGTGACATGCTGAAGGTGGTATCTAACTCCTGAGCTGAAGGTAGTTTAATTTAACTTTTTGGTGGAAATATGTTTGAAACACACTGAGCATCCAGTTTAAGATCACACTGCTGTAGTTCTTGTAACTACTGACAAGTTAAATAACAGATTGGATAGACAACATCCTGTTGGATATCTGTCTGACTGTAGCCTACTGTAAAAATCAACCAGCCAACTGACTGGGGGAAGTCCACTGAGGATTTGGCCAGTGTATTTATCTTTGCATAAAAACAATCTTGGAAGTAGTGGGCCATAATATAATTACTTCAAGTGGGGAAGGCTGATCCTGATGTCTTGCATTTTTAAAGATAAAAAAAGAGGTCTTAATGAGCCAGAGGAAAAGAAAAAAACAAACAGCTCAGCTTGGGCCCTGTTCAAAATACCAGTCCACAGAGAAAGAATGATGCTTATTGTTCATTGTATACCTGCAGATGGACAGACACGTAGGAGGGGGCACAGGTTTCGTATTCAAATTTCACCTGTCCTCTACAACCCCTCTGCACTGTAGAGCAGCCATGAATTGAGTTTATTGTGAGGAGCTGGCCAGTATAGAAGAGGAGGACCGACAGTGAGGCCACTGCTGACTAGCTACTGCAAGCCCCCCAAATGATACCTGTGCGGCTTACAATGACCGTGAACACTTGATAATGGTGAAAATAAAACATTAATACTTTCCATCAATAAGCATTAGAGTATTTCCAAGTTTTTTTTCTTTCTGGTGACACTTTCATTACAGAAAACAACTGGGAACATTACAAAATATGTTTTTAACTCACGTTATCAGGGAGTTAAAAAAACAGTTGGAAAACAATCTCAATGTAAGGTCCATGAGTAGCTGTACTGGACCTTTTGATCACATCACACAATCGTACTCCAGTTTGCATAGTTGTCATGGAATTGTAGATGATGGAATTTCTATTTTTATGAGTACTTTTAGGTTTATTTGATGCTGATGCTGAGTGCGTTATCCTTATGGAATAAAGTAAATTAATTGAAGTTCCAACTAAATTAAATGGCAGTTCCTGACTACAGTCAAACTACAAACTACATTCTGTTTGAAAGTTAATACTATTATTGTCATTTGTAGTGGAGGAGGTACGAGGAAAACAAAAATATAAAAGCAACACTTTTGTTTTTGCTACCATCTTTCATGGGTTTGGAAGTAAAGGATCTGAACTTAAATGCTTTTCATTCTTGATATGACACACCTGTTGGGTGGCTGGATTGTCTCAGTAAAGTTGAAGTGTTTTGAGTTTTGAACAAAATTTGGGAGAAATAGACCATGACCAAATTCAAGTGTTGGAAAGGTCTACGGGAAGGGGGTTTGTGACACTGTTTGACAGTCTGAAAAGCCCTTCAGACTCAATATACTGGTCACTTCAGTTGCAGTTTTTAGAACAGATTCACCAAAACTGGTGGCAGTCAGGAAGATCTGCAGCACATTGGCAGTTGCTTCAGTTGCTGAGGCTGAAACCTTAAGGGTAGGAATCAGTACTGGGCTTGTGAATGGTGAAGGATCATGTTACCAGCTATGACATGATCCTTCACCAGGGTAACTGCCTCCAGGAGACCAGAGGTTCAGTGACCCACACAGATGCTCCTGGAGGGAGCACTTAGACAAATTGCCACACATGACATGTCAGCAAAGAGACCCTCTCTTGTCATCCATCCTCACCTGGAACAGCAGCTGGGCTGAGAGTCAAGAATTGCTGTTGTTGGTCCTCCGGTGTGTAGCTCCAGGCAGGAAAGAATAGAATTTTGGTTCTTAAAAGGACATGATTAGAAAATGGATATTGTTTTTCTATTACCAAAGGTTCAATAGGAATTTGTCTAAATGTGTTGATGTAGCAACCCCAATACATTATAATCCCAGAATACTGTATCAATGCCACTATGAAATCTGAGGCTACTGTAGCACCAATATCTGGCTAAAATGTCATAGTTTCTAGAGATCTTTTATAACTAAATGGGAAAGAAGGTTGTTCTGGGTCTTACCGTTTCTGAGAACACTTCAAACACACAAACAAAGAAGTAAATGCCAAAGTCCAAGGACTTATTATAAATGCTATAAATGCTGATGGCCTGCTTTTGGGGGGTTGAAGCGCACACAAATTGCCATCATAATAAAGCCAGTTAGCCTTTTGACACCTCTTCCATTATGTCCTTTAAAGTCTTCCTGTGAAAGATAACACCTGATTAAAAACGTGAGTGTTTACCGTCCAGTCAAGCAGACAGAAACATGAGCTTCTGCTGTGCAACCAGCACCAACTGCTGCTGCAGCACTTCATCTTTTGTGTTGTATTACCTTAGCATAAACAACGACCGGATCCCATTTCAGCCTGTCTGAGCCTGGCTCATCAACAAACGCTGACTTGATTGCAGCAGACAAAAAGGGCTGCAGTAGATATAAAAGGCTGAAAAAATAAGGATAACAAGAACCTGGAAAATCTCAAGGGAGCTGAGAGCTGAGCTGAGAATTTGACCACAAGATGTCTAAAGCTGCTCTTCTACAGCCTTTATACTGGAATTTCTTAAAACTCAAGCTTGTTAAGAGCAGTGTTCTTCCTCTCTGGTATATTCTGACAGACTGAGAAATAGGAGTCTGTGCTTGAACACCCTGAGTTATGGTGGCTTACAAGCTCCCACCTCCTCACACTTATTTGATATACTTTATATCAGTCCTGTTAAGTCATCAGTATCTTGAGCCAAGCCTGGAGCCAGCCAAAGAGGGAATTAAAACATCACTTTCTACAGTTAGATGCACTAAGGGCAAAATGCAGTTAATCCTAGGATCTGCATATGAAAAACATCATGACTTGCATCAATATAGCTAAGCAGAGCCCATTAAACTAGTTCAATTCAATCAGAATACTCAGTTAAAGTTACCCTGTGAAGTTTTCATTGTGAACAACCAGTAAGAGTGATTAATTATTCTTTAATAAGCCAGAGCTCGTTCAGAGATGCGATTGACTACAAAAGATTATTGCTCACAGACTGCAGTGAGAGGCCAAACAACTTGTAAGAAGCATCATACATTTATTCAGGAATAAATAAATCATCAATCATCACAAGCTTTCATTTGAATCTAAACTTTTTCAAATCAGTTCATATCTTCATGACAAAAAGCATTTAATTGACAGAACACATACGAACAACAAGTCTTTGGCATTACTACTCTCAATGTAAGAGTAGTCTCTGAAATCTCAAGAACAATGTGGAAACATAGAATTGTGAATTCAGGCATTTCCTGAAATTACTCATAATTCTTCTCCTTCTGATGCTTTAAATGCTTTGTGTGGTCAGTGAAGGTTAGACTTACAATGATTAGAGTGAATGACATAATCTACAAAGTGAATTCAAATCCATAAGCAAGACCACATGGAAAAATCATTCATTTAAAGTCCAGCAAACAATGTTTAGAAATATTAGTAAAATGTACTTTTTTAAGTAAGTAAGTAAAGCAACAAAGAACAATCTTTCTTTCAGTGTTACATTTCTGATGCAGTGTTTTAATTTTGCAGGTGATTCAGATTAGGGATGTTCATTTCTAAAACTAGCATTGATTAAACAAGAATTTAAATTTAGACTAGTCTAAAACAAAACAAAATGTTCAGGAACAAACTCAACTAAAGAATTTGTTAGCACACATACCACACACACAGCCAGGCTTCACAGGCTTCTGTTAAATGAGATATATCCTGTTGCACGCATTTAAGGAGGGGGCAGCTTGATAAATTCTCAGCATTTAAATGTAACTGATTCTGAGGAAAATAAAAATTCTGTTGATGTTATTAGACATTCTCATGGCTGCATGCCATCATGCCTTTTATTTTTTTTAATCTTTTTATTTAATTATAGTTTTTTCCACCACTGGCCGGATTTACTTTGTGATGTAATGACAAAACCTAGATGATGTGACATCAGTGATGATGTAAAGAGGATTATCTTCAGAAAACAGGTAGTCATATAGGTAAAGCTAATCATATGCTAACTAACTAAACATCACCTATCAGTCAGCATATACAGCAAGTCTGACAGGTATTAATTCATTTGTCATAATTAACCATACTCTTCTTTTCAACGACAGTTCCATAACGTTAATCTTTCCTCTGGATAGTTCCATCTCAAATTGACTTGTTGTGTGAGGTTAGATGGTACTGGACATGATAAATCTATCCCCCTTCTGTCACTTAATTCTCTAAGAATAGTACTTATTGCTGCACTAACATGTCCTTGTCACTCTGTACCATGATTGTTTCCTTTTTTGTAAGTCGCTTTGGATAAAAGCATCCATCAAATGATTGAATGTAAATATAGTCATTCACATCTCTAGTTCAGATGGTTTCTCTCAAGAATGTCAGGTAGTGGAAACTACAGCGATGTTCATTTTATGACTTTATTATGTACACCACCAAGTTCAATATGCTCCAGTGAAACAGGTAGTAGAATTGAAAGATTGGGAGTAGTAGCTGTTCATTGCAGCCACATTCACTCACCCTCTCCTTCCTATTTAGATCTAAAGCCAGTTTCTACTGTAGAAACATGGCAGTTCAACATGGTGGACTCAGCGTCTGTAGATATAAAATGCTGATTCTAAGGTAACAAAAACATAATGATTCCTATTTTCAGGTGATTACAGACTAATGGAACCAAAGTTATGAATATTATATTTCATTTTGGTCATATTCTGTAAATAGAGCCCCTTAAATCTGACACACTGGACCTTTTACAAAATGAAAACACTCAGGTAATATGCCTGCATCTCAAAATAGTGAGTAGATGCACTTTGTTACACTCCCTTTCTGTAATTTTACACCTTTGCACCTACCCTCTTCTCTCCTTATCACATTTTCTGTTCCTTTCTGTATCACGTGTGCACATGTAGACGTTTTTCCATCAGCTTCTCCTCCAAACACTTAATCAGGATCGGGTCCACTTTGGGGTCAAATTTATTAGCAAACCAGTGACCATAGTTTAGGAGCCAGCGAAGTTCAGCTGCTCCATAGATGCAAACACTCCGCATGTGTATTCCTGTGCAGACTGGGTAAAGCTTTCCTTCTAAATAGTTCCATTTGACTAGTCGTGTCTTACTTCTTAGATCCGTAACATCTGCTTCTGACCTGGGAATGTGTCCAGGCACCCCAGGGACCCTGACAAGGGTGGCCCAGAAGTGTTCATCTGGTGAGTATGTATCAGCAGACCATATCAGAAAGTCCTTTGCCACCTGGCTGCTACTTATGTGATTCACAAAATCCCATGACAGGACAAAATATGCACTGCCAATGAACATCTCAATACCATGAGGAGGAACATCTTTGGAGGCTGTGGTTTTGACAGGAATACGTCGGTACTCATAAGGCACATTTTTCAGCTCATGCTGGAACCTGAAGCGCTGTTTCTTGAGTTCACTGGGTTGGCTAGTCTCTAGCATGTTACTACCATTCAGCTGTTTAAGCTCCATTACCAGTTCATAATTTGACTTGAGAGGAAAGTCCTGGCCACACAGGTTGATGACATACTTCCACTTGACATCTGACCTCAGCAGGTCCGAGAGGCAGTTAAGGTCTGCATTTAGCCTGCTGATGTGGGCATATTCCACAGACTCCAATTTTGAGGCAATGAATACATTTTGAATACAGCGGGCCAAGTTTTTAATAGCCTTTATAAATGCTGGAGAGGACTTCTGATCGTAGTGAATGCAGTAAATGTTATTAGGTGCATAGATGGCATGAAGAATACGCTCCACCATGGGTGCATTCTTATGCACCACCAGGGAGTAAGCCAATGGGAAGCTGTGTTCTTCATCCGACACTGGTACCTCATTGTAACCCCTCGTTTTGATAAATGTCTGACAGTCTGAGGTCAAACTCACAGTGCTATCATCATCCACGTCAACAACGACTTTACGTTTGATCTCAAGAGCTTTACCTATTTCCACAGGGTCCAGCTCATAGATGGCAGTGCAGTTGATGTCATACCTGCGGTTGTGAATTCTGGATAAGCTGACGGTGATTCCATAGGGTTCTATGTAGATGCTGTCCCTCACTGTCACTTTAATGTAGACCAGCTTGAGCAGACAGGCCGCCAACAGAGTGAAAGAAATCAGGAAGCACCTGTGTCTCAATCTATGGATGTTGTGGGCACATCTTATTTTCATTCTACAAACAAAGGAATAAAAAGACATGGAATAAGCATGTGTACTACTGTTAGGAAATATGAGAAAATCATAAAATGAATTCAATTATTTAAAATAAGTGAATAACTTAGTTTTAGTTAGTAGTCTGTGATTTTCTTTACCTCACATAATTGACTTATTTCAGTTTATGTCTGATGTTTGACAACCTGTTTCTGCTCTAAGTTACCTTGCTCTCTAAAGTTGTCTTTGAGCGTCTCCCACAGTTCCACAGAAGAACCTAAACATGAGAAAAATGTCTTCAGCGGGTGTGAAGGTACAATCCAAAAAGCAATGAAACATTACGGTAACATGGCAACACCACGCACAACACATTCAAGACAAGTGAAACATCGTGCTTTACACAAAAAGCAAAGCGAGGTTCGCTTCCCTGCATTACTCACCACACACGCGCGTCTCTCCAGAAACAATCACGAGGCAGTGAAGCACAGGCAGTGTATCCACACACACTTTGCGTTCACCAGCAGCATATTTAGAATGTGAGGGAGCACAAAACTTACCACATGCGTAAAGAAAGTGCTCATTGATAGAACCGAGTAGTTTTCAATCCCGTCTGCTATGTCCGGAGCTCCATCGCGGACTGGAGCGACTGTTGAAAGGAGTGGCAGGGGAGAGAGTTCCCGCAGCAGTCCGCCCACTACCCAGTCACATCCAGCACATCACCACCACCCGATACATTTACCACCCATTCACTAATGATTAACCCTCTTCAACAAGACCCAAGAACGAGGGAAGTCAAAGCTTATCTCATATTACACACAACCACCCATCAATGTGTCCAGGTACAGTCTTATCTGTGTACACACTATGCACAGTATACTGTATATACCACAGCAAGGCAGGACCCAAGGCCACAAGTGACAACTGAAACATTTCACACACCAAAGCAGACACTTGAACTGTAATGAGCTGTATTATTTAAATTATTCATCATATATTATTCATATATAGTTTTATACTTGTAACAGTTCAAAATGTCACATTTAACAGTGCAAATACAACATGTACCTCATACATGAAGTAAATCAGGAACACTGAACTTATAGACATATACTGATACATCATAGGGTGAAACTACAACCTACCACCAAACTCTCTGAGCACTTAGATATAGATTATAATAATGATAATTTAGATAATATTTAGATAATTAGACATAAACAATTAAGGCATAAAACCTTATCAACATGTACAGAACCAGAACAAACATGACA
Organism: Argyrosomus regius; assembly: GCA_946959425.1. Taxonomy (NCBI): domain Eukaryota; kingdom Metazoa; phylum Chordata; class Actinopteri; family Sciaenidae; genus Argyrosomus; species Argyrosomus regius. The sequence goes on along the minus strand of OX336890.1, from coordinate 28,646,713 downwards.
ACAAAAAAAAGATAAATGCTCTCAAACATTTTTCAATCATATTCACTGAGTGGAAGTCACCTGTGCAGTGCAGTAAACGGATCATAAAATGAGTGAATAAGTCAAACTCACCAAGTTAAATTGTTTAAACAGTTATTCATGAACAAAATGTGTGGTGACAAAATTCTAAGAATTCACTCTCCCAGTCCTCAGAATCTGAATAGTCATTGCTTATGAGTTTCTCCCAGTAGTAGTCCATCACAGCGTTTGGTAGTAGTTCGTCATCACCCACCAAATGCACTTTTTTGATTTTCCTGAGGAGGCTCAGGCTGTCTGCCTCTGTGGAAACAAAAAACATTCAAATACATTTAAAGCTATATTAAGTCCATTTTAATATATGTATTTTCAATAAATTTTAATGAGGCCCTACTACAGTGGTCAGAGAAACTCTGACTCAGGTGGGAGACGTACGAGGCAGGTGATTAATTATTGACAGTGAAAAAGCCACGCTTCAGCGACTGCTCGCTTAATTTGAGTTGCTCTGAAGGAAATGCCCAAGCCAGGATGTATGTGGAACTGAGGCCAAGGTTAGCCATGACAGTAGACAGGAACTACTGACCTGTGGACAGCACTTCCTGACAAGAACCAGGCCTGCAGTGTTGAACATCCTCTTCAGGACATGCCTGCGTTGGATTTCCTTCAGCCTCCATGTTCAATAAGTAATAAGACAAAGGTTTGTCTCTGAACGTCACCTGGACAAACAGTTCATCAAAAATAGATTTTAACACCACTAACATATCTGTTCAGAAATAATGACTTATTAATGAGATGTCAAAGGTATGGTATCTATGGATATGTGAAACCTGAGGCTGAGCCTATCAAATGTCTTTCAGCATTACTCTGGAACAACAGGCCTCTATAGTACTACACTTTTTTCTAATTTTCTCAATGAGATAGAAGATATGGATCAGTGTGTGTGCTGGTGCACAGCTCTACAATGAACACTAAATAATTTACAGCCTAGTGCTGTGCACAGACCCTTACTGGCAGGCAGGAAACAGCAGAGAAGTGAACCTTGTTCCACACCAACAGATAAGGAAGGAAAAGTGTGTGTGGGATTGTTCACAGTCAACTCAGTTATTCTGGATTTATAACTATTAGAAAATATCACTGCAAACCTTTGTGGTCAACAAATCAAAGTGGTTAATGAATCAAAATTAGAGTTGTGAGTGGCAAAGAGGCTCGAGTTGTTCACTACATAGATATGTTGATACAACTAGGCTACCTTTAAAGAAGGAGTGACACCTCTTACTTGTTTCATCATTAAAATGCTATACTATTTGTCATTGGATTTGTCCTTTCAGGGCACAGTGCAGGATGCCTCCACGGAGTTGACAAGACAACTTGAGTTATAAGCCAACATGTGGAAGACCACAGCCACATGCACCAATGAATATCAGACTTTGGTAAATACTTGTGCATGTGCACCAAAATTGCTGAAATTCTGTCCAACATGTTTTTGGTATCTGTGGTGCCCCCTATGGGTTGAGTATCAGATCTCACAACAAGTTATAACCTCAGTGCACATTCTAGTTAGCTAACACTATGCAGTACAGTCCTGGCAAAGTTTAAAACATGTGAGATACTTATACTATAATTCCACTCTAGGAATTAATAAGGAGACTCCTTTTCATGCAGTGCTATTGTCTGTCTTAACATGGCCTGGCTGCTTATGTAAGTATTTTCAGTTTCTGCAGCCATTCTTATGTTTTGAGTGTAGTCAAGGGGCTTAAGGCAAACTGGTGTCTAACCTTGTCCCAGGTGTATGCTGAGCTGACAGGAATGTTGTTTCTAAGGATAGACTCCAACCAGCATTCTGGAGCCAAGTGAAACTTGCCTTTACTGTCCTGTATCGAGCCATCGTCCAGCACGTGAGCAAAGTGCCACTGACCCTGCAGAGGCAAGACAAACACGTTATTTTCTTAATTCATTAAATATGTTGTCTTTGTATAACAGCAGCACTGGCAACAAATGGCCTGTGTTGACAGTACTGCTGAACTGCAGTGGTTGATAAACCATTCTATGTACAGTATTACAGTTTCATTTTCTATGAGGTAATAGAGTAAGACATGGGCTGTATTATTATTGTTCTTGTCATGTAATGAATTCAGGATGTTGGAAGATAAGTGTGTTTGGTGACAACTCTAGAGAGGATTAAATGTTTTAAGAGAAGAGCTTTACCTGACCTTCAAGAACAACTGTAGAGTACTTCCAGATGGCATGACTCCACTCTGTATGAGCTTGAAGAGATGTCTACGATCATCTTTAGCTCTTGTCTGTATCAGGGCATTATTTCCTTTCATCTCAAAGTTGATGTGTTGTAAAGTATTCCCTGGTTGTGGGGCGCAGCTCTGACTACTGCTGGCTTTCTTATTCAGCTCATCTGTGTGTGTTGGAGTCTTCTTCCCCTGGGTTAGTAATGAAGCAGGAGGTCTAGGCAATGTTAAGTCCTTGGCATTGTTTGGAGGTGCTGATCTTAACAGACTGGCCTGTAGGATTGGTCTATTGCTTTCCTTTCTCTGACCATCTTGATTACAGCAATGTGCTTCACTAGCTTTAGAAGAAGTTGGTGTAGAAGACAGAGAGTAGGCGTGATCCTGTTCCTGTCTAACTAATGTACAGCGTTTGGCCTTCATGGGTACATACATCTCTACCAAATTAATATGCTTCTGGAGGATCTCCACCAAGCTTCTCTGAAGTGAAGCCAGGGAGTCAAGTTGCCTTTTCAACAGACGTCTCCAAAGGCAGTCGGGCGCACCCCTACACAGAGAACCAAACAATATGGTGTCATTTAGATAAGTAGTGTGCTGGCACAATCATAAGAGCAACCTTTAGTCATGTCTTTCAAAAAAAGTGTCTAAAGACTGCATAAAGATTTAGAAAAAGACTGCACCTCAGCAATGAATGGCAACCACAATGTTTTTAAAGCATGATACTACATTGAATTTCTACCTTTACTAGACAAGTGACAGTGAAGAGAGACACCTAAGACTGAGAAAGACAGGAGTGACAGAGTTCAGTTCAGATTTCATTTACTGCCCCACCAGAGGGAAATAAAGCAAGAAAAACACACAACAGTAAGGCAATAGAAGATATTTATGGTTTGATTGATTTTAAATCCACACTCAGCACTGTGTTCTTATTCTAATATCTCACTCAGCATTTGCTGAGATCTGGTAATAAAGCAACTTTTGATATATCCCACCATGGTGAACAACGCCACTTTGGAAGTAAAAATTAGTCAAATGCACCTGAAATACCCACAATAGTTATCTGCTGCATTTTAAAACTCTGTAATTACAGAATCAGAATATAACTCTGCAAGATATACAGTATAGATAAGGGAAGAAAACATTTCATCTGCCATTTTTTATTGCTTCACATTCATCTCTACATCAGTGGTTTAGATAATATGGTTCAATAGTGGGCTTGTTTGAATTCTGTGTTAGGCTGTAAAGTCATGTGTAGCACAGTCACCATGTCTTCAGATCTCAGCAGTGACTGTGAGTGAAACTTTATTATAGTCATGAGGAAAAGTGAACTCACCTGTATTTTTGGGCAAGATTATCTTTGGCTAGCTGTTGTTTGGTGAGCACCTCAGTCAGCACTGTGTGGATATGTCTGAGAGCAACATCATATCTGTCTGAAAAACAGTTAGCACAGTACAGTAACGGATACAAATTCAGTGTCGGCCTGGTTGTTATTTGTTGTTGTTATATCATACCATCTCATTTGCATTGCAACAGCTGGACATTGACTAATACTGGTGTATAACTGTCTTTGCATGTTCATGAAAATATAAATGGAATATTTTTGCTGCTGTCTGTGAAGTGGCAGCAATCATATTGGTGAGAGGATGTTTTGTGGCTCAGAGTTCTCCTGGATCCATATTTTTCATAGAAGTTTACAATCTATAATATTGTCCTCCTAAATGTCCACACATTATTTAAGTCATTTTATTATGTTGGTCTATGTTGGTCGATTTCTTCAACCTCCCATTAAAGAAGTTTTTTAATCTAAATTGAGGCTCTAAGGATAGAGGGTGGTGTATGCCGTACACACTGTAAAGTCCCTTGAGGCTAATTTGTTACTTGTGATATTGGCTATTGAAAAAACAACTGACTTGACAGGCTGGACTTCTGCAGCTGATTTACCTGCATCTTCCAGAACTTCCAGAGGCCAAGCTGATATTTCTTTGTGTTTTTTCCTAACCTCCTCCAAAGCCACTGTTACAGCAACTGAATGACTCAGCTATTAAAAAAAAAGATAATTAGTGAAAAAAGTATTAAATCAAAGCTGCCAAACCAGTGAAATTTCAATAAAGTGATGCTACATGTGGGAGAGAGGGATGAGGTTATGATGATTGGACCTGTGCCATTAATGGTTAAAAAGACCTTTTTTGTCTGTGTACATTTAATCTAGCCTCAGCTGACACTAATGCACACTTGATTCTGAAGGTATTCAAAGTGTAAAGAGCTCTCACATTATCAGAGGTGGTGTCTTTCTTTCTCAGCTGAATGTCACTGGGCTCTCTGGCTCCGTCTCTGTCACCTGATTCTTGGGGTTGAACATTTGCCTTGTCATTGTGGCTGGGACTGAAGCTACTCTGGCAGGAGAGCTGCATGTGGCAGTGAGCTTCTGAGGATGTGTCACCTGAAAGAATCGTAAATCCAAAATTATTCCAAAAGTTTTTTAAGCTTGGAATCAGCAATAGATTCAAAACAATTGACACTGATTTGAACACAGATCTAGTGTCAAGTGTTGCCAAATGTCCTATTCTATAGTTAGATTTATTATTATTTATTATGGTTCAAACTCTTTTCAATGTGGAAACGTGTTCAGTGAAGACCCACTACACTGACCAATCTTAAATGCATACACCGTAAATTCTATGAACCACTGAAGTAAAATCGGCAATCATCAAATAAATTTGTTAGTTGCAACTTTAATAGTTATCACCACATCATATCATACATTTCTCTTCACAAAACAAGTACAAATTATAACCACTATAATCTTGGCAAACCTGTTTTCTATCTCCTGTCATGTTTGCTGAGCTGATAATAGTCTAGTATTTTTGGATGTCAAAATAAAAGGCTTGGATCACATTTGCTCTACAGAGTCCAGAGTCCAGAATGTGGAAGGGAACTCACCTTTTTGTTGTGCAGGTGCCTCACAAGGACACTCACATCTAACAGAAGATGCTTGGAAAGTCGAGAGCAGCTCTTTTATATTCTCCTCCTTCGCCATGTCTAGTGCACTGAGGCCACTGAGATTCTTGTTATAGATGTTTGACCCATACTGGAGGAGAAGCTTCACTACCTACACAACACACATGTATTTCAGAACATTTTGTTAGACAGCAGAACCTCCAATAGCTTGTGGAATGAGTGATAGTTATTAAGTTATTAATGTGATTAAGCCTTCTGGCTTTTGTCACAACTGGTAACTAATAAAGTTTTTTTGTCCGTTACAATTGATGCTAAATATACTGCTGTAGTCTTATCCAACCTTATCTAATATAACATTTGTATCAAATGATTGTTTAGCAGCTTTTACAGTGCAACAAGACACTTTCCATCTGGCTGAGTGCTTTAATATGCTCCATGGATGTCAGTTAAATCTTGTAACTGAATCCATCATTGAGCTGTCAAAAAGGAACATAAACACAAATAGACATTTACAATAACACAAATGACAAAAAAAGAGAAATCAAGCATTAAAATATAATGATGCTGAACAGTATCTTGAGATGTTCACTACATTTGTCTGGACAGAGATGGTAATGTCAGTCTGTCTAGTCCAATTTTTACTGGACTAGACAGACTGTTTAAAGTTGTTCCCAAATAAGAGGAAGGAAAAGAGGAAAAGGCAAAGAGAGAGTGTTATAATAGTAATATAACAGCAATCAACTATTTTAGTGTTGTAGTAAACATTGATGTCTTTGTAAACCCCAGGGACAAATTTTAGTTTGTCAGAAAACTGAATCTGAATTGAAATGGGTGGAACAGAGGCTGGTCTGAAAGTGATACCAGGATGCTGACTCTCTATGAACATGTGGAAAGTATATTTTACTTTGCTACATCTTAAAGTGTGTCCATTACCTGATAGTGTCCAGATGAAACAGCATCATGTAAGGCTGTGACACCATCACAGCTTCTACTGTCAACAGTAGCTCCAGCCTTCAACAGCTTCTCAACCACTGCCTCACTACCCACAGCAGAGGCCTCATGGAGAGCTGTCCAGCCTGACAACAAGTCAACAATTACTGATGAGAGGGGGACTTGTGTTTGACAGTTTTCACGAGTAACAGATAGATGTAAAATATGTCAGAAGTGAAAATAAACAAGTGTCTAAGATGTGACAAACCTGCATAATCCTCCACGTTGACATCAATCCCAGCTTGAATGAGCACTTTGACTTGTGCTAGATCTCCTCTCATGCATGCTTTGTGCAGAAGAGTCTCCCCCTTTGCATTTCTCCTGTTAAGTTGTGTCTTCTTGGGAAGTTTCACACATCGCAAAACATTTGCTTTGAGGATAAATAAATGCAAGATTTGTGAAGTAAACATGACAAATTACAGGGGAAGGTACTTTCACTTGAAATCCAGAGTCTTAAGGTCTCATGCATCACACAGCAGCACATTGCTGCCACCATTACAAAAAAAATACTTGCTCAGTTTCTCTTATAACAAGAAATCCTTGCATCTCTTCAAATGCATCCACGTTTCCCTCACTTTTATCTTTTCATTGTCTTCGCCCCTCTAATGCATGCAGAGAGCACAGAAAGGATGTTTTTCAGAGAAATGAGACCTCCTTTCCTCTGAAGCATCACATGAAGTGAAGCTGATCAAAGCTGGATCAGTTGTCAGTTGGTTTTAACAGCTGTAAGTTGAAACTTGTGATGGAGTTTGTGTCTGCACACACATGCACTGTGCTAATCCTAACACAGACAAATAGTTATTAGCATTAGAGCAGCAGTGCTTTCTTTCTGTTACCTGTTTAACAATCACCGGCACATGAAGAACAACCTGCATTCTGTATTCACACTACCCAGAGATCCCTCCTCGATTCTTGCTCCACTCACTTTGGCTCCCCTGGCTTGGTCTTACTAGAATCCCATACCATCCCTTTTTCCTTTTTCTACAATAAATATCACTGCTCCACTATCCTTTCTGGGTTCCTTAACACCAATTTTTTTTAAGAATCCATTTCCAGGACCAGGAGAGAACTCACAAACAATCATATAATTTAATTGTATGAGAACATTCACTGTGAAAATGTGAAAAAGTGCATTTAAAATCCATTTGAGTTACAAAATAAGAAAGCATATAAAATTAGTAGGTGATCAGCGGTTATAGGACACCTTGCATTAGTTTGGCTTTGGCACTTGGCTGTTCTCACCACTGCAGTGGTCGTCATCAACCTAACTACAGTTTACTACAGTTTTACTGTAAGCATAGCATTATTTTGTCCAGAGCCCATAAGTAACAGTTCAAAGTAATAGCCCATTAAAAGATACAGTAGGAAGTGAAAGTGTTTGCTGCACATAAAATGTATGAATGGGTTTCTCTCAGAACTTTGTGCGCAGCTCTGGAAAAAATAGACTAAACACTGAAAAGATCCCTGCAGTTCTGTTCCACTCCATGTCTGGTGAGAACGGCTAGATCAACAGATCAACTTGCGTACAAGCTGAGTGTTTTTCTGTTGCCTAAAAAACCCTTTATCCTAGCAACAACTGAGTTTCAAACTAAATACACACCTAGTTTTACTACGCCTAGTAGGTGATCTGAGTGAGGGGCTACAATACAATTAAAAGTTTTCATTTCCAGGACAAAATAAATTTCTAGGATTTGATTTGGATTTATATCATTTTCCAAATGTTTCCATTTCCAGGTTTTCCAGGACAGGTGGGAACCCTCTGAATTTAGATATCATTTTTTACACGAAAGGCGTATGGGTATAGTATGTACGGAATGTTTTATGATATGACAAGAAAATGGAATCATTTGGTATTTCATAATAATGTGAAAAAACATTGTAATCTGAAAATGATCTTCAACAAAGACTCTTCTAATATCAAGAAACTGTACAAACATTTTTGTCATGGTAGCAACAATACTGCATGGTGTTTCAGGAGTTTCAAAATAATTACCTGATTGAGCTGCAGGATTGGCACAGCCTGCTGCAGACTGCATACAGCTGGATATTCCTGGTGATTGATTTGTCTCCATTCGCTTTTTCTGCTCTTTCTTCCTAGCCTGTAAATTTAAATCACTTGTCTCCATGTCCTCAGCTAACTCTTGCTTTGGCAGATATTAAGAGGACACAACAAGCTTGCAGAGTCATCATATGAAGAAGATGTATTCCTCTTGTGCTTGTGATTACAACCATCAGTCATCTCTGTCTCTGCAAGAAAGTGGACAGAAAGAGATGACTGTCAGACAGAGATAGGATTCAAGAACCACTTCCAGTTGTTTTTCTGACTGTTGCACATTGTAAAACAATGCCATCAAACTCATCTGTCTGCTCTGCTGGAAACTTGCAACAGGAAGAAGTCATGGAAGAAATGGTGCAATGCATGGCTTAATTTCACAAAGAAAGATGACAATGCTTGTTTGTCTGTAAAATGATCAATTCAAGTAAAGGTGGACATACCGTCAGTGCTGAAAACATATTTCTACCTCTTTATTTTTCCTACTCACATGATTTGTCTGGCACAAAAAATACATGTTTACATTTCCTTACCTGTCACGTGTCAGCAGCAGTAGTGCTAATTTTGTGCCTTGAGTGTCAGTAAGGATGTTCAGCATAACAACACAGGATCTGACAACTAATGTAATGACAGAGAAGAGCAAAGGTGAATATTGTTAAGGCTACTCCATAAAGAGGGATGAAGGTCCTCATCAATAAAACTGCTTAAATTAGCAACAAATACAAACAGTATGCTGAGTTAGGAACGTTCAAGCTAGCTGTCACTAGATACATACGTTTTGTTTATTGGCATGTGACTATAAGAATATTATAAGAACATTATCAGATGTGAATGAGTCTTGCTGAGCACAATGTTAGTTAAACAGATGAGCAGAAAGTAAATTTAGAGGACGGCTACATTCTGTTCCATAAATCACTACACACACAACATTCCAGTCATATATATATTTTTAACATATCTCATTTCATTATTATTAATTACATATTTTGCGACCCTTCGAAAGAAAACACAATACATCCCTCGAGCAGTAAGCTCGCGATGCAAACTGTTAAAAAAAGTTGAACTCCTTTGGCGCGAGCTAACCGTTAGCTTGAATGTGAACGATGGCTGTTCCATTGTAGCGTCAGTTAGTTCATTAAGTGACATATAAAAAAACAGCAACACAGAAAAACTATTCTGGATACCTAATTAATCAAAGTTTGTAGTGCTGTGTGGATGGTAATTAATTACCTTATGAACAATTACGTTGTGTAACAGTAACGGCGCCACGCCCACCTTATATGAGCCGTGAGGCATTACTAGAAGATGGACGAACATGAACGTCCACAAACAGAGCTCTGCATCATCGATCTGCACCCCTCTTTATTCTAGTCTTAGCAGTGATACTGTCTGTGGTACTAATACACATCTAAAACAATCAAAGTACATGCCCTGAAAATGGAATGATAACTACAATAAGACAAGAATGAAATAAGTTTCTGAAATGAAATATTGTTGTCTAAAAATGAATTATTCCTGTCTGTCAGACCTCTGATTTCAACTTTAGAGCCATCTGCTGGTCATACATAGAAAGGTGATTTATATGTACTGCATAATGAACTATGTACTGTAAAGTTTGTGCAATGGTTCAATGTTGCCATTGAATGAAGTTTTACATGTAAAATCTATAGTTAGACCTGATTTACTTACAGGTTTGTTTTTCTTTTCTTTTCTCTAACTTAGCATCCACCGATTTAATTACACTAGCTGCAAGAACAATACAGAACAATAATGTTAAACAGGAATACATGGTGATATAGTGGTTTTATCTGGTTCTCTCTCTCTCTCTCTCTCTCTCTCTCTCTCTCTCTCTATATATATATATATATATATATATATATATATATATATATATATATATATATATATACATATATATATATATATGGGATTTACTGAATATGTCACACATCTGTATCTTCTGATTGAGAAGATATGGTAGATTCAATGATGTCTGTGTCTTACTACTTTAGTATGATTCTCCCCAAAAGTTGATGGGGAGAATCATGGGTAACAATACTTTTGATGAATTCAGATTTAATTAACTTCATTTTTCACATTCACTTCATTAAAAACTCTTCGCAGATATATCTTTGAGCTGGGAATATCACTGTCTTATCCTAGCATACGGAGTGTGAATCTCTGTGTTCACTTAACTATTTTATTTAGGACAGCTATTTACAAGCACTTACCTGGGTTTAGCAGTCTCTCAGAAATTTGGCAAATAAATGATCTGCCATGATGCTTGTGGACCTCAGTTGGCTAATGATGTTGACCCAGATCTGCTGCAGGGCTGCAAATGCTCACCTTCTATTTCAGTTCCTGTACAACTCATCCTCTCCTTATCAGGATCAGGGTGAGCTGGACCTTCAGTGAGTACGGGATTCCAACCAGTAAATATTGGGTCACTTACAACAACTCAATTTTTTTTGCTGTTGTTTTTAACAGTGTAATTTTTTTTTTAGCTTGAGGTAAATGATCTATTTGAACACCACTAGGTGGCAGCACAAACTAAAACATATACATACACATGAAAGCCTCTTTCAGCTTCTTTTATGAGACAAAGATGAAAAAACAAAGAATAAAAGGAAGGCTGTAAAAACATGATTTTCCCGAGTACACTGTACAGAAAAGACTGATGACAGGAACACTCAGATCTGACACCATTACAGCTACACTACTGGCCACCAGCTTTTTAAATGCTTTAAAATGCTGTTACTCCTGAATAAGGTGCCAACTTGAAGTGTGGTGAAGTAGAAGTAGTATAAGTAATAAAAAGGAGGATAGAACTACGAACATTTTTCATAAACATTTTATTTAAATATAGCCTTTTGAGAAAAGAGAGGGGAAAAAAAGATTCAGTGATTTGTTGCACATGCACACAAAAAAACAAACTACTGGGAGAACTACAGTTATCTGGTTACTTTAAAACCATTTCCATGCAGTTGGACACTGTTTCCGTTCAATTCAAATCAATCCAATTTTATTTATACTTAAAACATTTTTTGTTGTAGTCATGTCCCTCTGCTGCTGCATTTTAGAACTCTTCTGGAAGATGTTAATCTCATGTTGCTGTAATACAGTGTTTCTGAAACTTTTCATACCATGTACCGCCTCAGAAAATATTTGTCTCTCCAATATTTTGACAGAAATTAACATCTAGCAGCGTAGGTCGACCCTGATCAGCTACAGATTGTTCATGCAACAGGCAGGTTTATTCCTTAGGAGAAGATTGTTTGTTGAATGTTGTTAAATCCTGAACAGAATTGGTTCAAGAACCAGAGCTCATTTGATGTTAAAGGAGTTCTCCTGATCCACACTTCTCTTCCTAATATTTCCTGTTAAACCAAGGCTGTGTTTTTGAACCATCCATGTAATCTCTGCTTACTATCTCATGTCACATTTGAGCTAATTTTGGATGAGCGCGCACTCTGTGAAGGAACGTGTCTATGTATCATGCTGATACTGAAACAAGATATTTCAGGAAATGCAAAACTTATTTTAAATTACATTTGACCAACCCCCTAGTTTACTATAATACAAAATGTTAAATATGGATTGATATGTTTTAAATGATTTTATTTCATTAAACAAATGTCATCCAATCCAATTCAATTCAATTCAACTTTATTTACACTAAAAAAACAGTAAAGAAAACCAGTTTGTTGAGTCTTTTCCTGTCCTTCTCTGTGATCTCTGATCTTGGTTCCTGTCAGAACACGTGCAGCAGCATTCTGAATTAGCTGCAAAGTCCTAAGAGACTTATTGGAGCAGCCTGATAACAATGAGTTACAATAGTCCAGCCTAGAAGTAACAAATGCGTGGACTAGTTTTTCTGCATCTCTTATTAGGCAGGATGCGGCTGATTTTTGTGATGTAATGAAAGGGCAGCCCTTGATATATAGGGCTAATTAAAAAGGCTAAAGGCTAATTAGGCTGCCACTGTCCAGAGATGAGTGGGGAAACTTGTCACTACACATGACTCAAGTGCAGGGAGAATACTAGCAGCAAACTGTTCCTATTACAGTATGTGTTAATGAGTAAGCAGAAGCAGTTAATGAAGTGAATTGGGAAAGTGTATTATGGATGGTTTTATTTTCAAACATCCAGTCTGCTGTCTCATAACTTTAACCAACAAAACATCAATCAGTGAGTTCAAATATATTTTGAATAAAAAAAAAACCCTTGTTACCCTCGTGGGGTCCTGAGTGGCCTCCACTGTCTCATTCTCTGCCTCTCTCATGCAGATTTGATCTGCTTGTCGTGTTTTGACTTTTCAGCTGGTGTATGTGCCATGTACTAACATTCCCTATTTGTAGGAGATCCTCTGATCCTCTTTCTACCAGCCTCATTCATATGAGATGTATGACTGGGATCCTTGTATACAACAGTGTAAATGTACATATAGGGCAGCTGTGGCTTGGAGGTAAAGCGGGTTGTCCACCAATCAGATGATCGGTGGTTCGATCCCCTCCAGTCTGCATGTTGAAGTGTCCTTGGGCAAGATACTGAACCCCAAATTGCTCCTGAAGGCTGTGCCATCGGTGTGTGAATGTGTATGAATGGTTAGCTCCTCAAACTGATGAGCAGTTGGCACCTTGCATGGCAGCCAATGCCATCCAATACCAGCCAATACCACGAGATAATGCCTCATTTGTATTTTTAAACATAAAGTTTCTGTAGGTGTGTTCATATATCATTTATAGTAACATTTACTATAATATTTACTAACCCATTCTTATTTATGGAGTGATAAAAAGACAAAATTCCCTCTGTAAAAAACGTTGACTCAATGTTAAAAAGAATGTTAAACCTGGCTTTATCAAATGTTTACATTTCTGTTCTAATGTATGCAAATTACCCAATTTTAAGAGATTGTGCCACATTTGCTCATTTAAACATACAAACATACAAAACTTGTGATAAAAAACAAACAAACGATTAGTCCTTGAACCTTGAGTCATCCACCTGTACAGTGTGAGCATGAAATGATGTCTGAACAGATACTGTTCCAGAAATCCTGGGACACCATGTCAGAATGGACTTTTTAAAGCTCGTTTCTGCAGAACCTTTTACAGTAAAATATGCATATAGGGATTGTAAAAGAAAAACCATTAAAGCAGTTCCTTTATTGATTTTTGGTTCAGAAAACATTAATAAAAACGCCATGTTCCTTTATATCTCTACAATCTGTGAAACACAATTTTTATTATATTTTGTATGATTTATTAGTATTATTTGTAAAGTCAAAGTGTACATGTTAGGCCTCTGATACGCAACTGAACCTGACAAAAACCTGATCTGTACTGTCACTACATGCGTGTCCGTGCATGGTGAGATTAGACGTCCTCGCTCTATCCACGCCCCATTACTGCTGTCGCCTAGGAAACGGGGCGTGGATAAAGCCCTCGTGAAGCAGATGACCGACGTGATTGGCTGAAGGGTCGAAAGATGTAGTAGCGTGCCATCGCTCCATCGGTGTTCAGTCAGCCTCAGGGACGGTGCTGATAGACAGGCTTTGTGGCACAGCAGAGACTGGAAACTGTTCCCCGTCCAACACCCGCTCAAGGTAAGTCAAGTTTATCAGCTTATTATGTTCGTTTGGAGTAAATATAGTCTCTACAGGCGACATGGAAGACTAAATCCACCGTGCTGCGGCCGAACTTAACACTACAGCAGAGCCTATAATGCCTCTTAGAAAATTTTATTTAAAATAGTCCCATGCCATTTAATTCAGTTTTATACAAAGTTGCCCACCTATTCACAAAGATAAACCAAAAACATAAAATACCCCACTGTTCATGATAAAGTAAGTCAGCTTTGAATTCAAAAATATATGTAGTTAAACTAATGTCTTAATGACATGTGATCACTCCTCCCTAACATTATTCATATGTATTTCTCTTGTGTCATAGAGTGTCCTAGATTTACTTTGGATTAATGAAAATGTGTAGCTGATGGATTATTTTGCAAATAATGTAATCTATTACTGCTTAACTGATTTAGAAAATTCTGTATACCTATAAAATAATGAATTTAATATTAATAATACATAAACCTTTATTTTCCCTCTCAATTTAATTAATGTTTCTTTTCTTATTCTCTGATTCATATTTATTTTTGAACTGAGTTAAAAAAAAATAATTCCCTGTTTTGGCTTTTCCGTACACCATTCTATGAAATCGTCTTTCACAAAAGTTTTCACATTTCAAGTGTTTGTTTGTTTGTTTGTTTTTTACAGAACATAATGCAATAAAAGATGCATGGGGAAATTTAGATCAATTCATAATGTTCAATGTGTGTGTTTGTTTATAATTATTAAACTTCCAGTTATGTTTACTGTTTCAGTTTTCATTTAATTATTATTTCATTATCTTTATATATATATTATTATATTGAGCTTTGATTTGCACTGTGGCTGTGTTTCTTGTGATCACATTGTGAATGCTTTTGTTCCTCCACTAATGGTGTACAGTCAGCTTCTCCCAGCTCACATTACTCAACTTGTGTTATTTGGTAGCTCTGTTGCACCATGCTGACCCGTCTGTTCCGTATGCATGGCCTTCTGGTGGCCTCCCACCCCTGGGAGGTGATTGTTGGCACAGTCACCCTCACCATCTGTATGATGTCCATGAACATGTTCACTGGCAATGACCAGATCTGTGGCTGGAACTTTGACTGCCCCAAAACGGAGGAGGTGAGTGAACGAGATGACTGTGTTATCTGTAGTAGTGCATCCACCACCACACAACATAAAGTCACCGAAATCTGCACTGTCCTCTTACCTGTAACTCATATAATATGTCACACTTTTGTCCTGACAGTATACTTAACAATCCAGTCTATATTAACTATTAAGTATACTTTATTTAACAACACGTATATGGAAGAAGTCAAGTCCACCATTTTGGTCCAGACCAAATTATCTCAACAATATCTGGATGGATTGGCATGAAATGACATGCAGTCATTCAGATATACCTACCTGTCATTGGTGATGCCCAATGACAGTATAAAGAATGGACAGAACCTGAGTGAAGTCACCCATAGGTTTCTGAAGCACCATTTTGAAGCTGTAAATATGCCGCACTGGTCACCATCATGTTGGATGTACTGCGTCCACCGCCTCCAGGCGAATCTGAAAATCGGCAAGGATGTGGTTCATCGGCCGACCTAAGGCGGGCCGAATGACGCCTGGGTGCTTGAACAAGCCATCAGTAATGGCACTTACCTGTCAATCAAAGCGGCCACCTGTTAATTATGTGCAACCTTAAGCCTTAATATAATTTGAACAGGTGAGTTCTATAAAAATTCACCCTCAGTACAGTTGTCATGAACGGGGAAATTAGCTATAGAGACCAAAACAGTTTTTTGTACCAGGCTGTAAACATGTTTATTTCTGCTGTGAAGTTGGACATTTTAAAATGGCCGCTTTTAGAGATTGACTCACTTCTGCAGTAGTGTTGGGAAGTTCCACTCTTTTTACTGACTCGGATCTTTTACTCTTGGACAGTAAATTGAGTTTGAGTTCATTTCGTTCATTTTTACAGCGGGTGGCGCTGTAGCCCTCTTGTGGGCGTTGTAAAAAAGACTGCGGTTCTCAAACACTTAACAGTGAAGGCAACATGGTTTGCATCAGCTGACAAAGCATAATAAACAAAATGCCTAATAAAGAGCTACCTGTCACGTGACAAATGAACGATCCGAACGAACGAGAACGAACGAATGAGAACGAACGAGAATGAACGAGAACGAACGAGAACGAACGAACGAGAACAAACCGTTCAGCCTGAGCTGCCTGTCACGTGACAAATGAACAAGGACCTGAGGACAGACGCACAGTTGAGTGAGTCGTGAACTAATCATTTCTGTTTCCTGTCCTCCTGACTGAGCTTATGTAGCTGCCATGTGGTGAGGGAAGGTACTGCATGAAAATGAACAAATCACTCACTGAGACGACTCATTACTCCCGAGTCATATAAAAGATTACCGTAATTTTCAGACTATTGAGCGCACCTAAATATATAAGCCGCACCAGCTAAATTTTAAAAGAAAATAAATTTTGTACATATATAGGCCGCACTTGAATATAAGCCGCAGGTTTTCATGTTGTAACATGAGATATTTACACAGAAAGACGGTACACGGAAGATTTTTTTTTTGTTTTAATTTAAGACACGCTTTTATTCAAACTGTGCATGAAAATCGGCAGTACGGCACCAACACGCCATCAACACGGCATCAACACAGCACCAACACGGGATGAACATGCCTGCATGGTTAGAAAATCGGCTTATAGTTAGTTAGTTAGTATAGTTGGCTTATAAATTACGGTAGTGTCTTCTTCGGCGCATAATCTTTACCCACGTCTGTCTCACTTTTGCGTTTACTGCTAGAGAGTGCCCCCCGGTAAAAATAATAAATTAGCCGCACTGTTGTATAGGCCGCAGGGTTCAAAGCGTGTGAAAAAAGTAGTGGCTTATAGTCCGAAAATTACAGTAGTTCATATTGAACGAATCGTTCATGACCGACACATCACTATTCTGCAGCCTGTCTCAAGCAGCCGCTCGAGGAATTACAGTTTTTAGGACTTCCGCATTGGCTTCATTTCCCAGCCATGGAGGTTACCGCTTGGTGATGTCTGGCACCTTATCACTTCCTGGTTCTTTGCTTGTTAGCTTGGAACCTCTCTGTGATGCCAAGGCTCCAAGAAATTACTGCACCTGCCCAAGAAAAAGTCTTCTGAAAAATAACATATCATGTCATTATTACACCTGTACAGTCATGGGAGTGTTTTTTTCTATGAATTAAACAAATGAGATATAACAGATCAGTTAGTGGGCTTTAGATTTGCTGGTATAGGTGGATTTTCTTATCTTTGAACAGAGACATGCTAGCTGATTCCCCAGGGTAGCTGTCTTTGTGCTATGCTAAGCTAGTCTTATATTTACTGTACAGACAGTGGTTTCAATTGAAAATGAATAAGGACATTTCCCAAAAATGTACCCATACATTTCCAGTGATCAGAGCTTCTTCTTCTCTTATTACAGCAAATTCTGAGCAGTGATATCATCATCCTGACCATCACACGCTGCATTGCCATTGTGTATATTTACTTCCAGTTCCAGAACTTGCGACAACTGGGATCCAAATATATTTTAGGTAAAACTTATATTTATGATCTGAGGGGACTTAAGGTCTTGTGTTTGTAGATGAAGTTAGATCTAGCTAAAAAGGACCTTACCTTCTGTCTTGCAGGCATTGCTGGTCTTTTCACCATATTCTCCAGCTTCGTATTCAGCACAGTGGTCATTCACTTTCTTGATAAAGAGCTCACAGGCCTCAAGTAAGGACACGCTCTGCATACTGCCATTTCTTATCAGTATCTATGTGAAAATCTCCAGTTGATTGTTCTGTTCTGACCTCCAGTGAGGCTTTGCCCTTCTTCCTGCTTCTCATTGACCTCTCCAAAGCATGTGCTCTCGCCAAGTTTGCTTTAAGCTCCAGTTCTCAGGTAGGAAGAAATATTTACTTCTATTGCAATATTCCATGAAATTCAACAGTAGCACTGACTGGTATATTTGCACTAAAACTTTTTCAGGATGAAGTGAGGGATAACATTGCTCGTGGAATGGCTGTACTGGGACCTACCTTCACTTTGGATGCCCTGGTGGAGTGCTTAGTGATTGGAGTGGGAACCATGTCAGGTATTTACTGCCGCTTTGGAGAATAATACAGTTTATTAAGAAGACACTCAAAGACACTTTACAGAGTATAAACATCAAAACATCAAAACAATACACTAAAACACATAAGACTTAAGTTAATCATTAAAAAACATTTTAAAACAGTGATTTAAAGGTGGGTAGGTCAGTGCAGGGGTCTGGTTGTGAAGAGCTTTGTGTGTGAGGAGGAGGATTTTAAACTGGACCATCCTGTGGGACTGGGAGCCAGTGGAGGTTCTGGAGGACAGGGTAATGTAGTCATGCGTGGGCAGAGTCTTGCTATGTTTTTGAGGTGGAAGAAGGCAGTTCTGGTGATTCTCATTTATGTGTTCAAAGGAAGGTTATTTTCAAAGATGATGCCGAAGTGGCAGCTTGTGGGGAGGAAGAGAGTGGAGTTGTTAATGGTGAGACAGAAACTGTGAGTGGTTTTAGTGAGGGATTTGGGGCTGATGATTATCATGTCTGATTTGGTTTGAGGAAGTTGGTATGTATCCAGATTTGATGCCAGTGAGGCAGTTGGAGAGAGTGGAGTGAGTGGCAGAGGTGATGAATATAGTGGAGATTTAGAGCTGGATGTTGTTAGCATAGCAGTAGAAATGAGACCATGGTGTCAAAGGTAGAGGATGAAAAGGAGAGGACCAAGCACTGAACCCTGGGGGACGCCTGTCGTTTGTGATTTTCAGGGGGTCTGCTTCAGTGCTGTGTTGTGAGTGGAATCTGGATTGAAATTAATCAGACAGGTCATTAGAGATGAGATGGGTTTTAAATTGTGTGGGGACAGTGCATTCCAGTATTTTAGACAGAAAGGAGAGCTTGGAGATGTCAGGGTTGAGTCCAGGTTCTTTGAAGATTGGGGTGACAGCTGCCAGTGTAAGAGGATGACTGAACCAGAGCTGAGGGAGGAGTTGATGATTTCGGTTAGTATATAGACAAACCGGAGTTGGACAGCTCCCCTGGCGACACAGGTCTGAACTGAGACAGGGCCTAAGAGGTGAAGGGGGGAGGAGCAGGTGAGGGATTTGGTGTGCAGGCAGTGGGGGCAGGAGAGGACAGGTTGCTGTATAATGTGTCAATTTTAGTTTGAAAGAATGAAAGAAAGAAGTTGCACTTATCGGTTGTGAATGAGTTGGAGGTAATGTCACTGGGTTTGAGAAGTTTATTTACTGTTGAGAAGAGCCAGAGTGTATGTGATGCAGTAATAGTTGGTGGATGGGGTAGTGTTTTTTTTTTTTTTTATTATTATTAATATTTTTATTAGGAAGTAAGGCACATTACAAAAGGAACCAATGTTATAATTACATTGAGTATCACATCACATCCGCATCACAATTGAAAATGTAAACATATCGATACAATAGAAATACTGTGCATCATGATGAATGAAGAGCAAGACATACTGTCTGCCTCCTAGGATGTTTTCTTATTTTATAATAACTGAGGATTCTTGTATGTAATAAGTGAATAAGTGTTTAAGCTACAGGGTGTAAACAAAAATACAAGGGAAGCCAAAAGACAGGAGAAGAGAAAAAATAAACAAACAAATAAATAAATAAACAATACTACTACTACTAATAATAATGATAAAGATCAAAAGAAAAAGAAAGAGGGGAGGTGTGGGTCCATCAATCAGGAGGCATAGACTGAAGAGAGTGAAAGAATGTTAAAAAGGGAAGCCACTTGTTATAAAATTTATCAGAGTTACCTTTCACTGAATATCTGATCTTCTCCAGCTTTAGAAAAGACATGGTGTCATTGAGCCACTGAGTGCTAGAGGGAGCTTTAGTTGACTTCCAGTGAAGGAGAAGATGGCGTCTTGCCAGTAAGGAAGTAAAAGCTAAAATATCTAATTGGTTAGAGGTAAACCGGTTCTGGTCTTCTGGGAGCCCGAATATGGCGACATGGGGGGAGACTTTTATGGTCATTGAAAGTTTTTGACATGGTATCAAAATAGTTCTGCCAGAAGCAAGAAAGTAACGAACAAGAGTAAAACATATGAGTTAAATTGCAAGATGAAGCATGGCATTTGTCACAATTGTCGGTGATACTGGGATAGATTTGTGACAGTCGAGTTTTGGAATAATGGACTCTAAACAACACTTTAAACTGTATAAGTGTGAGACGAGCGCAGGCTGAGCTAGTGTAAATTTTCTTAAGAGCAGTGTCCCACCAGTCATCTCCCAGATGTAGACCCAGTTCTTGTTCCCAAACAGCCTTGACTTTGGTAACTGGTGAACAATCAAAAGACAGGATTTCATTATAAACTTTAAAGATGAGTGACTTCTGAAGTGGGTCGTGGCTTAGAAGCTCCTCCCACTGTAGACTTGGTGGTAATGAGGGAAAAACTGGAAACAAAGCGTTAGCGCAATGTCTAATTTGAAAGTAACGAAAAAGATGAGAGGGTGGGAGATGAAATTCTCCTGAGAGATCTGTAAAGCTGCAGAAAATACCATCCTTGTAAAGGTCTTTAAAACATTTCAGGCCCTTATTATGCCATGCAAAAAAGGTTGAATCTGCAAATGCAGGTCGAAATAAATGATTTCTCAATAATGGAGCTAAAGTAGATGCTGACTTAAATTTGAAGTGCCTCCTAAATTGATACCAAATTTTAAGTGTGGAGCGAACCACTTGGTTATTTGTAAAGCCAGAGAGGTTGGATGGAATAGAAGAGGTAAGTAAAGCAGTTAGGGAGGATGAAACACATGACTGCGCCTCTAAATCCCACCATGGCAGATCAACTGATTTAAACCAAAATGAAATCTTGTGGATATGTGCTGCCCAATAATACAATTGAAAATTTGGAAGTGACAATCCACCATTGAATTTACATCTCTGAAGTGTGGATTTGCGGATCCTGGGTGCCTTACCACACCATAGGAAGTGAGAAATAGTTTGATCAATTGTTTGATGAATGTTTTAAAGAACTGCTTTGAGAGGAAAAGTGGGAGACAGTGGAACAAAAATAGAAATTTGGGCAAAATGTTCATTTTGGCTGCATTAATTCTTCCAATTAACGAGAGAGGTAAGCTTCCCCATCTTTGGAGGTCAGATTTAATTTTAGACATTAAAGGCAGGAAATTAGCAGAAAAAAGAGAGTTTAGCGTTCTGGTTACATTGATCCCTAGATACTTAAAGCCAGACAGGCTAAATTTAAAAGGGATGTCAGACTGTTTGAGCCGTGATGCTGAAGCATTGACAGGGTAGCATTCCCTTTTAGAGATATTTACTTTGTAGCCTGAGAATGATCCAAATCTCTGAAAAGTAGATAAAATTGTTGGGATGGAAAGGACAGGATCTGAGACATACAGCAATAAATCATCAGCATAAAGTGATAACTTAAATTCTGTGCCCAATCGTGAAATCCCAGTAAAAATGGAAGAGGACCTCAGAAAGATTGACAAGGGCTCTATAGCTAGTGCAAACAATAAGGGAGATAAAGGACACCCTTGCCTGGTGCCACGGGCAAGAGTGAAAAAACTGGATTGGATGTTATTGGTGGAGATACTAGCTTGTGGAGATGTATAGAGGAGACGTATCCACGAAATGAACACATTTCCCAGCCCAAATTTCTTTAATACAGTGAATAAATAGTCCCATTCAACCCTGTCGAATGCTTTTTCAGCGTCAACTGAGATCACTACTTTAGGTGTTGCTGTGTTAGTTTTAGATAATATTAGATAATATTTAGGAGAGTACGGACATTAAAGAACAGCTGCCACCCCTTAACAAATCCAGTTTGCTCAGGTGAAACAATAGTTGGTACAATATTTTCTAGGCGATAGGCCAAAGCTTTCGCAAGGATCTTAGCATCCACATTTATTAATGAGAGAGGTCTGTAGGAGCTGCAGAGAACCGGATCCTTATCTTTTTTAAAGAGGAGACTTATGGAGGCTTGTCTTAAAGTGGGAGGGAGAGTACCATGTTGTAGCAATTCCTTACTGGGGACTCACACAGGGGACGTAAGCGCCGCGGAACGGCTGCGCCGCGGTTTTGCTCCGTCCTCTGCCCGGCGTCAACTCACACCGGGCGCGTGTCGGCAGCGTAGCGAGCCAGCCGTATTCACGCGAGATCATGAGATCACGCGAGAATCCTGCACGTACGCGAAACCCCGTGATAAACTGTGTATAAAGGAAACAACAACAACAAACAGCTTACTTTGCTTCTCCGATGTGGAAGAGATAATAAAAAGGATCTGTTGTGTCATAAATTATTGTGTGTTGTTCCACTTCAACAATTAGTCTCCCGTCGTTCATGTTGAGACCCTTTGATCGACTGACTGCTGACCTGGTGCCACCGGTCATGACTTAATGTTGATGTGAAGTTGTGATAGGCTACATGAACTGCGTATTGTGTTTTATTTTGAAAGGGGGCGGAAGTTTATTATGTTGATTCTGTGTCGGATTTCCTGTCTGGTGCAATCTGCTCTGTTGAGATTCACGCGGTTTAGCAACGGCTCGCGTCAAAAATAGAAGTGCTATGGAATGATAGCGCTGCAGAGTGGAGAGTCGCTGCTGGGACGCTGCTGAGACGTTCTGCGGCGTGCCCTGTATGAGTGGTCTCATTGATTAGAGTGGCAGCGATCAGCTCCGGTGACCGCGGCGCAGCCGTTCCGCGGCGCTTACGTCCCCGGTGTG
Organism: Argyrosomus regius; assembly: GCA_946959425.1. Taxonomy (NCBI): domain Eukaryota; kingdom Metazoa; phylum Chordata; class Actinopteri; family Sciaenidae; genus Argyrosomus; species Argyrosomus regius. Next base: position 28,624,065 of record OX336890.1, on the reverse strand, counting down.
AGTGGGCCTTTATATACAGCATGCAGTAATGGGGACAGTTTATCCTGAAATCTTTTAAAAAACTCAACTGGGAATCCGTCAGGGCCAGGAGCTTTGTTATTTTGCATGTTTCTCATAGCGAGAATAATTTCTTCTACCGTTAATGGTGAGTCAAGTTCTTAAGCAGAATCTGGGTTTATCACTGGGAAATTGAGGCTATCTAGGAGCGAGTTCATTTCAGTAGTGTCGGGTGGAGATTCAGACTTAAATAAAGAGGAATAGAATGAGTGAAAAACAGAATTAATGTTGGTGGGATCTCTATGCAATGTGCCTGAAGAATCTTTTACCTGGGGAATCATACGTGAGGCTGCCTGGCGACGTAGCTGATGAGCTAGGAGCCGGCTTGCCTTTTCACCATGTTCATAATATGTGGCGCGTCATCGTAAGAGAAGTCGCTCTGCATCATTAGTAGTGATAAAATCAAATTCAGCCTGTAGCTCAACACGTTGTTTAAGTAAACTGGGAGAGGGGCAGGTAGCAAGTCGTTGGTCTAATTTAGTGATATTAATAGAGAGTTCTTGCAATTTGGCTTCACGGGACTTATTCAAATGAGCAGAGTACGAGATTATTTGTCCCCGTAGGTATGCTTTTAACGATTCCCAGAGCAGTGAGCATGAGACTGGGTCCGTGTCATTTTTATTTATAGCAATAAAATCAGCAATTTTAGCTGCAATGAATTTATTAAACTTATCATCTGAAAGAAGTAATGTATTGAACCTCCAAGGTGTTGGGTACCAGGGTTGTGAGGAAAACTGAATGTCTAAAGAAAGAGGGGCATGGTCAGAAATAACAATAGGATGGTAATTGACAGTAAGTACTTTAGGAATTAGTTTAGAATCAATAAAGTAATAATCAATCCGAGAGAAAGACTGATGCATCTGTGAAAAGAAGGAATATTCCTTGGTGTGAGGGTTGTAAAATCTCCAAGGATCAATGCAACCATTTTTGGACATGAAATCAGAAAGGGACCTCGACATTAATGATAGTGTCAGAGTTCGCGGGTTAGAGCGATCTAAATTGGGATTGATTACACAATTCATGTCCCCACCAATTATAAGGAGATTGTTATTCAATGAGGGAAGACATTCAAAAAGCTTATTCATAAAATGCGGATCATCGAAATTGGGGGCATATAAGTTAACTAATAAAATGGGAACATGGAATAGCGTACCTGTAACAATTAAGTATCTGCCATTTTTGTCTGCTATAACCTTAGAAGATGAAAACTGAATTGACTTACCAATTAAAATAGCAACCCCCCTGGCTTTAGAATTGAAATTTGAGTGAAATACCTCAGAAACCCAAGGGCATTTAAGTCTGACCTGATCTTTGGTGCACATGTGGGTTTCCTGTAGAAACACTAAATCAGCTTTAAGTCGCTTCAAATGCGCAAATATCCTATATCTCTTAATTGGACTCCCCATGCCTTTAATATTCCAGCTCACAGAAGACCCAATATGTGGGATATCAGAAGTACTAGGATTTGAGGCCATTTCTTAAGCTCTTAGGCATAGAAATAGACTGAATGTGGACCCCCCAAGAGGAAAAGAAAAAAAGAAAAAACACTTGCAGAACACAGCCCCCTACCGCTCAATATTAATATTATTATATATATTATATATATTATATTATTATTAATATTAATTGTGAAGAGTCACTACATCAGTGTTGTGTATCTTATTTCCCTTACGCGTCCAGCGACCTGATGAATGCGCTGGCTTCTTCTGGTGTTTTAAACTCCTTCTCTGCACCGTTGTGGATGGGGTAGTGTTGAGAGCATCTTTGCCCTTTTGAAGATGGTCTGTGTGGGCTTGTAGATGGCAGTTAAACCAGTTTATTTCGTGAATAGGTTTGCATTGTGACGACTTTATCAATTTTACTGAACTGAGATCACATACAGTAGTTTTCATTCTTTACACAGGGGTCAAGTATTGGCACAGTTCAAGGCCATTGAACTATACATTTTATAAAGCTCAAAGAGTGAAAAATGGAAACAAGTTAAATCCTGGGGTCGGTTCTTTTAACCAGACTCCTTAGCAGATGATGGCCTTTGACCAGAACGAAATGAAACAACACAGATAGTGAATAGTAGTTTTCTGATTTGGTAATATAGTGGACACTTCTGGAGTATCTGTCTGTATGTTTCAGGTGTGCGGCAGTTGGAAATCATGTGCTGCTTTGGCTGCATGTCTGTCTTGGCCAACTACTTTGTGTTCATGACTTTCTTCCCTGCATGTGTCTCACTGGTGCTGGAGGTAAGGGTGCAGCATTTCACTGCATGTGTGCACACATGTACATGTGTTTAGGTCAGATTAATTGATTGTATTGTATTTGCTCCTGTAGTTGTCCCGTGAGAGTCAGGAGGGCCATCCCATCTGGCAGTTGAGCCACTTCTCCAGAGTGATGGAGGAGGAGGAGGACAACAAACCTAATCCTGTAACCCAGAGAGTCAAAATGATCATGGTAATACCACTCTTTCTTCATCTGTCTGTTCTGCTTGTTATTATTGAACAGCTTGATTCAAAGTGTGATGCCTCCTCTCTGCTCTGTGTGTAGTCTCTTGGCCTGGTGATGGTTCACGCCCACAGCCGCTGGATCGCTGAGCCTTTGTCCATCAACACCACAGTGGGAATCCCACAGGTTGGCATGGAACTGGACCACCTTTCGCCCAGGAGGATTGAGCCAGAGAAACCACTTTGGCACTTCTACCTCACCAGGTGAGGCCAATGATATGCTTGCTTTTAACTCTGCATTTCCTGCAGTGCTACAAAGCATTAGTTGTGTGTCCTCAGAAATGAATGCTCTGCATTCCCAAAGGAAATACAATTAAGCTTGATAAGTGGTGCCTGTGAAGAATGTGAAGTAACAATATTTAGTTGTGTAAAGAACAATGTTATTGATAACCAGCATGTTCAGGGTCTGATGATGCCAATAAAGTGTTGCTTGAACATACGCAAAGTTGTTGGTTGGTAAAATGTTATTTACAATTTGAAAAAAATTAAAAAACAATTTCTAATTTCTTAGAAAGTCTTCAATTTTTAAATTGTAAGACAGTAAGACATTCATGACCCCTTGGTGCAAATGGAGTTTATTATCTTAAGTATTTCCAGAGATTTACAAAACAAACTTATTGATTTCAGCATCAATAATCAAACTTGTCATTGTCACTTTTCCCCTACAGGATGATAACCATGGACATAGAGCAGGTCATCTGTCTGGCTTTGGCCCTGCTGCTGGCTATCAAGTACATCTTTTTTGAACAGGTTGAGATGGAGTCTACTCTGTCACTGAAGAACCCCATTACTATGTCTGCCCCTGTCCTGACCCCACGAAGGCCAGTTGAGACCTGCTGCAGGAGGAAGCCGTACACTCCACAACCCCTGGTTCCCACCCAGAGCCCAAGTGTCCCAGCACCCATCAACAACGCAGAGAGAGGTGTGTCTGTGCTCAGTGATGCTGTAACTGATAAACGTGTGTAGCACTGTGGTATCGAATTTCATATTGTTCCCCTAGATGAGGTTATCCGGCCCCTGTCTGCCCCGGCTGCTGGTCCCAGGCCAAAGAGCTTCTTTGTCGTTGGGGAGGAAGAGGAAGAACTTGAGTCGGAGAACAATCAGCTGAGCCTTCCCCCAAAGCCCAGAGGCCTGGAAGAATGTGTGGCCATCCTCAACAACCCTGAGGTGAGACATGTACTGTACATGAACCCATGAAACCTCCCTTTCAAAACTCGGCTAACCTCTTCTCAGATGGTTACATCACCACAGTCTACTTCGGTCGTGGAGCCATATCCTACCAAGTAGACTGCAGAGTTTGAGGCAGTTGTGTGATTTAACTACACTGTAATGAGCTTAGTCACGCCATCATCTCTCTGAGGCTGAACCAATTAGAGCATGACGCCAATAGAAAAGACACTTGCACTGATTCCAGTGCTCTGTGTGTCCTCACATCCACTCAGCTCACCTTTGCACTTTCTCACACTTGATCTGAGGTTTCATTTCACCCAAACTACATGGAACATTTCTCCTCGATAACATGAACGTACACATCACAGCTGAGCAGACTTGCCTGTCCTGGAGATGTTGACCGTGTCTCTGCAACTTCTACGATCTCCACATGAGCATCCCCACTATCTCTTACTGCTCTACTCAACTGTATTTATACCTCACCACCCAGCACTAAAACCAATGTTATTTATTATATATATATAATATTAATATATATGATAAAAGTAGTATATAAATAGTAAATAACCATTTTATGTATTTGTTACATTTTGTTTTATGAAGTTTGGAAAGAGGTGAAATCAACCTGATGATTCCTTACACGCTCATCCCAAGCTGATCTTCAGTAAATTATGCAGTGGAGCCACTGACAAACAGTAGGTCACTGCATGATTGTGTCTCTTGCAGCTGGGGCCTCGTTTCCTGAGCGATGCTGAGGTGATGCTGCTGGTCAACTCCAAACACATCCCCGCATACAAACTGGAGGCCATGATGGAGAGACCAGAGAGAGGAGTGGCCATACGAAGAAAAATTATCTCTGCAAAGCTCCCCTCTCCTTCTGCGCTCTCTTCCCTGCCATACACAGACTATGACTACTCCAAGGTGCACACACACACACACACACTCAGAAAACTGCTGCCTTTCTGTTGTACCAGCTCATAAAAAATTCTGTCTTTCAGGTTATGGGTGCCTGCTGTGAGAATGTGATCGGCTACATGCCCGTACCGGTGGGTGTGGCTGGTCCACTGCACCTGGATGGAAAGCAGTTTCAGGTTCCTATGGCAACCACAGAGGGTTGCTTGGTTGCCAGTACCAACCGTGGCTGTCGAGCAATTGCTGTAAGTGTTCCCCTAAAGATGCTGATAGGATCTTACAGAACAATTACTGAAACTGATTGAAAAACTAAGCCGGTGCATATTCTCATTTGCCCAGGTCATAGTATTTCAAAGGAGGTTAAATCGAAAGCAACTGGACTTAGTTATTTGTCTAGGAAGACGTTTCACCTCTCATCCAAGAGGCTTCATCAGTTCATGTACGCATCTGACCAGGCTGGGACTGGTCCAACTATCTGGTGTGGAGACTCACTATTTAACCTCTTGTGTGGGCGTTCACAAGGGTGATGATGTCACTGGTTCCCTTTTGTGCTCCAAGTGCCAACGACAGTCGTTTAAATGACTGTCTTTGATGGAGAGTTGGTTTCGACTTCGTTAGTGCCCTATTGTGTTATAGCGACAGTCGTTGGAGTCACTTGCCACTTGTGAACAGTAGTTGTTCTTTGAGGCTAGATTGTTGAATCTCCTGGGAAGGGATGAAAGGGCAGCATTGTAAATTGGAGATAGGTGGTGTCTGAGGCCACCTGAGTTTTTCTGATACTCCAGACACATATGGAATGACTATGTTGTTTCTCTTGTTTTGTCTTTCTTTGCCTGTGAGCTGGTGGGCACGTTATCAGCTCTGTGTTGCAAAGTTCTGATAGCGAGCTTGGTGTTATCAGAACTTTGCAACACAGAGCTGATAACGTGCCCACCAGCTCACAGGCCCAAGGGGCAGAACACAAGCACCTGAGAGGCGCCCTCACAACTTGTGGTTACCCTAGCTGGACCTTTGTGAAAACTGCAGCTGCTTCCAGAAAGAAAACCAGCAAAGTGGTTGAGAAAGAAAGACAAAACAAGAGAAACAACATAGTCATTCCATATGTGTCTGGAGTATCAGAAAAACTCAGGAGGATCTTTAACAAACACCGTATCCCTGTGTATTTCAAACCCAGCAACACACTCAGACAGAGACTGGTACATCCCAAGGACAAAACACCACACACCCACAAAAACAATCTGGTGTATGCAGTCCAATGCAACGAGGAATGCAAAGACCTCTACATTGGAGAAACAAAACAACCACTGCATAAACGCATGGCCCAACACAGGAGAGCTAACTCCTCAGGCCTGGACTCTGCTGTCCATTTACATCTCAAGGAGAAAGCCCACTCCTTTGAGGACAGCAATGTCCAAATCCTAGACAGAGAGGATAGATGGTTTGAAAGAGGAGTTAAAGAGGCCATTTACGTAAAAGTAGAGAAACCATCCCTCAACAGGGGAGGTGGCCTCAGACACCACCTATCTCCAATTTACAATGCTGCCCTTTCATCCCTTCCCAGGAGATTCAACAATCTAGCCTCAAAGAACAACTACTGTTCACAAGTGGCAAGTGACTCCAACGACTGTCGTTATAACACAATAGGGCACTAACGAAGTCGAAACCAACTCTCCATCAAAGACAGTCATTTAAACGACTGTCGTTGGCACTTGGAGCACAAAAGGGAACCAGTGACATCATCACCCTTGTGAACGCCCACACAAGAGGTTAAATAGTGAGTCTCCACACCAGATAGTTGGACCAGTCCCAGCCTGGTCAGATGCGTACATGAACTGATGAAGCCTCTTGGATGAGAGGTGAAACGTCTTCCTAGACAAATAACTAAGTCCAGTTGCTTTCGATTTAACCTCCTTTGAAATGATTGAAAAACTCCACTGCATTCTCTAGTCTAGTTTGTGAGTTTTTATATTAAAATATTGAACCATACAATCACTGTTGCCAACAGTCTGCCAAGTGATTTTCATGTGAATGACAATGAATGAAAACCTGTGGTTCTGTGAAAAACTGTGGAACACAGCTGCATAATTTCCAAAGCCCTTGGCTGTGATGCAGAGTGTAAAGTATTTGTATTAAATAGAACATATGTACATACACCACCTCTTTAAAAAATGGATGGATGATATATACATATGAATTATAAGTACACAATGTATACAATGTAGTGTGAGATTGTTATGGTTGGGTCAACAAAGCATCAGACTCGACTTTAGACATGGGAGACACTGACAAGTGATTATGGGCACATCAGATCACACTCATGTGGGTCATAGAGGGAAGTGGCTTGTTTTGTTTAGGCCTTTTCTACTGTGACAACATCACTGTGTGATAATATGTACTGTACCTCGTGGCCCTGTCCCTGTATGCCGTAGCTGGGAGGCGGAGCCAGTAGTCGTATCCTGGCTGACAGCATGACTCGAGGCCCTGTAGTCAGGCTGCCCTCTGCCTGCCAGGCCGCTCAGGTGAAGGCCTGGCTGGAAAGCACAGACGGATTTCAGGCCATCAAAGATGCCTTTGACAACACCAGCAGGTAAAACATGAAAGCTGCCATGGACCCAACTAGAATTCAGAGTATGGGCTATGTGTTTGTCGTATGTTGACATGTCTTCATGTTACGTTTCTGTTGACAGGTTTGCTCGGCTCCAGAAGCTGCTGGTTGGTCTGGCAGGGAGAAATCTCTACATCCGCTTCCATTCCAAGACTGGTGATGCCATGGGGATGAATATGATCTCTAAGGTAACCTGAAAGTAACATAATATACATATTAAATGAATGTTATCAGAATGTTGCACCTTACCACACTGCAGAAAAGTGTAAGACATGCAATCCCAGTGTATCTCATGTATGGAGATTAACACTCTGCCTGCAGGGTACAGAGCAGGCTCTGAGCAGACTGCAGCAACACTTCCCAGAGCTGCAGGTGGTGGCTGTCAGTGGGAACTACTGCACCGACAAGAAACCAGCCGCCATCAACTGGATCGAAGGCAGGGGCAAGTCTGCTGTCTGTGAGGCCACCATCCCTGCTAAAGTGGTCAGAGAGGTAGGCAGAGCAAAACATTAGAACAACACACCAAGGAAAAGAATGAATGGCAAATCTTGATTGCATTTCATGATCTGCTAAATTCTGTTCTGTATTTTTGTTTGATATGAGTTCAGTTTATCCTTCAGTATTAGTTGTAACCTATTCATTTGAATAATCTATCTCTGTGCTGCAGGTTTTGAAAACAACGACAGAAGCTCTGGTGGAGGTGAACATCAGTAAGAACCTCGTGGGCTCAGCCATGGCAGGTAGCATCGGTGGATATAACGCACATGCAGCCAACTTGGTGGCTGCCATCTACATAGCCTGTGGTCAGGTAAAGGAGTTCAAAGAAACTGTTGTGCTTCCATTTACTTCAATGTATTCCTATGTTAATGTGCGTGTGTGTGTGTGTGTGTGTGTGTGTGTGTGTGTCCAGGATCCAGCCCAGTCAGTAGGCAGCAGTAACTGCATCACTCTGATGGAGGCAACAGGACCGACAGGGGAGGATCTATACATCAGCTGCACTATGCCCTCCATAGAGCTGGGCACCGTAGGAGGAGGCACCAACCTGCCCCCCCAGCAAGCCTGCCTCCAGGTACACACACACACACACACACACATTTAAGGTAACTTATGTTACTACAGTTCCACCAATAGAAAAAAAGTTTCCTCAATATTGTCTGCAGTATTTTGGATTTATGCAAAGTTTGGTGATTGTAATCTGTGTGTGTGTGTGTGTGTGTGTGCGCGCGCGCAGATGCTGGGCGTACAGGGTGCCAGTCAGGACTGTCCAGGGGAGAATGCCCGGCAGCTGGCCAGAGTTGTGTGTGCCACTGTGCTGGCAGGAGAACTCTCACTGATGGCTGCTCTGGCTGCTGGCCACCTGGTCAAGAGTCACATGACACACAACAGGTAAGAACAAGCAACCCTAATTTACAGAAGATATACTGTACATGTTGTATGCATGCTATTCACTGGTCTACAGGATAATCAGAAAGTTTGGTGTATGCCAAAGACAAACGAGTCATTAAATGTGTTTGCCATATACATTGTATATAGTGAGTTCTGCCATATTTGTCAGTGTCACCATCTTCACATAAAGTAACACCACAGCTGATTTTTAATCTGCTGGTTACAAATATCTTTGTTGAATGTAACAAAAATGTGAAAAGGCTTGCAATAATCTTTGATCCCAACACCACCTGCACCACTGTGTGTTCAGCACTTAAAGGCTAGTATAGATAGCAGCATACCTCTTACACTTATGTATACAGTTAGCTTGTAAGCAGGAATTTTTTGAACGACTACTACTGAGCAAAAATATAAAAGCAACCCTTATGTTTTTGCTCCTATTTTTTATGTGTTGAAGTTAAAGATGCAAGACTAAACAAAGTGTGGTGAAGTCTGATCTAACTGTTCTGTGTGCAGATCCAAGGTGAACCTACAGGAAACTCCAGGAACGTGCACCACAAAAGCCTCCTGAGAACCTGAAAGCAGCTCTAGCCTAGCTCACAGCACAGAGCAGTAAACCTGGGAAAGATGGACAATTTGAAATGGACTAATTATTTTGTTCAATGAAAACAGACCTCAGAAGTCTTCCAAGTGCTTTCAAAGAGACACTGGAGTGTCTTTTGACCAATCACTATGTTGGATAGGAAAGGATCCATATAAGCTAATCAGACTATTCTGTGGGACTATATTAATTTTCTGTATGTTTTATGGAGCAGATTTCTTTTATTTCTACATTTAAGAATGCTATCAGGTTTTGGGTTCAAATGAAACATTTCTGCTGCCCTGATGCCAAATGAAGCAACTTTGTGACCTAATCAGTGAATGTTTGTGGTTGTCAATGGGAACTTCAGAACAATGCTGCTTACTACAGATTCTGCATCATTTCATTTCTTCATCAGGGTGGTTTGTGAACAAGAATGTAGTGTCGTAGTTGTGAAGCAGCCCACACAGTTCAGCAGTACCGCAAAGCAGACTTGAGTCCTGGTTCTACCAAAAAAGACTTAAAGTGTAAGTTTTAGAATATGGAAGAATATAGCAGAAATGGTATATAAGCTTCATAACTATGAGTCTATCATAGCAGGATAACTAAAAAAGGCTACAAGTGCCTGATGGGACTATGCAAATCATCAGCCCCTTCATTCTGAGATTAGATTGTAAAACTGACCTTTGAACTTAGCACATTTCCAGTACTAACTAACAAAGTAAAGTGTGTTCCAGTGCCCATTTACTACATGTGCGTGCGTGTGTGTGTGTGTGTGTGTGTGTTTGCGTGCGTGCTTGCGTGTGTGTTCAGTCATAGTGTGTCTTCCTATTCCAGTGGATGGCAAATATTTTGGAAATATTTTGTAATAAATACAAGATGGCTTTACAATGACATTGTACTGTTTTTATTAATGATTTGTCATAAATTGCACATGAGCTGGAACATGGAATTTACACTAACGTGACAGTAAACGCACCATTGGCCTTGACACTGCTAAAGTTCATTAGTTTGTATCTAACCTTTGAAGCTCCCGAGTTTCACGTGTATCATGTGAATCATGTGAAAACTACATCCAGAAGCTTCATGTGGTACAGTTTTGTTTCATAGATTATTGATTACCACACTCATAAATAGAAATGTTATTGCTGGGGCCCTAAATAATTGTATATTTTGCCAGGGTAACTTTGTCCATAAGAAGTGCAATAATTAAGTGTTATTACATTATCTTGATGCCCTATCTTGTAAAGATCTTCAAGAGAGTGAGGGATTTATAATTATTATCTATTCATGCACACTATTGCCCATAAAGTTGGAATAATTTTGTTTTTAGACACATTCCCCTTTTATTCCTGTTTATACACATCAGGTTAATTGTGGTTTAATTTTCACTGTGATATGTTCGGGAGCGATTGATCAATAAAGTTTTGAGAAGATACTCTATCTATCAAGAATAAATCACATTGTCACAATCATTTCATGAGAAGAGGTCAAAATATTTTGTTTATTTTATTTTATGGGCAACAACGTATTATTATTATACACTGCTACAACCATTAAATAGTCCAATTCATAACCAAATAAATATGGTGCTGAAAAAAAGTTAAATATTTATAAATAATATTCTTAAATATATTTTGCAGTGCAGGGTAGTCCCTGTTGTGGTCATTGTGGCCCTGCTCAACATTTAATTCTCTGCTATTTCAAGTTTAACAGCTTCCATTACAGCATACTTTGAAATTATGTTATGACTAATTTACTACAAGTAACATATTCTTTGCATGTTCACTAGAATTGTGTGGTAATAATTTAAAATTAGTCTGCACTCACTGAAGTACTGTAACCAATGAAAACCAAAAGCCAGCTGGAGTGAAACATTATAGAAAATTATATATATATATACACAGTATATATAAATATATATATGCTATGCTATATGCCCTGCTATGAGATCTTCAGTCACCTTGTTGAAGGAACACAGGAACACTGCTTAAGTAAACATCAATCTAATCAATGAGTGACAGTTGTACGTTAGTGAAAGTTCCTCATCTAATGAGATTACACGGCTTTAACTTTTTCCCCTTTTCCCCACATCCTGTCTATACATCCTCGGCAGAGGTCTCAGTAAAAAAATCCTCCACTGATCTCTTGCATGGCCCTCACCAGAGAAGCTGCCAGCCAATCAGATGAGGGCCCAACACATCTCACCAGTTGTGAGTGCACTGATTGGCTAAGCCCTGATAAGACAGCTGCAGGGCGGATTCATGAATAATGTTAGAGTGAAACCTGGTCTGGTGTTCAGAAATAGGACAGGCAAGAATTTAAAGACACGTCTAGTTTTGCTTTCTGAAACTTTGGGTACATAAATTAACACAAGTAATACATCATAAATGCATGTATGTGCTTCACAAGTTACTGTAATTAAAGATGTAAGGAGTGAAAAGAACAAAAACTCTGTGAGAGCTGTTTACTTATTAAACATGAGCAAGTATTCTTTACAGGGGTGTCCAAACTTCTTTTAAAGAGGGCCACATTTGACAGTGTGAAGATGCCCAGGGGCCAATACTAACATTTTAAAAATGAAAGAATGAACAATAAGAGTTACATACAAATGCACTGTTCTGTAACAATTTTGTTTTCATTGTCACAATTATCTTTTTTACTGAACACTCTCTCTCTCTCTCTCTCTCTCTCTCACCATCACCACCACCATCTGTAAACATACATGTCTGTCATACATGTACATTAATGCATCTTACTAACTAAACTTCTTCCCTGGAGTTTCTGTGCTCTCTCGTCCAGCAGGTTCTCGTGGATCGTGGCTGCTGCTGTGGTCCTGCATGACATCCACTACATATATTATTACTGTCATTAATGTTACCATATCTCCATTACAGTTTATAGTTAGTTAATGATTTGCTGCTGCTGTGCATCTGTGTCTCTCTATCTCTATCACAGGTTCCACTGCTACTGTAATCATTTTATCATTCGTTGTAATTCATTGTCATTTTATCATTCATTGTAATTGTACAATATGTTTGTGTTGATTTGTTCTGTACACGTGACATCTATTGCACGTCTGTCCGTCCTGGGAGAGGGATCCCTCCTCTGTGGCTCTTCCTGAGGTTTCTTCCACCTTTTTTCCCTGTTAAAAGGGTTTTTTGTGGGCAAGTTTTTCCTCACTCGAACCGAGGGTCTAAGGACAGAGGGTGTCACTCCCTGTACAGATTGTGAAGCCCTCAGAGGCAAAATGTGTTTTGTGAATTTGGGCTATACAAATAAAATTTGATTTGATTTGATTTGATTTGATTTTTTAAAAAATGACAATAATCAAACCTAACAAATAACCAAATCTAAGCCAATCAAGCGTGAACAAATCTAAAAACCAGTTCTTCCTTTCTTTCACATCTGGAGTCAGATAACAGAATAAATTGTATGGAACACGTTAAACTTGCATGAAGTTCATTCTGAACATGACTTATTATGAGTGATGCAAAGTCTGTTAACATTTAAGTTTAAAACGTATCACTCTTGCTCTTCTCTTTCACAAGATCATTCAGAAAGTAATATTTTATGTCACAGCTACAGATATAACACCACCGGTTATGTCCTTAGAGCTAATGTTTAGTGCAAACCATACAGTATCTGACAATCCTAGCAGGCCATAAATAATACATTATGACAACAAAGCTGCGGGCCACATGAAATTTAAACGCGGGCCGTGATTGGCCCCCTGGCCATACTTTGGACATCCCTGCTTTACACTGATCTGCAGTTAAACAGACAAACTGGAAAGGGGCCCAGTCACTGTACAGAGACAGGATACATGATGATGACATGATAGAAAACATGATGAAGACACAATAGAAAAAATGATATAAAGACATGAGAGAAATTATGATGATGACATGATAGAAAACATGATAATTACATGAGAGAAAACATGATGATGACGTGATAGAAAACATGATGACATGATAGAAAACATGATAATTACATGAGAGAAAACATGATGATGACATGATAGAAAACATGATAATTACATGAGAGAAAACATGATAGAAAACATGATAATGACAAGAGAAAACATGATAGAAAACATGATAGAAAACATGATAATGACAAGAGAAAACATGATAGAAAACATGATAGAAAACATGATAATGACAAGAGAAAACATGATAGAAAACATGATAATGACAAGAGAAAACATGATAATGACAAAATGATATAAAGACATGAGAGAAATTATGATGATGACATGATAGAAAACATGATAATTACATGATAGAAAACATGATAATTACATGAGAGAAAACATGATGATGACGTGATAGAAAACATGATGACATGATAGAAAACATGATAATTACATGAGAGAAAACATGATGATGACATGATAGAAAACATGATAATTACATGAGAGAAAACATGATGATGACGTGATAGAAAACATGATGACATGATAGAAAACATGATAATTACATGAGAGAAAACATGATAGAAAACATGATAGAAAACATGATGATGACATGATAGAAAACATGATAGAAAACATGATGATGACATGATAGAAAACATGATAATGACATGATAGAAAACATGATAATTACATGAGAAGAAAACATGATGATGACATGACAGAAAACATGATGATGACATGATAGAAAACATGATAGAAAACATGATAATGACATGATAGAAAACATGATGATGACATGATAGAAAACATGATAGAAAACATGATGATGACATGATAGAAAACATGATAGAAAACATGATGACATGATAGAAAACATGATGATGACATGATAGAAAACATGATAGAAAACATGATGACATGATAGAAAACATGATGATGACATGATAGAAAACATGATAGAAAACATGATGATGACATGATAGAAAACATGATGATGACATGATAGAAAACATGATAGAAAACATGATGACATGATAGAAAACATGATAGAAAACATGATGATGACATGATAGAAAACATGATAGAAAACATGATGATGACATGATAGAAAACATGATGATGACATGATAGAAAACATGATGACATGATAGAAAACATGATAGAAAACATGATGACATGATAGAAAACATGATGATGACATGATAGAAAACATGATAGAAAACATGATGACATGATAGAAAACATGATAATGACAAGAGAAAACATGATAATGACATGATAGAAAACATGATGACATGATAGAAAACATGATAGAAAACATGATGACATGATAGAAAACATGATGATGACATGATAGAAAACATGATAGAAAACATGATGACATGATAGAAAACATGATAATGACAAGAGAAAACATGATAATGACATGATAGAAAACATGATAATTACATGATAGAAAACATGATGACATGATAGAAAACATGATGATGACATGATAGAAGACATGATAATGACATGATAGAAAACACGATAATTACATGAGAGAAAACATGATGATGACATGATAGAAAACATGATAGAAAACATGATGATGACATGATAGAAAACATGATAGAAAACATGATAATGACATGATAGAAAACATGATAGAATACATGATGATGACATGATAGAAAACATGATAATGACATGATAGAAAACATGATGATGACATGATAGAAAACATGATGATGACATGATAGAAAACATGATAGAAAACATGATGATGACATGATAATGACATGATAGAAAACATGATAGAAAACATGATGATGACATGATAGAAAACATGATGATGACATGATAGAAAACATGATAGAAAACATGATGATGACATGATAGAAAACATGATAGAAAACATGATGATGACATGATAGAAGACATGATAATGACATGATAGAAAACACGATAATTACATGAGAGAAAACATGATGATGACATGATAGAAAACATGATAGAAAACATGATGATGACATGATAGAAAACATGATAGAAAACGTGATAATGACATGATACAAAACATGATAGAAAACATGATGATGACATGATAGAAAACATGATGATGACATGATAGAAAACATGATAATGACATGATAGAAAACATGATGATGACATGATAGAAAACATGATGATGACATGATAGAAAACATGATAGAAAACATGATGATGACATGATAGAAAACATGATAGAAAACATGATGATGACATGATAGAAAACATGATAGAAAACATGATAATGACATGATAGAAAACATGATGATGACATGATAGAAAACATGATAGAAAACATGATGATGACATGATAGAAAACATGATGATGACATGATAGAAAACATGATAGAAAACATGATGACATGATAGAAAACATGATAATGACAAGAGAAAACATGATAATGACATGATAGAAAACATGATAATTACATGATAGAAAACATGATGATGACATGATAGAAGACATGATAATGACATGATAGAAAACATGATAGAAAACATGATGATGACATGATAGAAAACATGATAGAAAACATGATGATGACATGATAATGACATGATAGAAAACATGATAGAAAACATGATGATGACATGATAGAAAACATGATAGAAAACATGATGATGACATGATAGAAAACATGATAGAAAACATGATGATGACATGATAGAAGACATGATAATGACATGATAGAAAACACGATAATTACATGAGAGAAAACATGATGATGACATGATAGAAAACATGATAGAAAACATGATAGAAAACATGATGATGACATGATAGAAAACATGATGATGACATGATAGAAAACATGATAGAAAACATGATGATGACATGATAGAAAACATGATAGAAAACGTGATAATGACATGATACAAAACATGATAGAAAACATGATGATGACATGATAGAAAACATGATGATGACATGATAGAAAACATGATAATGACATGATAGAAAACATGATGATGACATGATAGAAAACATGATGATGACATGATAGAAAACATGATAGAAAACATGATGATGACATGATAGAAAACATGATAGAAAACATGATGATGACATGATAGAAAACATGATAATGACATGATAGAAAACATGATGATGACATGATAGAAAACATGATAATGACATGATAGAAAACATGATGATGACATGATAGAAAACATGATGATGACATGATAGAAAACATGATAGAAAACATGATGACATGATAGAAAACATGATAATGACAAGAGAAAACATGATAATGACATGATAGAAAACATGATAATTACATGATAGAAAACATGATAGAAAACATGATGATGACATGATAGAAGACATGATAATGACATGATAGAAAACACGATAATTACATGAGAGAAAACATGATGATGACATGATAGAAAACATGATAGAAAACATGATAGAAAACATGATGATGACATGATAGAAAACATGATAATGACATGACAGAAAACATGATGATGACATGATAGAAAACATGATAATGACATGATAGAAAACATGATAGAAAACATGATAATTACATGATAGAAAACATGATAGAAAACATGATGATGACATGATAGAAAACATGATAATGACATGATAGAAAACATGATAGAAAACATGATGATGACATGATAGAAAACATGATGATGACATGATAGAAAACATGATAGAAAACATGATAATTACATGATAGAAAACATGATGATGACATAAGAGAAAACATGATAATTACATGAGAGAAAACATGATGACATGATAGAAAACATGATGATTACATGATAGAAAACATGATAGAAAACATGATGATGACATGATAGAAAACATGATGATGACATGATAGAAAACATGATAGAAAACATGATAATTACATGATAGAAAACATGATAATGACATAAGAGAAAACATGATAATTACATGAGAGAAAACATGATGACATGATAGAAAACATGATGATTACATGAGAGAAAACATGATGATGACCTAATAGAAAACACGATAAAGACATGGTAGAAAACATGATAATTACATGAGAAAACATGATGATTACATGATAGAAAACATGATAATGACATTAGAGAAAACATGATAATTACATGAGAGAAAACATGATAATTACATGAGAGAAAACATGATGATTACATGATAGAAAACATGATAATGACATAAGAGAAAACATGATAATTACATGAGAGAAAACATGATGATTACATGAGAGAAAACATGATAATTACATGAGAGAAAACATGATAATTACATGAGAGAAAACATGATGATTACATGATAGAAAACATGATGATGACATAAGAGAAAACATGATGATGACATAATAGAAAACACGATAAAGACATGGTAGAAAACATGATAATTACATGAGAAAACATGATGATTACATGATAGAAAACATGATAATGACATAAGAGAAAACATGATAATTACATGAGAGAAAACATGATGATTACATGAGAGAAAACATGATGATTACATGATAGAAAACATGATAATGACATAAGAGAAAACATGATAATTACATGAGAGAAAACATGATAATTACATGATAGAAAACATGATAATGACATAAGAGAAAACATGATAATTACGAGAGAAAACATGATGATTACATGAGAGAAAACATGATGATTACATGAGAGAAAACATGATAATTACATGAGAGAAAACATGATGATGACATGATAGAAAACATGATGATTACATGAGAGAAAACATGATGATGACCTAATAGAAAACACGATAAAGACATGGTAGAAAACATGATAATTACATGAGAAAACATGATGATTACATGATAGAAAACATGATAATGACATTAGAGAAAACATGATAATTAAATGAGAGAAAACATGATAATTACATGAGAGAAAACATGATGATTACATGATAGAAAACATGATAATGACATAAGAGAAAACATGATAATTACATGAGAGAAAACATGATGATTACATGAGAGAAAACATGATAATTACATGAGAGAAAACATGATGATGACATAATAGAAAACCACGATAAAGACATGGTAGAAAACATGATAATTACATGAGAAAACATGATGATTACATGATAGAAAACATGATAATGACATAAGAGAAAACATGATAATTACATGAGAGAAAACATGATGATTACATGAGAGAAAACATGATGATTACATGATAGAAAACATGATAATGACATAAGAGAAAACATGATAATTACATGAGAGAAAACATGATAATTACATGATAGAAAACATGATAATGACATAAGAGAAAACATGATAATTACGAGAGAAAACATGATGATTACATGAGAGAAAACATGATGATTACATGAGAGAAAACATGATAATTACATGAGAGAAAACATGATGATGACATGATAGAAAACATGATGATTACATGAGAGAAAACATGATGATGACCTAATAGAAAACACGATAAAGACATGGTAGAAAACATGATAATTACATGAGAAAACATGATGATTACATGATAGAAAACATGATAATGACATTAGAGAAAACATGATAATTAAATGAGAGAAAACATGATAATTACATGAGAGAAAACATGATGATTACATGATAGAAAACATGATAATGACATAAGAGAAAACATGATAATTACATGAGAGAAAACATGATGATTACATGAGAGAAAACATGATAATTACATGAGAGAAAACATGATGATGACATAATAGAAAACACGATAAAGACATGGTAGAAAACATGATAATTACATGAGAAAACATGATGATTACATGATAGAAAACATGATAATGACATAAGAGAAAACATGATAATTACATGAGAGAAAACATGATGATTACATGAGAGAAAACATGATGATTACATGATAGAAAACATGATAATGACATAAGAGAAAACATGATAATTACATGAGAGAAAACATGATAATTACATGAGAGAAAACATGATGATTACATGATAGAAAACATGATAATGACATAAGAGAAAACATGATAATTACGAGAGAAAACATGATGATTACATGAGAGAAAACATGATGATTACATGAGAGAAAACATGATAATTACATGAGAGAGAACATGATGATTACATGATAGAAAACATGATGATGACATAAGAGAAAACATGATAAAGACATGACAATACATAATCTTTCAAACATTGCTAAATAGTTGACAAATCTCGAATAAATGCACACACTTTTGTTGATTTTTTTGAAAAACAACAAGAAGTACTACTACTAATACAAATACAATAAATCTTGAGACTCTATCAAAATCAAATGTTGTCAGTTAGTGACCCATTTTCATCTGCCACATGTAATGAGGTGAAACAAATGCAATCGGACTGCTCTTACAGTACTTTGGACTACAGCCTGTAACGAATGGCAAAGACATGTCAAGACGAATCCAAATGGAGAACGGAGACATCCTTCCACTAGGGGGCAGTGTGATTCATGAACGTTAGTTTGCTGCTGGCCAATACACACGAAGAACAGAAGGCGGAAGGATCTTGTCGGACACCGGTGAACTTTTCAGGAGCGTAAAGAAAGTGCGGAGGAGAGGAAGCATGTCTCTGTTCACTAAAACACCCTGTGTTTACCTGCACATACGTCACCTGACGTACACACGGCTCAACATGACGACAGCGCAGAGAACAAACAGGCTGGTTAACCACGTGAGTTTATATGAGCTGTAGTTAACGTGAGCTAACAGTGCGTATGTAAGTCAGACTGTTACATCATGTAACACTGCAGTCCACTGACACTCAGTTCACCTGTATCATCTGTATATTCCAGGCCAGGAGCCTGTCTCACGTCACCGGGGTTCGTCCATATACTAAACAGCCTCCACACAGTGTAAGTAAATCTGCATGCACACACCGCCAACACTTACGGCTATGTCACATTATGTACAGACTCTTCTCTTCTCTTCTCCTTGTTGTACCTATAATTAAAGTAATTGAAGAGCAATGACGGATAATGAAAAGAAAAAAATCTTTCCAATAAAGAATTCAGAATTATTCAGACCTACAATGAGTCAGTTATCTGTCTTCACTTAACGAAACTCCAGTCATGTTAAGATGTATCAGGTCAGTCCGATCAGCTGCAGTGTCTAATCAATAACTGATATCCAGTAGGGGGGGCACGTTGGCTGATAAAAGTCTTCCATGATGGTTGCTCCTGTGTAACTTTGTTCAAGGCTCCTTGATTCTTCTTCCGCAAAGCTTTGGGACCGCCTGCAAGGTGGCAAATAGCTTCTGTCTGGAGTGACGAGTGAGGAAATATCAAATAAGAGACTTTTGATGCACACATAGTGGCTAAAACCTGTAATAACTGCAATGGCATGCACACAGGCCACAAAAGGCTTTTCCCCATAATTTCAATAATAATCATTTTAATTCAGTTTTATTCATATAGCACCAAATCATAACAGAAGTTACCTAATGACACTTTTTAAACATCACAATTAGGCCTGTCATGATAACTATTTTTTATTTACAGAACTACAGTTAAATATATCTTCAACATTTGGTACAGTGCTATAGAGACAGACAATACTCGCCAACACAGTTTCCCAATGCTTTGATTTTTTGGGTTTTCCACCAACAACAGCTGAGCTTAAGTGGAAAGCAGAGCTCTCTTGTGGCCAAATTACGCAATTGCATTTTTAAAAATGCAAAACCCTCAACAGCCAGGTGCTCATGTGAACAGAGCATAGATGCATCAACAGGACAAATGTGTATTTTTGGAAGTAACACCAACATGTTAACCTTGCCAGGCTTAAAGCAGGATCTCCCTGAGGTAACACTGTTTCCAGATATGCATTCTCTCTGAGCTTGTGCTTGGACAGTGCCAACGTGACTATTAAAGGAAATCTTGAATGCATCACCATGTCAAAGGATTAGACGTACATTAACTGTGTGTTTGTGGAGAAACTTGCTCTGCTCTGCATCAGCTTACACTGTTTTTGATTTTAGAAATAAAGGATACCTTCCTGTAGAATCGGTTTATTGAAAACGTACCAAAGGGATTCATTTAGGAAAATAAAATCAATATCAACACAGTCACAAATATACGCACCAAAGCATAATAATATAATAAGGAAACGCTCAATTTGTTAAAATTCAAATAGAGTTTGATCCGATAGCTATCTCTGGGAACACACACACTTTGCCCTGTGTAAAGTTCAAGAACTGGGATTTACCAGGTCAAGCTCATTCTAACGTGGTTAGTGTGAAAATCTCCTCTGTACTGTATTTCCTGTCAGCTAATAGGAGTGCTAGCTGCAAAGCTAGACGCCGTAGCTAACGGTTGCACAGTTAGTGGCAGTTAGTGGTTACTCTGGTAATATGCTTCCTCCTATTGGGGTGGGAAAAAGGAACTTTGATGTCCAGATTCTCTTCATTGTGTGAGTTATTTTTACATGGAAAAATCTGAGAAAACTTCATGGAATTTTACAAGTTGCAGGTTTTGCAGAGAACAATTTAGAACTACTAGAATTCTGATGATCAGTAATACATGATGGTTGTTTAGTGTCTGACTCCATTTTTTCTTTTTTGTGTCAGTGGTTTAAGAGCAAAGGTGATGGTGATAGGTGGAGGAAGAACATCCATCTGACATCACTACAGCAGGAGAAAGCCACCCCTGTACAAATGAGGTAAAGCACAGTTCTTTTATTTTCTAAGCATCACCTGCTGAATGTTTAAACTGAAACATGTGTCATTGTGTCAAAGTGAGCTGTCAGAATCAGAGTATGAGAAGCTGGCAGATGTGACGTTGGATGCTCTGGCTGATTATTTTGAAGACCTGACAGATGAAGCTTTCACTGGAGCAGAGTACGATGTTGTCTTCTCTGTAAGTCAGCCTATTTCCTTTCAAACTAAAACTGAATTAGACTAACTTAACTAGACTTAACTTGATTAAACAGTCGCATTTGTGCTAATTACAAGTATTGTTCATTTTACAGGTAACACATCTGTTTTCTTTGTAATGGAATGGAAACATTTGAAGCTAAAAAAGCAAAACAATGAAGTGCCATTCTGTTGGTCAGAAGGTGTGTGGAGGGAGTGAAATGTGTTAATGCTATTACTTATTAAGGATAGTGAAATAATATGAAATGACATCAGACGTGACACAGCTCCCTCTGGAGCCAAAAAAAGGCTTTATACAAAGATTCTACTGAGCAATGCTCATAGTCTACCAGAATCTCTTAATCTGAGCCTTGTGTGCTCTGACATTTTAAAAGGCATCTGCGATTAGAGACGATTCCAGACTGTGATAGTACGATTAGAAATCCAGAAATCCAGGGGATTTCGGCTGTGGTTCGGAGGTAGAGCGGGTCGTCCACTAATCAGATGATCGGCGGTTCGATCCCCTCCAGTCTGCATGTCGAAGTGTCCTTGGGCAAGATACTGAACCCCAAATTGCTCCTGAAGGCTGCACCATCGGTGTGTGAATGTGTATGACTGGTTAGCTCCTCAAACTGATGAGCAGTTGTCACCTTGCATGGCAGCCAATGCCATCAGTGTATGAATGTGTGTGAATGGGTGAATGAGATATGTAGTGTAATGCGCTTTGAGTGGTCGAAAGACTAGAAAGGAGATATATAAGTACAGTCCATTTACCATTACCATTTACATGCTGTTTGAGTGGTTTATGCTGCACTGAACATCAATCAATCAGTCAACTCTTACCTCACCACTCCTTCTTTGTTTGTAAGTGACAGTAACAGTCAGAGTCTTTACAGTTACAAAACTGATGTTTCAAACCTTGAGCATTCCTACTTATGATACCATGATTATCTGTGTGCAGTGCTGGGTCAAGCTTGTCTATCATGTATTCTTCCAGCATACAGTGGTTTGCACTGTGCTGTGTCTTTGGCCATTACGCTCACTTGCAGGTGTTCCTGACTCAAATTTATGGCTTGATCGGACTCTTTGGGCCATTTTTTCACACAGAAGCTTGTCATTGATGTCTTTGTGTCACCAATGTTAAAGGTGATTAAAGCAGTTGAATCACATCAACGGGCTTGTTCACATTATTTGACTATATTGATAAATAAAGGCTCTCTATACTGCACGTCCTGCCTGCAAACCACCAGCTTCCATTCAGCAGACATGCAGTGTTTATAATAAGTTCTACCATATAGTAGTAGTAGTTGTTACTTTCTCAACTTGGTATGTTCTGTGTACAACTATGTCTAACAAAAACCTCCTCTAGTACCAAACTGTTGCTACACTTTGAAGTTTTCAAAAAAATCA
The DNA here is from genome assembly GCA_946959425.1 of Argyrosomus regius. NCBI lineage: Eukaryota > Metazoa > Chordata > Actinopteri > Sciaenidae > Argyrosomus > Argyrosomus regius. Next base: position 28,600,655 of record OX336890.1, on the reverse strand, counting down.
TTTTTGGAAATGTTTTATGGGGACATAAATTGAAGTACATTCAACATATTTGTTAAACCTGAAGAATACAAGTCTTTTGGAAACAAGTTTGGAAATGTTTGTAAGTACTTTAACAAGTAACTTAAAAACAGGAGTCAGATTCCTTCCATGCCAATAAAGCAGATTCTGATTGTGGAAAGGTAAACAACACTTCATGCTACATTACACATGCTAGCAGATGTGTGTGTGTTCAGCTGGATTTATGTTGTGCAGTATGTGCTGGTCTGTTCTGTTTTGTCTGTTTGTCTGCATCAATTCATGTCTCATTTTAGTCAGATATTACATCTATGAACACCATCTCATCTGCTGCAGTCTGATCTGGTTGTTTTTTTTTTTTTTGGATGGTTCTGACCTCTCCTACTGTTGGAGTAATAACTTCATGTTTATTCTGTGCTGGTTCTGCAGCCAACACAGAGCTGAGACGTACAAGTCGTTTGTAATCTGTTCCGTTCTGAAAGGGATGGAAGCAAACATCTTCACTCTGTAACTATACATTACTTATGGCAACTACATGGGGCGACTACATGGCTGTGGCTCGGAGGTAGAGCGGGTCGTCCACTAATCAGAAGATCGGTCGTCCACTAATCAGAAGATCAGCGGTTCGATCCCCTGCCAAGTGTCCTTGGGCAAGATACTGAACCCCAAATTGCTCCTGAAGGCTGTACCATCAGTGTGTGAATGTGTATGAATGCTTAGCTCCTCAAACTGATGAGCAGTTGGCACCTTGCATGGCAGCCAATGCCATCAGTGTATGAATGTGTGTGAATGGGTGAATGAGATATGTAGTGTAAAAGAGCTTTGTGCGGTTGGAAGACTAGAAAGGAGATATATAAGTACAGTCCATTTACCATTTACCATTTACACGGCTTGTTTCCCTCATATAAACATGTCATTCACACCATGACAGTATTAAGAGACTAACAGAAACAAATCTAAATCAGCCCAGATAACTGTTACAGCAAATGATAGATAGATAGATAGATAGATGGATAGATGGATAGATGAGTTGAGTTTATCCGATAGCTAAGGAAGCTCAAAAACTAGTAACGAGTAACACAAAAATGGTGAGAGACCTTGCCTGACCTATCAGAGAGGAGGATGCATTTTCAGGACAGATCACCCATGTATGGGTAACAGTGTGTTTCCTGTTTCCCACTATCATCACCATCACACTGACAATGTCTTGTCCGTTGTGTATTTGTCCCGGAACTGTTGGTTTCCCTCCACCTGACACATCCATCCAGATCAAGACCACTTTGTGTCCCTATTTCCTTCCTTCACCTCTCACCCTCTTCTCTCCTCTAACATCTTCCTTCACCGTGTCAGTTGTCCATGAGAGGGTGATTAATAAAGCAGCTGTGTGTGTGTGTGTGTGTGTGTCTGTGTGTCTGTGTGTGTGTGTCTGTGTGTGTCTGTGTGTGTCTGTGTGTCTGTGTGTGTGTCTGTGTGGTAATCGTTTTGGTTGGACAGCAGCTGTCTCTGCTGGCTTTGATTGGTCAGTGTTCCAATCTTGGCAGCTGACCCCCTTTTTCAACTGGCAACTGCAGTGACATATAGAGCCATAACCCCCCACACACACACACACACAGTAGAATGAAGAGAGCTGTGACTTGCTAGTTGGCTTAATAAGAGGCAGGAGAACAGTGCAGAGGGTCGGACAGGTGCTGGACTAAATCTTTCTGGAATAATGTTCACTGCGTGTGCTTTTTGTTTTAAAGGGCAATCCTCCATCTTCATGAGCACCATCTCTGCTCCAGAGTGGCTTCAGTGAACTAGAAAGAATCATGCTAAAGCTTTCTTAAATTTGTGTTTGTGTACAGATCATGTTCATTATTGAGCCTTAGGGGTTAGTATGGATAGAGCCTGGCTAGCTGCTTCCAGTCTTTATGCTAAGCTAAGGCTAATCACATCCTGAGAGCAGGTCCGTACTGAAGCCACGTACATGAGATTGATATCAATCTGAACAGTTCAGTCTAAAAAATAAACCTAATATTTTCCAGAATGTTTTAAAATGTTCAAATATATAAAATAGACACAACACCAGGAGAAGCAGATAGATGAGCTTTGTAAACAGACATCAGAGCTTTGTATGAAGCCTCAGATTAAAGGGATAGTTTGAAGTGGGGTTCTACTCATACATAGTTTTATCTACAGATAGAGATCCGTGTTATCTACAGCAGACAGCGGTCAGTGACTCCCAGTTTGGAGAAGCAGACAGAGCGGCACACTGCTGAAGAGAGGCTGTGGACAGTTGTCACACATTTATTTGCATCACTTGGACATGATTTTTTTTTTTGCTGCATAGCGGTTTGTGCTTGATGATTCATTCATTTTCATGTATGTGCATATGGTGTCTTTGGTTCACGTACAGAGCGGAGTGTTGACAGTGAAGGTGGGCGGGGACCACGGCACCTACGTCATCAACAAACAGACTCCAAACAAACAGATCTGGCTTTCTTCTCCCACCAGGTGAGACTGGACAGTGACACCACAGCTGAGCTGTCGTTAGAGGACAAACACTAAAAAAAAAAATTAAATTCATATTATTTTCATTAAATCCTTTAACCAACTTAAGTCTGGACCAAAACTACCAAAAATTCATTTTCTGAATTTGATCTTCTTCAAAATGCCACATTGCAGCACAAAGCCACTGGTGTTTTTATGAAAGAAATCTTTGTTTTTCTGTATACCAAATGTACGGGAAGAGATTTTGACAGAGTGAGGGAGTGCCAGCATCGATAACGCCGTTTAATCTGTGAAATTTAATAATAGTACACACACCGGGTGGTTGTGGCCCGGAGGTAGAGCGGGTCGTCCACTCGATCCCCGGCTCCTGCAGTCTGCATGTCGAAGTGTTCTTGGCCACTGCCCAAGGACACTTCGACATGCAGACTGGAGGAGCCGGGGATCGAACTGCCAATCATCTGATTAGTGGACAGAGGCATTTTAAACGTACACTGACAAATAGATGGAAACTAATAGAAGTAGTAAAACTCTGATTGAGGGAGAAGCGCATACAACTAAACCTTTGAGATTTTCCCTTTTTTATTTTTGATTTAACTCAAATAACAACATCTAAGCTCAGTTCCTTTCTCCCACTTTTGCAGTGGACCAAAGCGCTACGACTGGACAGGTGAACGCTGGGTGTACTCTCATGATGGTGTGAGCCTCCATCAGCTGCTTTCTAAAGAGTTTTCCATCATCTTTAATAAAAACATGGACCTCACTGATCTGCCCTGTTCCTGAGACCAAACACCTGCAGATGACCTGCCTTCAGTGTAACTCCACACAGTAGTACAGTGTGTACACCTCCACAATAACTTCTCAATGTCAGCAATGATCCAAGTATGTGAGCTGTTGTGTTGGTAGCTATATGTCCTCCCTATATTGTATGTTTGTACTTCACAGTGATAGCAACACATTCTCATAAAATATTTGGAAAAAAAGAAACACACTCAACACTCCACGTCCTTCAGTCTGTCCCATCAATGAACACAGGTTTCCAATGTTTCCAACGCGGTCAGCATTCTCACATGCTAGTAACACTGACCTCTTCAGCAATATCTTCCTTTTCTCAACATTGTTCTTGAGAAGGAAAAGTCTCATTCATCAAAGAGTTATTTACACACGTGTTCTTATAATGATGAATCCCATTTTCCTTGTAAGTTGAAAGGGCATGACTGTTGTTGCTAATTAGCATTTAAACACCTTCCAGTCATCAATAAAGAGCATGAGACTGCAGGGCCACGTGTACCCAAACAGAACTCTCACGCAGACACTGAGTAGAAAAGTTGAGACAGAAGTCAAGAATGTCCAAACTAAAGAAATCTCCAAGTGTAATGAAAACATTGCTTAGTTTGTATTGAAGTAATGCAGCACTATCTCCATATGTGCATGTGTTCAAGTGACCCATGTCTGATCTCAGATGTGGTCCTGAACAATCAAAAGAGAATGGCCCAAAGCTTACAGGATAGCCTCAATCTCACAATCTCTGACACACTCTTATGAAAAGAATACACAGAAAAGAAACAACAATATGCACTGAAACCTGTTTTTAAACCCTCTGCACCCTGCGACACGGCTGCTGACACACTTCTTTCAAAACACATTAAATATGTTGTAAAATAGTTGCTGAGAACATGTGAAAAGACTTTGAACAATATATTACTGAAAGGTGGAGTTGTTCCCATGAGCAACTCCACCTTGGAGCTGAGAATTCATTTTTACCTGATTTTGACACCTAATTTCATAAACTTGACGATATTTTTAATCATTCAAATCTGGCTGGGTGCTTAATAACACTTTAGTCTGATGAACTCAAAACTCATATTTATTCTTACTTTACATGGAATTTAAGTGATTATAACTCAGGGTCTTCTTTCCCTAACAAGGCTGTGGTTTATCTAGATTGGATGATTTATTTATTTAAAAAAAACATAATGCTTTGTAAAATAATGAAAATGCTTGTGAGTGTGCACAGATTCTGTTCTTACCTAAGAACCAGTCCAAACTAAGAAATGGTGAAACAGTTAGTGACTGAAGTTTCCAATGGCTAACTTGTTCCGAATAACAAATTATGGACAATATTTCAGCATTTTGTTTTCATTAGAATTGATTTCATTTACAATATTAAACATAACTGTCTGATGTATTGTGATTGGCAGACCTAAACAGCTTTCACTGTTACTGACCAAAGAAAAGCCTCTGTCCATATCATGTGATTCCACCCTCCTGCAGACACAAACACTGATCACACAGGTGATGTCAGTTAAAGTCTATCAGGATTCAATGCAGCCAATTCTGTCAGTTTCATCAATAAAACTGCTTAATGCTTTCCTTGAATGTCTTGGCTTGTGTATTTGTACTTTGTCCTGATTTTTTTAAGGCTGAGACCTGATCATTTCACTGCATGCCACATCTAGCTTCAGCAGCAGACTGGAGAAACTGAAGCAGTCAGACACCCAGTTTACTTCCGTTCTGTAATTTGATCTGTTTTCATTCTGATGGACTTAAATGATATTTGAACAATCCAGTCATTTGTCTTTACAATGGGCATTAAGTGGCAGTGTTACATTTGGGGCTGTAGAAACATGAAGTTATGCATATTACATTACACTTCTGCCATATTCTGTTAATAGACCCTCCTAAATGTGACATACATACAGCGCTAGTTTCTCTGCAGATTAAGATTTTACATACGACACATAGCATCAGTTGATCAAATATGATGTCTTGCAATTTCAGATTAAATTATCCAATGATGTTATCTGATTGCGACATCATTAAACAAACAAAACATCAACAAGGTCAACAACAGCAGACATAGCAGCCAGCTAATATTACTTACTGGTCCAACAGCAGTCAGCCCAGCTCGGCGTCTGTCTTTCAGCCTTTTATTTCACTAAGCTCTCACCAACCACTAAAAGTCAGTCCCACGGCTTTTCTTCTTTCCTCCATCAACATCCTCTTCACCTCTGCCATTATGTCCACAGAGGCTGCTGCTGCCCAGTTACATTGCCCACTTGCCCAGCTTTGGTTCTGGCATGACACCAGTTCTGCTCTGGGCAGCCCAGCTAACAGCTGCTATAGTTTGCAGCAGTTTAGTCTGCTGTCCATCAGGAAACTCTGTAAATCACAGAGAGTTGATGCAGAGCAGCTGGAGGACCTCAGAGGGAAAACCAGAAAACATTTTCTCCATAAAATATGATCCAGTTTCACCAAAATCTGTGAAATAGTTGGTGGTGTGTGACTTAGTGCTATAAAGCTTTACGTACTACTTGTGGGTGAAAATTCTTTATGATGGTTATGTAGATAGAAGGCACTCCTGTAGTATATTGCACTCCTCTTTCCTTGTCCATGTACTAAACATATATGTTTTTATAAAACCACTGCCTGTGTTTAATATTCCTAAGTTGTTTTAGGAGCAGAGGGGTCCACAGTCTATTTACTTATTACACTACACACTTTATACTGAAGGCATTTTCAAATGCATGTGTGTGTTTTTACCATTGGTTCAGACTGTAACCTCCCCCTGCAGAGTGCTGTGAGCAGCTGATCCTCTGAAAATCACTTCATCCTATTTGCTGCTCCTGGATCAGACCAGCCTGACATACTACTGACTGGAGGATGAGTGAAGGCTAAGGCTGCTGGTAACAAGAGGATTTACTGTCTATCTATTAATCACATCAGACCTACACAGAATTCAAGTTTGTGAGCTGACCCCCAATAACCTCAATAACCAGAAAATTGATATACACACACACACACTAAAGAATGACAAAACCAAAAAGACAAAAAATTCAATTTAATTTTATTTTTAGAGCGCCAAATCATAACAAAATTAATCTCATGACACTTTTCATATAGAGCATGTCTAGACCGTACTCTTTATAATATTTATAGAGATTGTAAAGCCCTCAGAGGCAAAATGTGTTTTGTGAATTTGGGCTATACAAATAAAATTTGATTAAGATTTGATTTGATTTAGATACAACAGTTCCCACCAGGAGGAAGCAATGAAAAACTTACTTTTAACAGGCAGAAACCTCAATAACCCAGCTCATTGGTGGACAATGAAAAAATAATTAATAAATCGATTTAAGTATTTATCAAGAACATTCTGAATTAAACAGTTCATGATTGTAATAGTGTAGCAGTAGTACGGATAGGGCAGTGACAAGATGTAACTAGCTAGCAACAATTGATGTAGATTAGCTAACAATTTGCTACACTAGGTGAGCAAGAGTGGGTGCAAAACATCTCAGTCATCGACAAAACGGAGCATCTCGATTGTTTTCTACGCAATTGATGGTAAATGGACTGTACTTATATAGCGACCACTCAAAGCACTTTACAGTACGTATCTCATTCACCCATTCACACACATTCACACACTGATGGCATTGGCTGCCATGCAAGGTGCCAACTGTTCATCAGTTTGAGGAGCTAACCATTCATACACATTCACACACCGATGGCACAGCCTTCGGGAGCAATTTAGGGTTCAGTATCTTGCCCAAGGACACCTCGACATGCAGACTGGAGGGGATCGAACTGCCGATCTTCTGATTAGTGGATGACCCGCTCTACCTCCAAGCCACAGCTGCCAATTGCTTTGTGGAGATGTCCATCTAAATCCCAGACCTGTGTGCTCCAAGCCATCTCATGTGGATATTTGCCAATCAGCTGTTCCGCTGGATCACGAGGTAGCAACCCTCCAACAAACTTTTTGTCTGAATACAGTAGGCAAATGCTGTTAAAAGAGAAAACATCTATTTCTAACGGCTAATGTCATACGGCTAAATGATAGCCATGCTATTGCTATTAATTTTAATGATTATTTTTTAAATTCTGTGCAGCAACTTAGTCAGACGTTTCCGGCAATAGACCCTCCGCAACCATTCACTTGTGAAGGGCCTGTATTTGACCTGAACACAATAAATGAGGCAAAAGTGGATGCAATTTTATCAAACTTGTCAAACAGCTAGGCCAAGGATATACACTGCCTGGACACTGCATTTTTAAAGCTAGACAAAGAGTCTGTCATTTTATCACTAACTACAATAATAAACAAATCTATAAATGAAGGCATCTTTCACATCACTTTTAAAACAGCTATAGTAACTCCAGTCCATAAATCTGGTGACGCTCAGGAGGTCAGTAACTACTGCCCCATTAGTATACTCCCAGCAGCCTCAAAGGTCTTGGAAAAGGCAGGGGCAGAACAACTCATTGCCCACCTTGAATCCAAGGCACTTTTACATCCTCTGCAGTTTGGATTCAAGAAAAAACACTCCACTGACACTGCCTGCTGCTACTTCCTTGAGGAAATTAAAACCAACTTAGACCAAGGAGGAGTGGTTGGTGCTGTCTTTCTAGACCTGCGCAAGGCTTTTGATACTGTCAATCATAACAAACTGTTTCACAAACTTGGTAATTACAATCTTTCATCACACACTCAAAACTGGATCAAATCATACCTGAGTGACCGTCACCAGTGTGTGTGTGTCAACAATACACTCTCTCCACTTAAAGCCTGCACACTGGTTGTACCGCAAGGATCAGTCTTGGGGCCATTACTTTTTAGAATCTATATAAATGACCTGCCTTCCATGTGTGATGATGTCAGCACAATAATGTATGCAGACGACACTGTTATATACTCTTATGGTAAGAGCGCTACAGAGGTTGCCAAGACATTAACAAAGGCAATGCAAAAGGTTGCTCTCTGGTTACACAACTCTTGCCTTACCTTAAACTTGTAAAAAAAACTGTAACCATGTTTTTCACCAACAGGCTCACACTGAAAGAATGCCCTGACGTCTCAGTAAATGGGCAAACAATTAACAATGTGGATAAATTCAGGTACTTGAATGTTACCCTTGAGCCAACTCTGAGCTTTAAAAACCATGTTAAAAAATTGAGAAACAATGCAAATGCTATGATCCTCTGTGGCTCTTCCTGAGGTTTCTTCCAGTTTTTTCCCTGTTAAAAGGGTTTTTTGTGGGCAAGTTTTTCCTCACTCGAACCGAGGGTCTAAGGACAGAGGGTGTCACTCCCTGTACAGACTGTGAAGCCCTCCGAGGCAAAATGTATTTTGCGACTTTGGGCTATACAAATAAAATTTGATTGATTGATTGATTGATTGATTGATTATACCACATTTTTAATATTGTATTACAAGCTGGTCTTAAAGCATGACACTGCCTCCATCGGCTTGCCCTCTTCCCATAGTGCATCCTGGTGCCATGTGTTCATGGTACAACGCACCCAGGCCCATCCATGTGATGTAAAAGAAAACATAATCAGACCAGGCCACCGTCTTCCATTTCTCCATGGTCCTTTCGGTCCATTGGTCTCCAGGTCCATGGTCCATTTCTCACATGCCTATTATTGGCCCTTTCAGCAGTGGGAAGGGGTCAGCATGGACACCCTGACTGGTCTGTAGTTATACACAACAAACTGCGAACACTGTCTTGTATAGACACTTTAAAGTACACAAACTATCCTGTAAGCACTAATGTGGAGAAGATGGGGAGCTGGGATTGTTCAGACTGACCTCAGATAATTTCATTTCTAAATCATATTTTCTTTTTTCTTGATAAACAAACTGCACATTTTTTACCAGCAGGATTCTCCTGCTGTGATATGATGTACTTAGCTTCTCAGGGATCACTAATTCTCATGCTGCAAACTAAAGTGATGTTATGGTGACAGATGAACCAGAAGCTTAAGTCACAACCATGACACAATCCCACACTGCCCCATCATACAACACTGGTTCATGATTAGGAACATGCACAGATGATATTCTCCCTCATTATGTGTGTGTGCATGGCAAGAATAATAAAGTGGTTTGCTCCATTAACATACCTAATCCTGACACATCCAGCACACTACGCTTTCATGAGAATCGGACACTAAATTCACAAAAATGTATTAGTTGCATTCATGTTGTCAAACCTGTGTGGAATGAAGGAGTTAATATTTTATTTTTTATTTTTCATGTAATATCATTTAAATGATCCATCCCTCAGTGGATTACACAGTAACGATAAACCTCAAGAGGAGAAACTAAACATGTTTACAGCCTAGTACAAAAAACAGTTTTGGTCTCTAAAATCTAAATAATACAATTTTAAATACATTTTAAAAAGAAATAGCTTATTTCCCTGTTCATGATCAGAATCAGAATCAGAAATACTTTATTAATCCCCGCAGGGAAATTGTGTTTGTTACAGCAGCTCCCAAACGTTAGATGGTAAGTAATAGCAAGGAAAACAAAAACATTTTAACACTATACAAGTTGGATAGTAACATCCCAAGAAAAAACTTTAACACTATACACCTATAAGATATCCAATTAAACACTATATACACAGGGTATAAATAACAGTTAAATAAAACCAGTAACAGTTAAATAAAAGTCAAGTAACAGTAAAACTAAAAAAAAGGAAAAAAAACAAGTAACTGTTAGGTAAAAACCAGTGCGAGCGATATATAAATCTAAAACCTTATAAAAGAATTATAAAAGAATTTAGTGTTTAAGAGAGACTGTAAGAGAATAGACACGATTGTTTAAAGTGCAGTATGCATGCATGGAAAATTTGTATGGCACAAGCAAGCATAGCTACTGGACTTGACTTGGAGTGTCTGATATTTTGAGGGAGGAGTTGTAGAGACTGATGCTCACAGGTAGGAAAGACTTCTTGTGTCTCTCTGTGGAGCATCTTGGTGCCAGCAGTCTCCGACTGAAGGTGCTCCTGAGTCTGTCCAGCACCTCATGGAGTGGGTGGGAGTCATTGTCCAAAATAGCCCGCACCTTAGACAGCATCCTCCTTTCCAACACCACAGTCAGCGAGTCCATCTGCACCCCCACAACATCACTGGCCTTACAAACAAGTCTATTAATCCTGTTGGTTTCGGCTACCTTCAGACCGCTGCCCCAGCACACAACAGCAAAGAAGATAGCACTGGCCACCACCGACTCATAGATAACTGTACTGAATGTGAAATTTTATAGAACTCACTTGTTCAAATTATATTAAGGCTTAAAGTTATACAGAATTAATCACTTTGATTGACAGGTGGGTTACAGGCAGCTTGTTTGAGCCCCCAGACTTCAGTGGGCCTGCCTCAGGTGATCATGATCATGTCTTTAGCTGGGAGGCAGCAGAGGCAGGACTGTTAAGATGGTGGCGTCCAGAGCCACACGCTGAGCTTCATAATGACTCTTTGCGACATACACTCACCGGCCACTTTATTAGGTACACCTGTCCAACTGCTCGTTAACGCAAATTTCTAATCAGCCAATCACATGGCAGCAACTCAATGCATTTAGGCATGTAGACATGGTCAGGACGATCTGCTGCAGTTCAAACCGAGCATCAGAATGGGGAAGAAAGGTGATTTAAGTGACTTTGAACGTGGCATGGTTGTTGGTGCCAGACGGGCTGGTCTGAGTATTTCAGAGACTGCTGATCTACTGGGATTTTCACGCACAACCATTTCTAGGGTTTACAGAGAATGGTCCGAAAAAGAGAAAATATCCAGTGAGCGGCAGTTCTGTGGGCGCAAATACCTTGTTGATGCTAGAGGTCAGAGGAGAATGGCCAGACTGGTTTGAGCTGATAGAAAGGCAACTGTAACTCAAATAACCACTCGTTACAACCGAGGTATGCAGAAGAGCATCTCTGAACGCACAACACGTCGAACCTTGAGGCGGATGGCCTACAGCAGCAGAAGACCACACCGGGCGCCACTCCTGTCAGCTAAGAACAGGAAACTGAGGCTACAATTCGCACAGGCTCACCAAAATTGGACAATAGAAGATTGGAAAAACGTTGCCTGGTCTGATGAGTCTCGATTTCTGCTGCGACATTCGGATGGTAGGGTCAGAATTTGGCGTCAACATGAAAGCATGGATCCATCCTGCCTTGTATCAACGGTTCAGGCTGGTGGTGGTGGTGTAATGGTGTGGGGGATATTTTCCTGGCACACTTTGGGCCCATTAGTACCAATTGAGCATCGTGTCAAAGCCACAGCCTACCTGAGTATTGTTGCTGACCATGTCCATCCCTTTATGACCACAGTGTACCCATCTTCTGATGGCTACTTCCAGCAGGATAACGCGCCATGTCATAAAGCGCGAATCATCTCAGACTGGTTTCTTGAACATGACAATGAGTTCACTGTACTCAAATGGCCTCCACAGTCACCAGATCTCAATCCAATAGAGCACCTTTGGGATGTGGTGGAACGGGAGATTCGCATCATGGATGTGCAGCCGACAAATCTGCAGCAACTGCGTGATGCTATCATGTCAATATGGACCAAACTCTCCGAGGAATGTTTCCAGTACCTTGTTGAATCTGTGCCACGAAGGATTAAGGCAGTTCTGAAGGCAAAAGGGGGTCCAACCCGGTCCTAGCAAGGTGTACCTAATAAAGTGGCCGGTGAGTGTATATTCTTTATACACAGTCATTATTCATTCTTGTAATAAAACAGGGGTTGTTTTCAGCATTTGAACACATGACTCATGCCATTGTTTTCCAGTTAGGACAGTCAATAAAAATGGAACTAAATTGCCACTAGCCAAACAACATAACGGCAGATAAAAATGTAAATTTTATCCTGACAGTGGGAACAGTGGGATTCATCCTTTTCTTATGTCTGGATATGTCTGTCTGATTATGAATGTCTGGTCAGTAGTTTCCTAAATAATTTTCCCTGAATCAAAGTCTTGATCAAGGAGAAAACTTTGTTCTTTGGTTTTGATATTAGTTGTGAAAATCGATATAAAGTACACAGTGTGAACACTGACCAAAGTTGTCATCAGACAAAAAAAAAAAAAAGAAAGAAGAAAATAAAAAGGGGGGTGGATGTGACGGATTACCACTTTAAGCACCCAGAGGCTTAGTGCCACTATTATCCTCCTGTGGTGGGATTTTCTGTGTGAATTATGTAACAGTAATGCTTCAACACAAATCTGTTTTGTTTTTTGTCTTTTTTTCCACTGCTGCTCTATCTCCTCTGTTCAGCTCTCGGACGACTGTTCGACTCCTCAGCACTGCAACCAGAAACACCTACTGACAGGAAGGGTGGAGCAGCTGTAGACAAGGAGGTTGTAGCAGTGACAACAGATTGCGTGACAGGTGTTGCTATGATGCTCGAGCACCGATGAGAAAAAAACATGAAGTATAAGAAGTTCATTACCATCATGCAGGCAGCTCTCGGAGTTGCCCCCCTCAACAAGAGAGAGCTGATCCCACCACCACGCAAACTCTGGAAACCTGCACGGTGAGTTGTTGTTGTTGTTGTGGGTTTGTGTATGCGTGTGTGTGTGTGTGTGCATAGGAAACAGGCCAGAGTGGGGTGGTCAAGAAATCAATGTAAAATCAAAGAGAATCTATTTATGTTAATGATGCCTCAGCTCCCTGCAGGCCTTCAAATCAAGAGTAGACATTAATGTTTAACAGCCACTACAACTGTTCAACCACTTATATGTTTTCCTTATGCAAGCTCCATGTATTTTTACTGGCTTACAAAGCTGCGTGATTCTATTATTTGAATGCATTTATGAAGAGAATTTGTAGTAGTTATGGAATTTATACAATATCTTCTACAATATTTATTTAAAAATGAGAGAGGAACCATACCATATGCAATGATTTAATTCATTTCAAGTGTGTAGGATTCAGTGACATCTAGTTGTGTAGTTGCAGATTGCTAACCCCTCCCCTCCACTCACCCTCCCATTCCAAGTGTAAAGCAGAAACACTGTGGCCATGAAACATGCGGTAAAGGTCATATCTATAGCTAGTGTTTAGTGTGTCTGTTCTGGGCTACTGTAGAAACATGGCGGAGTCCATGGAAGAAGTGTATGTGGATATAAATGCCAAAAGTCAATGATGATTTGATCTGGTTTTTAGACATATCTGATGTATTATTATTGTTTTTATTATTATTATTATTAGTTTTTGTTTGCTTGTTTGTTTTTTAAGAAAAAAATATTTCCAGTTTTCAGTCACAGTTTGGAAGTTAGGTTTAGGAAAAGATCTGTGTTAAAATAATAATTCAACTGTGACTTTTGGTTTCACACGGAACATGAACAGTAGCTTTCTGCAAGCCTTGAAAGAGAACTTATCCCAACACACATACTAATCTCACAAGAGTGCTACTGACGAGACATATCCATGGTGGACAAACCGATTCTTATTTTCAAGTGACTATACATTGATGGATATTATATTCTGTCAATACAGACGCCTAAATCTGACTCGCTGGACCTTTAAATGGATGAATGCAGTAAAACTACCTGATCAATCAATTTACCATAAAAACATTAGAACAAGTTAAAAACAAAGTATTTTCTTAACATAGCATGCATCATACATGAAAGTAGTTGCACATTTAAAAAATGTATGAAGTCACAATGCAAACAATTATTTTGCATAGAGAATCATGAGATTTAAGTCAAAATACAATAGTAGTGTATGAATGGCAGTAATGACAGCATATTAAAAAATGAATGTAGTTTGTAACAATGAGAAGAATTTAGACTGTGTGTGTGTGTTATCATTCCTAGTTCTATAATGTGGTGCGTACATGACATTACTAATTCAGTGTAAATAAATAATGAATGGATTAAAAGGGCTGTGTGTGTCTCTGTGTGTATGTGTGTGTGTTTATGTATATCTGAGTCACCTTTAGCATGTATGGAGTCACCTTCAGCTTTTAGCATCATGTACTCACAGTTATAAAAAAACATTGAACTTTGCACAGAGGGACATTGTAAGTATCATGTATGAGAATCACTCTGAGGTCCATTCGTTCTGAAAGATGTGCTCAGTGAATGTAAATCAATGAAAGGTAACATACTTGAATCCACAGTGACTTCTGTTGTGCTGACTGTGTGAAGAGTTTACATGTTAATAATCATAAAAGCTGTAATGTGTTGGCTTTATAAGCACAAACACTTGAACACACACAGGTATGAACACATGCACACACTCACACACACAAGTCTTGCATGCAGCAGCAGTAGTAGTGCAGACATCCTCCTCCCTCGCTCTCTCTCCTCTCTCCTCGCTGTCTCCCCTCTCTCCTCACTGTCTCTTTTTCCCCTCTCTCCTTGCTCACTCTCTCAGTTCTCCTCGCTCTCTCCTCTCCCTCCTCTCTCCTCATTCTCTCCCCTCTCTCCTCGCTCGCTCCTTTGTCTCCTCTCTCCTCTCTCTCTCCCCTCTCTCCCTGCTCTCTCCTCTCTCCTAGCTCTCTCTTCTCTCTCTCCACGCTCTCTCCTCTCTCTCCTCACTCTCTTCCCTCTCTCCTCCGCCTCAGTCTTGCTCAGTCTCTGCTCTGTCAACAGCTCCTGCATCTCTCTCTATCGCTCCTCTTTAATCTCTATTTTACCTCTATCTCTTGGGCGTTATTGTTGTCTATCACCATGCGTCTTGGCATCTCCTCCTTCATTTCGGATATCCTGAGTACCTCCAGTAACATCTGCTTCTGCTGGACCGAGGGCAAGGTAGAATCAATACTCCTCCACCTCCACCTCTACCTTCACCACCCTACTGCTGCTGTGCTGTGGAGCAAGGCAGGGCCAGCGTCAGGGCACAGGGCCTCTGGGTTCTGCTGGGAACACACACACTCTTATTTAATTACATGATATCCCAGTAGGTTGCTGTGTAGGTGTGTGTGTGTGTGTGTGTGTGTGTGTGTGTGTGTGTGCGTGTGTGTGTGTGTGTGTGTGTGTGTGTGTGTGTGTGTGTGTGTGTTGAGCTTTGGCTTGCTCAGCTGATTGTGGTTGGATTGAAGTGACATTACAATAGGTTACAATATATATTCCAAGTTTGTGCTTTTCTGTGTGTGTGACAGTCTGCTGGTCAGGACAGAGGAACTATACACAGTTCATATTTAGTTCATAGAGGCAGTCCTAATATTAATCAAAGATCCAGCATCCTCGTGCTGAAGGAGTTGTTGTATATGTTAAAATACTACACTCTGAAGTATAAAGTATAACCTAAACCCTCTCATATCACCTAAACCCTAAACCTTCATCATATATTTCATCATAGTATGCTCAGTTTCCTCTCTGTGAATCCAGTACAGTCTCAGATTTGAGGCTGGTCTGAAATCTGTAAATAATCATAGTGTTCATGTGGACAGGGGTTTATAGGCCTAGTCTGGTTACCATCTCTCCGACTTCCTAAACACATGACAAATATGTATATTATACATATATGATATTTCCGACTTAAAATCCTGTGAGAAAGCGAAGGAATATTGAGCAGAAACCCGCAACAGCCAATGAGAGTGAGTGAGAGTGAAGTGTCACAGATGTTGCATATTTGTGTAGAACAAAATGTAAAATTACATTATTTTAAATCATTTTTCCTGCTTTTTGATGCAAAACATCTCACACACGTTTCTGTGAGAAGTCTCTGCAGTTTCCACTCTAAAATCATTTAAACAACAAGTGTGTGCATTCTTATGATGCAAATATTAAAAAATAACTAAATCTGTCATTATGTCTCGTTAAGATTTGAAAATCATTCCGTGTGCATGAGGCATTAGCATAAAGACTAGATACAGGAAGACGTTTCATAGCTCAGCAAAAGTGAAAAATACACCTACCGAGGTGGTCTTAGTTTCTAAGAACCAAGCAGACTTGTTAAGATGATACATGCAGTCACCGTGCCCTGCCATGGCAGTGTCGACCAGTCGGTTAATCCACTGCTTTGGTCCAGACAGAAATATCTCCGTGTCAGACCACTTGGAATGATATTTGATACACACATTAATTTTCCCCTCAGGCTCAATCGTAATAACAGCCATCATCAGGTGAAAACAACCACATATTTATTTATGTTATACTTCCATATTAATCATCATCACCATCAATCATTTATTATGTTTTATGTTCTTTATTCTATTTGCATTATTTCTATTAAACAACTTGCAGGAGCTCACAGAAATACATTTGACTATGATTGTACCTGAATGGTTAAATGTGACAAAACATAAACTTGAACTTGATAGCATGCTAATGTTAGCATGTAGCTCAAAGCACTGCTGTGTCAGAGAACGGCTTGTATGGCTGTATGCATGAGAATGCCTCTGTTTGTTAGTCTGAACACATCCTGAAGACAACTCTTAAGATC
Organism: Argyrosomus regius; assembly: GCA_946959425.1. Taxonomy (NCBI): domain Eukaryota; kingdom Metazoa; phylum Chordata; class Actinopteri; family Sciaenidae; genus Argyrosomus; species Argyrosomus regius. The sequence continues at coordinate 28,583,955 of OX336890.1, read as the reverse complement.
TCACTGACTCTGGGACTGCTGGATGAAATATCAGACTGCTCCTTTAACTAAACTTGTTTCACTTGCCTTGTATTCATTATTGGACTTAAGAACCAGTACCCTCTGGGCCAGAAATGTATACTGCAGGTGGATGAGCTTTCTATCAAAGCTTTTATTTGACTGTGTTTTCTCAGGTCAACTCATTTGTGTGTTCAGTGAAAAGATATACGATGATGGGTTGTAAAATACATATTCATTGTAACTGTGTTTGGCTGTTCAGTTGTATGGGAAGATATCACAGCAGATGCAGTGTGTGTGGGTGTGTGTATGTGTGTGATTATAATGACAAGAATATAAAGACATGACTTTATTGATGTTGACAGACATCCTTTGGGCATGTGTGTGTAAGTGAGAGAGAGAGAGAGAGTCAGGATGAGACAGGTCAGAGAGAGAGCGACAGAGATATATAGAGAGACTTTTGAATATAATGTAACAGTGACACTGCTGCTTGAAATGTTACTCATGGCATGTGTGTGTGTGTGTGTGTGTAAGCGTGCATGTGTTAGATTGATAGATTTGTCCCGGGACTGGAGCAGTATTAGATTCAGCGCTGGGCGTCGGCGGGGGAGTGCAGAGGCAGCTGCGGATCTGACGCTGACAAACCAATCAAACACTACAGCAGCCTCTCTGTCCACACACATCGTCAATCCTGTACTATTTATCTCGTAGTCATTATTGTAACACAGCCCAGAGGCATCGATTCAGCTAGGGCTAAGGTGTGGCAAGGTCACCTGACAGTAAACACTGCCAATGTACAGATAGAAAAGGCAACAGTCTGCATCTTAGTTATTTTGACCAGTATTTTTCATACCCTGTGTGTGGTTCTCAATCCCAGGCCTACTGGTTCCTACTGAAGAAGTAAATCCTAAAAACACATTTAACATATATATTTTCATTTTTAAAAAAAGGCTGAGTAATTTCCTAAAACGGCTGGACACTGTTTTTATCAGATGTTACACAAACAACCTGACCTGGACCAGGCCTGGACTGTGGTTAAATTATTTTTTATTAAGTATAACTTAAGAAAATTGCTGTAATGTATGAAGAGCACAGTGTAGCCAATGTGTTGCATTAGCCTGGCAGGCCAGCAGTTAGTAATGGATTAAATACTTCTTAAAACCCCAAATGATTCAGGGAAGGTCATTGCATTATGGAAACATCATGACCACACTGTGTGATGACAGATACCTCCAGTCTTTCTACTGTCTGAGGATGTTTGGAGATGTTGTGGAGCCACGTTCATCTGGCCAGTACCAGGAAAAGGAAATTCATTGCAATTAAAAGCCAGAAGCATGCTAAACACTCATGCAGTGCTTTAAGTAAAGCCTACAGAGCCTGGGTTTGGTTTGTCCATAGGCTACTGTAGAAACATGGTGGCTCTACATGGCAGACTGTCATGTCTAGATGACAATTCTGGATTTGCGAACTCTCAAACATGCGCTCTTGATTCAGCAGAGGAGCGGTTGACTCTGCAATGGCAGATATACTGGAAGCGGCATAAATATTCATGTCTCTCCAAATTTGAAATGCATGTGCAGTTGTATTCAGAGAAAACCAATACTGTTCCGTGTGCAGCCAAATGTAAAGTAAAATATTGTTTGTTTTTGTTGATTTATTTATTTTCCGTTCTTCACTTTTCAGTTGCAGTTTGGTGATTTGGGATGTCAGCCTTGAAAGAAAACTTGCATTTGAGGGTTCTGACACAAATGTGAACATTCAGCCTGTCCCTGCCCTGTCTCACTTTGATTTCTGACGTCTTCAGATGTTTATTGGGTGTGAGTTGAGTCTTCACGCCTTGATGTAGATTGTAGCTCATAGTGGCGACAGTAGTGTGTGTTTCTCTGCTGCCCCTCTGTGCAGTGAAGGCTGTTTGTGTCAGCACAGTGTCACCCTAGACTGGAGATGGAAGGAGGGGGTTGTCATTTTTATTTTGCATGTGTACTTGTGGCAGAGTGGGAGCATTAACCAGGGGTGGGTAGGTCCATGTGTTTTATTCTTATCAGTGCTGTCCTGTTGGGGCTATAGGCGAACGCTTCTACAGATTAATGTTCTCTATCGATTGATCCATTTGGCTGTGTGGATAGATGGCACCCTAAGGTGACCCACAGGCTACAGTATCCACTATCTCTCCATTTACACAGTGGTGCACTCTGGAATACACTACAATAATACTGCCACACACACACACACACACACACACACAGATATACCTCAGAGTCCAGTGCTGTCAATATTAGATAATCAGCAGCAGGCTATATGTTAAACAGTCACAGAGTAACCAGGAGGTTTGACTGGGGGGTAGCTGCTCCCTCTGAAATGGTATATATACAGCTTTTATACTATTTCATTTCATCAACACAAAGTGTTACTGTTACTGTCATGTCACCCAGAGGTTTCTAAAGAGATGCCTAGAGCCATGGAATTGGATTTTGATTCATCAGTTAGGTCTACAGCAATTTTTTGCAATTCTTCAATTACTACAGCCAGGAAATCCAAATTTGGTCAAATACCAGCAGACACCAGCTGCCAAGACCAACTGTGACAGAATCCTGTCAATCAATCAGGCTTTTTTCTCTGATGCTCTACACACAACCACAATTCCAAAAAAGGTTGAGATGCTGTGTAAAATTATTCTGTAAATATACACTCATTCTGAAATTAGGGAAAGAAAGCACTGTGATTATCTTCCCCAGGACAAGAACACCCAGAATATAGGCATGAGCTGGACAGAGGCCCTAAAAATATTCAGTGTTGAAGCTCCAACAACAGGCTGAGATTGAGTCCTTTTAGATCAAGGACACCTGAGCAGAGAGGGTGCTTGTTGACATCATGCTGACCCTGGAGGTTTTCTGGTACAAACCTGAAGGTGTTTGAATGATGTAGGAAACTGTAGATGTTCAAACGGCTGTGTGCACTGAGTGGGGAGGCGGCACTAGTTAAAAACACAAGAGCCAAGCATGGACACTGATGATTTTTATATTTCCACTGCCCCACTATATGTAGGACTAAAAGATGGTAATGCATGTTGGTCTCTAGCACACATCTGAATAAGTACCAGTGAGAATGAAAATTTGCTATAGGTATTCATTGGGAGGATGAATCCTTATTTTTAATGACCCCCTGACATCTTCTGCCACCACTAAAAGGACACTTTTGAACTAGAAATACAAACAGGTGAAGAAAAGGAAAAAAAGCAAAATGGACTGCATTAATATAGCATCTCATCTCATTTATCCATTCACATATCAGTACCAGCAGACTTCCATGCAAGGTGCTCGCCTACCATTGGAAGCAATGTAGGGTTCAGTGTCTTGTTTCCACCCCAACATGTGGCCAGGTTGAGTTGAGGATGAGTAACCCTGTGTTTAATGACCCACTCTACCTCTTAAGGCAAAGGTGGCCCACAACATTTGCAGTGTCCGCTCACTCAAGTAGAATTTATGTTACCTTATGTTAGATTTTTATTTTGGAACAAGCCCTGTTTCTCTCTCAGTTAGGAAAAGGCTGGCAAGCTTTAAGTGCAGTTTTTGTTCTTTTAAAGAAAATATTTGTTCAATTTTAGATCAAGGACACTTGAGCAGAGAGGGTGCTTGTTGACATCATAGTGGATTCATCAGAAACTGTTCCACATCAACAGCAGCTATCTTGGTTGTTTTTAATTGGTTGTATTTATGGAAATGCCTCAATGACGCTGTGCTCCTCTGTACAGTTTTTGTATCAAACCTGCCCCATAGTAGATAAATGGCTGTGATTGGCTCAGATTCAGGACGGGTAAATATCTGTCTGAATGGGAGGGGGGCAGGTGTATCTGCCAGAGCAAAATAAAACACGAGCTTGCAGATTCATCTGGTTCCCCTGCACATAAACAGGTACACTGTGACGGAGGAGACTGCAGTTTTTAGCTGTCTTACTCAGACCTACCCAGCCCTCTCCACAAAAACATTTATACACACACTTGCACACACACTTACGCCAGACCTTCTATTTAAGAATTCTGTTCTGTTCCAGTTTTGTCTGCAGTGTGGATTAAAAGCAGCTCAGTGTATTGACCTGTCTCACTCCTTCCATTTCATTAAAAAGACACAACAGTAGAGAGTCCTGCAGACTAATCTGGTACCACCTTAAAGAAGAACCTTTTCACACACAGCAGCTCATACCACACACTTTTTACATGTACATGGAAGCACACATACAAGCACATTTTTTTGCAAACTTGACACATTTTTAACAGTAATGCTGACACACAGACAAAGGTGAAAATAAAACATGACTGTGACCCAGTGTTAAGGGGGTCACCTTGTCATTGTCTTTTCCCTCCTGCTGTTTGATGTGTCTCATTCACAAACCCAGCAGCCGTTATCATGACATACAGACACTATAAGATATCGTGCTGCAAGTGTCAGCTCACAAAGAATCGAAACAGTAAATCGAATGAATTATACTGTCTCATATTACAAATGACTATGATATACTGTACAGTTACTGTGTAACAGCTTTTTAGCACTACAGTATGAATGGTCTGCAGCACAATTATGTCCACGGTCACAAGTAACGCCATATTAGGGGGTTAATTTCAATTTATTTATTTTATATAGCAGACACAGATGCACATCAGCAGTAAAACATTAACTTACTATAAACTGTAATGGAGATGGTGATGATGGTGCCTGACCATGAAGAGCTTTGTAGGTAAGCAGTAAGATTTCATATTCTATTCTAGATTTTACAGGTAGCCAATGCAAAGAAGCCAAAATGGGAGAGATGTGATCTCTGATCTTGGTTCCTGTCAGAACACGTGCAGCAGCATTCTGAATTAGCTGCAAAGTCCTAAGAGACTCATTGGAGCAGCCTGATAACAAAGAGTTACAATAGTCCAGCCTAGAAGTAACAAATGCGTGGACTAGTTTTTCTGCATCTGCTTGAGACAGGATGCGTCTAATTTTTGCAATGTTACGTAAGTGGAAGAATGCAGTCCTTGAAATTTGTTTTATGTGGACATTAAAGGACAAATCCTGATCAAAAACAACTCCAAGATTCTTTACGGTGGAGCTGGAGGCCAGGGTGATCCCATCTAAAGTAACTAAGTCTCTAGAAAGAGAGTTTCTGAGGCGTTTGGGTCCAATTACAAGAACATCAGAAAATTGAAGGTCATCCAACTTTTTATATCTTTAAGGCATGCTTGGAGTTTAGTTA